>JASVER010000003.1:16508127-16740222 GCA_030449065.1 Oceanodroma leucorhoa | reverse complement strand
AAAAAAAAAAAGAGTTCTCACACTGGTGAGACACAATCCTCTATTGTAGTCTTCTGTTAATTCTTACAATACTGAAGATTACATTGTATTTTTGCTAAATAGTAATTGCTTCCCCCCCCCAGAATTAAATGAAAATATGTAATCACTGAGACAAGGAAACAGGTCTATCTGGAATTTATACTGGTCACTGGCTTAGCAACTGTGATTTCATTTACAATATGCAACATGACAGGAGGTTCTCAAAAATTTATTTGTAATAAATAAAGACAACAGTGGGGCATCAGCAAAGAAATGGATACAGATGTTTCACCGTTTTCCACTTATGTTTCATCCTAGCTGAAGACTGAAGATACCTAGACAGAATATTTTAATCTTCAAACAGCAACTGCAGCAGAATTTCTGGGGCACACAGTCTTTAGGACAGGAAGGAGAGTAAAATATCTCTGCCATCATCCTAAGAATCAGACAGGTTGTAAATAGCTTTAAATCAAACATACACCTATACTGCATCTTCAGCTAAGAAACTGCTCTGTGTATAATAGCTATATTCCTAGTCAGTTCCTGAATTTGCAAGTTTAAAGCTCACCTAAATATCTTCATAATMGATTGCAGTCACTTTGTGTGCAAAGTTTAGCTGTAACCTAATCAGGACTAAAATTTATCTTCTTCTGTTTTTAGATTCTATTGAGGTGTTAAAAAAATCCCTTGTCAAAATGTTTTAGAAGTCCCTTCAAAAAAAAAAAAAAAAAAAAAGGAACAACACTTTCCTTTAGTGGCAAAAACTAAGCATTTGTCATTTTTTTCCCCATACATTTTGTTCCTCTATCTGCTAGGCAGTCTCTCTGAAGAGGAACAACCTGAGAAATCAAATTAGGGCAAACAGAAGGACAGCACTCAAGATATTACTTTGACTTACATAGGTGTGAAAGCACATAGTTAGAAACACAAGTTATTTCAAAAGGTACATCATGGCCAAGAGCACTTAACACTCCACAATAACTATAATATGCCTTATTATATGGTTATAACATTAACAAGTGGAAATAAGAACATTAAAAAGAAGCAAATGCAGACATGCAAAAAAAAAATCAAATTCTCCATATGGGTCACTTCAATTCTGATAATACATGTAAAATAGAAAAATAGATTTTTATTACAATGTCCATATGGTTTTAATTCTTCTATTTAAAAGCTGTTCAGAAAATAATAATTTTTTTTAATCAGGCATACTGCTAGAGGTCATTGTGCTTTGCTCAAAGTCTGACCTCTAAGAGAGTTCAATAGATGTGAAAAGATTCAGGATCAACAAAGCAGCTTGTTAAATGACTCTCAGTATAGAATAAGCCCTCCTGATACTTCTAAAGTACAGTCCCTCTTTTTGGATGTCACAGGCAAAAAGCAACATTCAGATCATCAAAACTTAACCGAGCAGTTTTGAAAAGCTTTTGTGCGGATCTCTAATCCTAGAGCATAGTTAAGGGAAGACAGTTTGCCCATAAGCCTTAAAACCAACAAAGATGAAAAAAAAATTTACATTTTAGGAGATTGTTGAACTGCAAATGCCTAGGAAGTATGACTAGAAGTATGGCCTTGAATACCCCGAGTTCTTTGGGATATCTATAGCAGAAATAGTGGTATGCATTTTTCTTTACCCCTCCTTTCCATGGAAATTTCTTGCACTTCAAATTTGCTGAAGATCCAATAGCTTCCTGAGTTTCAATATGTGTATGGCCTCTCCTGCTATGTGCAGAGCTGCAGAACTGCGCTTTACGCAGCTTGCTGGTGAATCCAGTAGCAAGATTTTCATAGGTAAAGAAAAAAGAATATCTAGAAGTAGGGTCTCCACCCCTAGCTAATAAGGAGAAATCCTAATTCCACAGCTAAATTCATCTTTGCTATTTGGCTTTGAAAAAGAACAGAGATACAGTATATTGGAAAATACAAATATACAACACCTTCCCAGCCTCCACCCTCTCCCCATTTCTCATCCTCAGGGGTATTTTGACTGTAAAAAGTTAAAAAAAACCCATTATGTAGCAAACTGGTAGCATTGATATCCAATCAATCATAGTAATATGTGAGACTGTATCACAGGAAAAAAAGAGCGTATCTTACAACATACATACAAGCAGAATAAAAATAAAAGGAGCAAGCTGCAAAAATAGAGTAGCTGTTCCTGCTTTCTTAAATTCCACCACTTGTTTATATGAGAGCAAGAACACAGCTAGAGTCTCCATGAACAGGTAAACATCACATTGCTTGATGATTTAAGAAGAAACTAAAAAAGAAATTTCTTTATAGAGTACAAGGTCAGTACAAAAATAGGCACAGATTCCCAAACAGGAGGAGGAGAATGGAAAGGTCAAACAATGTATTTTCAGGAGGAGATAAAAAACTACAAACACTATTCAAAACACTTCAAGTCAGTTGGCATTTTGCCACCGATTATAACAACAGTTATGACATAATCCAAACACATTTATTTTTAATATATCACTGCACTGAAGTATGTTCTAATCCAAAATCTAAAAGGATTTGAATCAAATTGCATACTATAACTAGCATCAAATTATCTAGCATTAGAAGAGCTCAAAATAGCTATGCCACCAACATATCACAAAAAGAGAAATAAAATATTCCACAGTTACTTCATATCTATGTTCTTTTGCACAGGGAAAAAATGAAATCTATAAAGCAATCAGTGGAAGACACTAGCTTGCAAATTATGACCATCTGGGATTGAGATGAAAACACATCTATGTGAACACTAAATCCTATGTAGAAGGAGAAGAACAATCAAAGAACATTTGAAACAGCTTGAGCTCATGTTTTATGTCAGCTATACAAGACTCAAATATTTTGAAACATTTACAAAGGCACACCAGCAAGGTTTTTTTAAATGGGAAAATATGCCCCTGAAATTAGAATTCAGACCTCCATCTGGCAGCAGTTGTAAGTGACTTCTTAGTAATCCAGTGACAGAATATTAAAAAACAAAACAAAACAAAAAAACCACCACACCAGAAGAAGGGGCATGGGGGGGGGTGGTGTGATTCCAGTAACAACCTTAACAGATTCTAGAGACTGAGTGGGATCTGTAAAGGTATTTTGCTCAGGACTCAAAATAGGCACTCCTTGCTTTAACCACATGACAGACAAGAAACACCTCTACTTCATTAGGAATAAAAAAAGATTTTAGAGCAATTTGGATCTTTCAGACCTTTCATGGCATTAGTGGCTCTAACTGATCTGAAGTTTTACTTCCAGTATGTAGACGCTATAAAATTGCATCTAATTCAGAAGGAAAATATAAAGGTAATTAATATACCTGCAATATTACAAGACAGCTTTTGTTAAAATATGCTGATAAGGGAAAAATTTACCTTGCAGTTCTGCAACAGTCGAATGAGATGCTCAAAGCAGTTACTGTTAAGGAAAATTGCCTGCAGAACAGGCCTATCTGTGCAGTCTAACATGGATGTGATGGTATCTATAAAATTAAAACAGAACTGGCATCAAAGACAAAACACTTCCCAAATCCATCAAGCATTTTTTCTGCACATTACATAATAAACATGGGGGAAAAAATTATATAACAAACTATATGCTGTGAATTCTTTGAACAAGCATGATGTATGTTTTAAGCACAGAGCACCAGGCCTAATGTTAAACACTTTGATGCTGTAAAAATTATYACGTACTATATCTGGAAAAAAATTCAGCTACCGAGTATCTTTGATTGCTTTGGGGCTCTGTTTAAAGTCACTGCCACTTGTGAGTACATAAGCAGCATCCCTTTTATTTAAGGCACACAGACACTTGCTTCCTCATCAAGCAATTATGTCTGCATTCTACAGCAGCCTTATAGTGTAAGCATTCTTCATCACCTCAGTACTATTCCTCAGTTTTCTTGTAAGTTTGGGAAAAGAAATACCTTTATTTGTATTTCCCATTCTGAACATCAAAGTGGAAAAATCTCCAAATCCTTAATTCTTACCCAATGACTTAAACCCAGCTGCTTCAGACCATCACCTTTGGCCAATGTTTACAATAATGCCATTTGAAAAGCAAACTATCACAAAACAGCCACCACATGGGTATTTTATACAGACTCATCTTATTCTGCAATTATTAAGGTGCTGATGAGTGTCAGCTGTTGCCTAGCAAAAGGGTTTTTTTTTAATGGAGACTGGCAGTCTGTGAACCTTGACACTGGTTAAATGGTAGCAATCCGATATGGTTTCTTCTGTTTTTTCTGTAGTGAACAATTAAATAAGAATACATCTAAAGTAATGTCAATGAAGAAAAGTTTGAAATTTTTCAATTGCTTAGCCAAGTGAACATTTTTTGGTAGAACATTCAGCTATATTACTATCATGGTTCAATCATTACTTGCTTCAGAGTTATTATCAAGAGATATTCAAAGGAACTGCACAACTGGGTACTCACTCAGCATTTGGACCTGTAGTGCTATGAACCTGCTCTCCCACTGCCTGCACCGCCTTGGATTAGGTAAAGCTGAATGGTCTGAATTAAGCAACTTGAAATAGTTCTCCAATATTGTACTCGTCTCCACTTGCCGCTGGTCAGAACTGCTGGTTAGAAGGATATGGACAACTTCTGTCAGGCACTTCAGAGTCAGCTCTGCCTTCCTGCTCACTTCCTCAGGGTTCCTGTCATCCCAGTTGTCACAGTCCGCTAAAACACGCATCAAGACTTCCATGGTGGCAGGAGATACTGCTTGAAGAGCATTCCTCTGAAACCCATGGGGGAAAAAAGTGATTAAGAAAAAATAATAAATAAATAAATAAAACCTCTTCAAACCAGCAGTTTCCGAGTTATCTGACTCATGCATGCGTTTTTATGCCTGTTAACGTCCTGTAATTGTTAAATAAACGTGAAACATTCTACTTGGATTATATTGATGGCTAGAGATGAAATACATCCCATCTTGTTCACGTAGCTAGGCTTTCTTTTTCAAAGAGAATGCTTATAGGGAAAAGGAAATATAATTTAAATGCATGTTACAAAACTCTTATGAAGGTAGCCTTGATAAATTGCTAATCCTAGGTAAACCTTCACTTGAATTTTCATTTTAGATCATGGGATTCATGATACTTTAAAATTTTTGAAAAGAACATAATAATTAGCAAGCATTTTTCTGGCCCCTGAGTGCATTTCCCTCATCTCTCTTCCTGCGGGTCTGACTGCATAGGCTCAGGGCCACCTTAAATCTGGGGCAGGAGCCCAGCCTCGTAGAGAGCTTTGAGAAGCTTTGTCAGGGACTCTCTGCCTTCTCTAGGGAGCGGCATTCAAGCTGCGGCTGTCAACCTTTTACCTGCCTGAGCTACACTGCAGCCATGCCCATGACTGGCCATGTACTGTCTTGAACCTGACCCACGGACTTGACTTCCCGGCTTGACCTTAGACCTGCCTCATCATTATGGATGGGTCTGGCAACCACTGGACTCTTGACTGACCCTAGTTACCATCACTAGACCAAATCCCCACCCTGATGTGCTGACCAGACTTCCTGGCTTGATCTCAGGCTTCAACATTACAGACTTGTCTAGTGATCTGGGCTGGTTCACCCTGGTTACTACCACCAGATCTGCTCTTGTCACCTTGTTCAGGTATAGCGAGACTGCACCTTTTGCCAGTGAGGTCAAGTATCTCTGCCTGGTCATCATGCCCAGTCTCAGCTTGCCTTCCCTGGTGGAGCAGTGCCTGGCTTTGCTGTTCCCTGACAACATTTAAAAACACTTTCTCTTCTAGATCATCAGAAGTAACATTTGCAGTGACCAGACTAATTTGCACATTACAGAAGCCAGCCAAGAGAGTGGATGTTGGCTTTGCTGATAATGAATATCCTCTTTTCTTCACATTCTTTCAAAGATTTTAAAGCTTCCAAGCTATAAAGGCCCTGTGCCTCTTACTGAAACAGCTTACTTCCAACATTGGGAAGTAAGCCAGATGAATTTCATGTGTTGATACAAAACTTACACCTTTGCAGATGGAAACYCCTAATCTAGTTACCCATATTTTTTCTTTATAATATGAAAATATTACAGTAAGTTCATATGAATGTGTAGTTATTGTAGACAGCAAATTTCTACTGTTATTTGAAAGCAGGACCCAGCTTTTAGCATTTAGATACTATTGCACAGAATGACCCCAATCTTCATAAGACAAACTAACAATTCATAGTAATAAATTCTTCTCATTTATGGGTTATGGGGTATTTATAAGCCTTAAACAATGAACAGGCATTTGGAGGCTTCAGCAGCTGAAAAGAGTTTAGAACATCCTTACCTGACCACCAGCCACAATAGCTCCAAAGAGATGTAGCAGGCAACATTTTAGGCTTTCCTTGAGATGTTCACTTTCTTGAAAGCATTCTGATTGGAGTAAATAAAAAGGAGAAGGATTCCTTACTTTGGCCATATAAATTATACAAAGTTTTTCCTCTCAAAAAACCCCACCAACAAATGAAATAATTAAAAAAAGTTCCTCTACTCCCTGTCATCATGCAAATTTAAAAAAAATTTCAACTGTATAATCTCCACTTTCTTTTATATAAATCAGACACAAACACATCAATTCCAGCATTATCAAAGTAATACAACAAGACCACATTTATCAGGAATTCACAGGGCCAGACCTTCAGCTTGCATAAAACTTTTCATGCAGGCTGACAGAAGTATAGACATACAACAATTGTTGATCTGATCCATAATGTAAAATGAGCCCATTTTGTCCATACTAATGAGAAATAGAAGGACATGCTAACATGCGAGCAGTTAGCAAGCATGACAAAGGTTAGAGCGATTTTGGCACAGAAAGTCTAATGCCATATGCAGTGCAGGTAGTTGCTCCCTTTAAGCCAGACTTCCCAGGAAAGCCTGTACAGGTCTGCAACCTTTCTAGCAGTAGTCTCTTTAGAGACAATTATCCTGCATCTCTTCTCGTGCCATATCTGATATAAATTCGTTATAAACAGCCTCAGGAACTCTTCTTAGCAATAGATATAACCTGGATATTGTTGTTATAGTGATAACACTAGTTTGTTGCAGCTACTTTAAGTCTACAAAGGATTATTTTATTTGGAATTAACCATCGTAGAACTTTCAATAACTTTATCAGATAGAACTGGTAATGACTTGAGTTTGTAAAAACTGAGATTTTAAACAAACAATAGAAACTGAAAATGCAAGAATTTAATATTCATTAAAATAATAATATAACCTTTAAGACAATTACCAATTATTGGCAAGTAAGATTTCTGACTATATACTGAATGCATAAGCCTGTTTTAAAAGAAAATTGCACAGCTATCTTTTAAATCTGGTCTTCAAAGGAAACAAAGCTTAGATGATCACACTGTTAGTCTGCTAGTCCCACCACTCCCTTGACTTATAGCCTCTGAATCTTTTGGGGAACCTCAGACAAATTCAAACGTGCAGTACCTAGCAGACTCTGAATAAATCGTTAGGCTGGGTAGACCAAAAAAAGCCTCAAATTAGTGCTGCCATGGCAGAACGTCTAAAGCACGTGCTCAGCAATTTCTTGTTCTGTCTTTCCTGCTGGCTGCCCAACCAGCAGATGAGTATCTGCCAGTTAATTAGTACACTTGTAGCTCAGTCACAGTATATAATATTTAAGGGATTTAGGAGGAACCAGAGTGCAATGCATTGAATGGGGAGGAGAGAACCTGCAGATGACATTCCTCAGTAGCAGCCTTTAGACTGAGTTTCCAGTGGTCTGGCACAAAGATAATGGCATTTTACTGGCATCAGCTCTTCGGTCTTTTTGGCAACTAGCCTATTTCACATACACAGAGAGGGAATCTCAAGGAACAGGAGGAGTATGTGACTCAAACCTACAGAAACCAAATTCATAAATGCTACCACTCTAGGAATAGAACCTTCTTTTTTTACTTTCAGTTAAAGCTGAGTTAATAGATAGCTGCAAAAAGGGCTGATTTCACTCACACCCCCACCCCTCCAGCATATTCCTGCTGCTTCAATTCTGTTGGCACTAGCACTTTGGTGTGCTAAACTGGCAAACTAGCTGGGCAGCCCACCTTCCTAAGATTTAAGCACAGAACATGGCCACATAAATCCTCCTTTTCCATGCAGCCAATCTGTAACGGTAAGAACACATTAATTCCAAAGCAGCCATTGTGGTATTTAATGACTTAACCAGAGACAAAACAGAGCAGTTTCCCAAACTGCAGTCCAAGGAGCATTTGCTAGCTGGATGGCACAGAGTTTCCTTCTTTCTAGCTGTTAAATCATATTAAGAGACAAAAGTGCATGAACACTTTCCTAAGATTATTTTTCCATGCGAGTTATCATTACAGTTGCTACAGGGATCTTACGTGCAATCACTGTATGTACCCTAATAAACGGGAAACTTGGCAATTCACAGAACCAACCCTATTAAACCATGTTAGGCATTGAGAGAAATTCTGAAAAAAAACAGGCTTTCAAAGATGAGTAAGAATGGCAAGATGGTGATGCTCAGAGCAACAAACAAGCAAAGTAACCCACTTCATTCAGCCTCAGAAAGCAAGTAAGGGGGTTTTACATTTATCAGGCATTCTTAGGGGAAAGGAATTTGGAATCACTAAGTTCACTCCTCCCAAGATGACTATTTTTAAACATGCCGTTGATAATACTTACGGTAAAAGAAAGGGACAAACTCTACAGTGAGGGAAGCTGGTTTATACTTCTGTCTGCTCTTTTCAACTGTACTAAGGAAACGTCTGCAATTACATTAAAAAAGATACAMCAAATAAATGAGATATGATACCTTTGTTTATCACTTACTTATTAATTTATGACTTTATAATAGAAAACACTGCCAAAAATCAGGACTTMTCTTTTGCCTACAGGATCAAAAAAAAATAGTAAAGTAGTATTTCATCCAGAAAAAAATAATCACAGCTAATCCTGTATTTACTGGCTCCTAGAAATACCTTAACAAAAAAAAAAAAGCCAGCAATCTGTTATTTAGTCCTTGCTTATTGTAACTAAGCCACCAGCTAGACTGTCAAATTTCTTAACCATGCAATTTGAAATGGGCACAAAACATTACTATGGGTTCATTATGGCGGGGCGATGGACCATCAGATTAAAGGGATATAATTCTACTGATACACTTATGAACTTCTTTTCAAAGATGCAACATATCTATACTGTGATCTTCAATAACTTCTTTTACCCTAATTCAACCAGGTCTGCCTACCCCATTCCTTTTGGCTTCCTTGTTCCACCAGTATAGAATAATGGGCCAGTTTTTGAAAGGAGAAAGTAATGGAAGGACCTTCATGTCGGTCAGTTACAACCAAACACCTCTCAGTAGATCCTCAAATTTAATTTTGTTTTAACTTCTGGATTGCCAGTAAATATATTATAATTTTTAAAAGATATTTAAATCATATCCAGCTTCAGAAAGCACAACACTTTTCTGTGGTGTGATTATATTGATTCATTGCCAAATTCTGCACCTTTATTGGTTGTAAATTTACTGATTTTGAGTATTTATACTCCACCTAAGATACCATGAGATGTGCTGGCATTACCTACACTACATCTGAAAACAGCTTAGCAGTACGCTGGCAGGCCATATGTGAGAACTGGTGTCAATTCATGCTCTGTCCTAGAAAAGGGGAATTCTCATGTTGCACAAAAATACCAGAAGTTGTGATCCTTACATGCTCCTTAAAACTTTGTGCACAATGATTCAAGCTGTTATTTCTCAATAACGTGATAAGTGTTATGAGGTATAACTATCATTCATAACATGAAATGTTATATCAATAACATGCTGAATGATAGCAGCAAGGAGCAAACAACAACTTCAGCCCTTGTACACACAGCAATAAAAACACGTTAAGTATACAAGGCTATGTACATTTAACATTATTGTAATTAATTTGGGGCTAATAAGAGAGAACTGTACGTGAAAAAGACCTCACAGAAATTTATAAGAGGTCTCTGAAGAGCCAGTTATAGCAGATAAGGTGAATCACTAGCAGTTTCAAAGAAGAGGGCCTGTGCCTAGAATGACAGAAATTAAGCATCTCAGAAAGGCCATCTCCTGGCTTTCTACACTTCCCACCTTTCAAAAAGCCTCACAACTCAGCTTTCCATTAAATGGAACAGGAGATATTAGTACTCTGACAACTTTGGTGGCAATGAAGTTCAGTTTCAAGCACATCTGCTTCATGATGTTAATCTTGGCAGAAAAAATATTTCATTAATGCTATTCTAAAGAGTGTACCTTCAGGAAAAAAAAAAAAAAAAAAAAACAACAACTAAAACACAGTATCAAGTGCTCAAGGCTATCAATTCTAACAGTTGTAAAATGCAACAGCAGAAGAATATACATGTAACTACTTTTTATTTTAGTTTCACATCAGGCAGCAGTATTTCTGTCAGAAACTTTACATATTGTTTATCTGAAGTTATCATAAACCACAATATTTCTAATCCTGTCCTAGTGCACACATACCCTGCAATTCGCTGCCTCCAGTTTCGATATGGATCGTAGAGACTTTCACAAAAAGCCAATGCATGTCTCACAAATTCTTCTATGGGGGTCTGATCTGCCACTTCTTTTTCTTTTGTTTTGCTTTTTAACTGAGGAAAAAAAGAAAGCTGTGGTCAGATTTCTAGAAGTTGAAAATTAACCTTGATCTCCTCCAGAACAGTTCTGAGCCTACAAACTGTTCCCCACACAACACTATCATTGAAAAAGTAGATCACATAAGCAGGAGCAGGAAGTACCGGATGGCAAAATAACAGATGAGAATTGTTAACCACATACCTGTTGAATGTATAACGTAGTCATGGTGATAACATGGTTAATGTATGAACACATCCCAATCTCCTCCACATTAGCCAAATTTCTATGAAGACAACATAAAAAAAACAGTAATGTACACAGTGTACCATGTGAGGCAAGTTCAAACAATGTTTGTTTTCACATTCTATAATCATACAAAAGTATATCAGCATTTCAAAAATACTCTCCAAAAGACTGCATGTACTCAAATGTTTATTTCTGWCACAGTAACAGAGCTCACAAGCTTTCTTCTAACAGGAAGGAAAAGAAAGGCCCGAGTCACGCTGCTGTAGGCCAATTCTAGCTGGAATTTGGGGTTTCAGAGGTTAAGCAGATTCCCAGGACGCTCTAAATCGAAAGCTCAGAAATGGCATCTGATAACAAAGACAGTAATTTCCACTTCTCCCACATTACTAGTGCATACACTTTCTAAAACTTTAGCTAACATATTACCTAGAAGCGTTTATTCACTTTAAATTCTCCCAAGGAAAACAAACATCTAATAAATTATTTTAGAACATAAATAAATCAACAGCAACAAAGAAATAGCATGCACATGTTATTTCTGTCTTGAGGACAAGTCACAAAGACCAGATACTGAAGTGATAACATAAGGCGAACTTTTCAGCAATTAAATCAGACTGAAAACAGTTTGTAATTCAGAAACACGTTACCACCATCTACTCAGCTTATATTTAATATTCCAGGATACTTAAACACTGTCCTACAGCCCTCTGTATTGTTTCAGGGGTAAGGAGAGCCAAAGGACTCAAAAAAAGCTGCTTCAAATACTCCTCAGAAAAGGAGATTCCCTATTATATTTTATCCCCTTCCTCTCTTAATGCAGTTTACAACAGAAGACGGAAGAAATAGCGAGGAATAGATCCCTAACAACAGTTTATTCACCTGCTTCAACAAAATTACAAAATAAGGCATAAGTTTCAGAAGGAAGCCAGTTGCATTAGCAGTGTAGTAAGTCAGTTTCCTAAGCTGTTTATGGAATTATAAGCATGTTAAGAATGTGAAATAGTTCTTCCTGTACAATTCTCTCTCGAGTTATTTCATATCCAACACTTGTTAGAGTGTGCCTTTTCTTTTAAAAGTATTTCTTATACCAGGTACACCATATCTTGAATTCCCATACATATGTAATTACAAGGAATTTAGTGTTTAATCCCCTTCTGTTCCATTTCGCATGGCAAATATTATTGCTAAGATGATTGCATTGCTCCCCTCTCTCTCTCCTAGTTCCTCTTCCTTTATTTTGAAGACTGGGAGAAGTGACATTTTTCTGTTTCTATTGAAAAGTGTCAAATCACATTGTATGTGTTATTAGAATCTGTATTTATAGGCTGCATCAAGATTTGTTAAACAAAACAATAGCCTACTGAGGTAACAATCAGAACAAATACCTGCAAAGGATGATAAAGAATTTCACAAGTAAAAGTGACAGAGCCTGCTGCTGCTCTTCTAGTCCATCTGACATTTTCTGGACACACTGTAGCAGCTGGAGCCTGAGGACCTGAAGAATGTTATCAGGAAGCAGTGATATTCCTGGAGGAATGTCATCCACCCTAAAGAGAAAAACCACACACAAAATTGTTAATCATGCAAATGACACGTTACCAATCAATTTCAATGTGCTCACGTAGTGTTCCAATAAACCTCTGTAAGAAAGGTTACTGAACCGATGGCTCACAAACACTTTCTAATGAACCCCAAGGAAATGCCTGGTGGCAATATGCCAGCTTGAGCTTCCTTTTCCCCAGCAATGAACTGCATTGAAAGAAAAGTGTTAAAAATTCATTAAGTGGATTCCTAAATGCTCCTCCATGCAATGATCTGCCTTAATTGCCAAAAAGAAATTGCATGATCTTCAGCAGGTAAATGGATGGCCTGGGAAATCCCTAAATAAGGAAAGGAATGGCCACAATGGCATGAAACATAAAAACTAAACACAAGGGGAACATTTCCAACTTTCTACTGAAGATTAAAAGTGTCCAAATAAATGAGATGCCAATTATTAAATAGTTATTGAAGCCCAGTTGGTATTCAACCACAGCAAACCTCATGTCTGTCTTAAATGAATTACAAAAACCCATACAAAATAAGATTAAATACAAAAAGAAAGCTGTTCACAATAAGATTAAACAAATGAACACTTGAAAATCAGGGTCTGAATGTGCAGGAGAGGAAACTCTCAAAAATCCACCTGACTCTTGGCACACTGATTTTGCATGAAAAGCTGACCCATCCTGATTAGTATCTTGATACCATTAACCCAGCAAATAGTTTTTTTCTAATTATCTAATTATTTTTAGAAGGGAAAAAAAAAAAAAAATACTGTTGTGTTGGTGTTAAATGTAACTCTACCAAGGCCAGACATGGCCCTGAAGAGCCATGGTACTCTTGCGTATTGTTTTTGCTAAACTAAAACATTTTTAGAAATACCAGTGAGAGCCAAATGAAGAAAATAAAAAAGAAAAAAAAAATCACAAATAAAACCAGTTGCTAAGCCAATGCTCCAGGAACAGCCATGTAGAAACCCATTTCAGCAACAGTATAGAAATACATAGATGTGTTGGAACATTCTCTGAGATGAAGACTGTTTATGCACTGTTGCACATGCTAAAGAGAGTTTGCCTTTGGCATCAGCTGTTTACCCTGACACATGCTCTATGAACTCTACACAGGAAAAGGAAGGCACAAGCAAGAGCTTTACAGCTTACACAAGCCTTCAACATGGCCAAAGCTAGGGAGAAAATGACAACAAACAGCTAGCTCAAAAACTCACTAATATGACACTCACATACATACATCTATGTAAGAATAAGCATCAAAAAGTGTGGAGAAATGCAATGACTGACACTAAACACTGCGATACTGATTATCTGTCATGATGTGATACCAATTAACTATCTCAAAGGGGGAAAAGGATTCTTGCTCATGAGTTGGCAGGGCTCATCGAGGGGGCTTTAAACTAGGTTCGAAGCGGGAAGGGGATAAAACCAGGCTCGATAGAGATGAGCCTAGGGGTGGCATGCCGATGTCGGGGGTGAGATCGATAACCCAGCTCAAGTGCATCTACACCAACGCACGCAGCATGGGCAGCAAACAGGAGGAGCTGGAAGCCATTGTGCAGCAAGACAGCTATGACTTAGTCGCCATCACAGAAACACGGTGGGATGACTCTCATGACTGGAGTGCTGCGATGGATAGCTATAAGCTCTTCAGAAGGGACAGGTGAGGAAACAGAGGCGGTGGGGTGGCTCTGTATATTAGGGAGTGTTTCGATTGTACAGAGCTTGACGACTGTGATGATCAGGTCAAGTGCTTATGGGTAAGGATGAGGGGGAAGGCTGGCGAGGCGGATATCCTGCTGGGAGTCTGTTATAGACCACCCAACCAGGATGAAGAGGCAGACGAAGCATTTTACAAGCGGCTGGCAGAAGTCTTCACAATCRCTAGCCTTTGTCCTCGTGGGGGACTTCAACTTACCCGATGTCTGCTGGACATACAACACAGCAGAGAGGAAACAGTCTAGGAGGTTCCTGAAGTGTGTGGAAGATAGCTTCCTGACGCAGCTGGTGAGTRAGCCTACCAGGGGAGGTGCCTCACTTGACCTGCTGTTTACCAACAGAGAAGGACTGGTGGGAGATGTGGTGGTCAGAGGCCGTCTTGGGCTTAGCGACCATGAAATGACAGAATTCTCAATTCTTGGTGAAGTAAGGAGGGGGGTCAGCAAAACCACTACCAAGGACTTCTGGAGGGCAGACTTTGGCCTGTTCAGGACACTGGCTGAGAGAGTCCCTTGGGAGGTGGTCCTGAAGGGCAAAGGGGTCCAGCAAGGCTGGACATTCTTCAAGGAGGAAGTCTTAAAGGCGCAGGGGTGGGCAGTCCCCATGTGCCGTAAGAGGAGCTGGCGGGGAAGACGACCGGCCTGGCTGAACAGGGAGATTTTGCTGGGACTCAGGGAAAAAAGGAGAGTCTACCACTGTTGGAAGAAGGGGCAGGCAACTCAAGAAGAGTACAGGGATCTCATTAGGGCATGCAGAGAGTAAATTAGAATGGCAAAAGCCCAGCTAGAACTCAATCTGGCCACTGTCGTAAGAGACAACAAAGAATGTTTTTACAAATATATTAACAACAAAAAGAGAGCTAAGGAAAATCTCCATCCTTTATTGGATGGGGAACATTGCCGCCAAGGATGAGGAAAAGGCTGAGGTACTTAATGCCTTCTTTGCCTCAGTCTTTAATAGTCAGACCGGTTATCCTCAGGGTATTCAGCCCCCTGAGCCGGAAGACAGGGACAGAGGGCAGAATACACCCCCCATAATCCAAGAGAAAGTGGTTAACGACCTGCTATGCCACCTGGACACTCACAAGTCTATGGGGCCAGATAGGATCCACCCAAGAGTACTGAGGGAGCTGGCGGAGGAGCTTACCAAGCCACTCTCCATCATTTATCACCGGTCCTGGTCAACAGGGGAGGTCCCRGACGACTGGAGGCTTGCCAATGTGACRCCCATCTACAAGAAGGGCCGGAAGGAGGATCCGGGGAACTACAGGCCTGTCAGCCTGACCTCGGTACCAGGGAAGATTATGGAACGGTTCATCCTGAGGGCACTCACAAGGCAGGTGCAGGACAACTGGGGGATCGGGCCCAGCCAGCATGGGTTCATGAAAGGCAGGTCCTGCTTGACCAACCTGATCTCCTTCTATGGCCAGGTGACCCGCCTAGCGGATGAGGGGAAGGCTGTGGATGTGGTCTACCTGGACTTCAGTAAAGCCTTTGACACTGTCTCCCACAGCATTCTCCTAGAGAAGCTGGCGGCTCATGGCTTAGACAAGTGTACTCTTCACTCAGTAAAAAACTGGCTGGATGGTCAAGCCCAGAGAGTTGTGGTGAACGGAGTTAAATCCAGTTGGCAGCCGGTCACAAGCGGTGTTCCCCAGGGCTCAGTTTTGGGGCCCGTCTTGTTTAACATCTTTATCAATGATCTGGAAGAGGGGGTTGAGTGCTCCCTCAGTAAGTTTGCAGAYGACACCAAGTTGGGCGGGAGTGTTCATCTGCCCAAGGGTAGGAAGGCTCTGCAGAGGGATCTGGACAGGCTGGATCCATGGRCCAAGGCCAATTGCATGAGGTTCAACAAGGCCAAGTGSCGGGTCCTGCACTTGGGTCACAACAACCCCAKMCAACGCTACAGGCTTGGGGAAGAGTGGCTGGAAAGCTGCCTGGCAGAAAAGGACCTGGGGGTGCTGGTCGACAACCAGCTGAACATGAGCCGGCAGCGTGCCCAGGTGGCCAAGAAGGCCAATGGCATCCTGGCCTGTGTCAGGAATAGTGTGGCCAGTAGGCAGAGGGAGGTGATTGTGCTCCTGTACTCAGCACTGGTGAGGCCGCACCTCGAATACTGTGTTCAGTTTTGGGCCCCTCGCTACAAGAAGGACATTGAGGTGCTGGAGCGTGTCCAGAGAAGGGCAACGAGGCTGGTGAAGGGTCTGGAGCACAAGTCTTTTGAGGAGTGACTGAGGGAACTGAGGTTGTTTAGCCTGGAGAAGAGGAGGCTGAGGGGAGACCTTATCGCTCTCTACAACTACCTGAAAGGAGGCTGTAGAGAGGCGGGTGTCGGTCTCTTCTCCCAAGCGACAGGACATGAGGAAATGGTGTCAAGTTTTGCCAGGGTAGGTTTAGATTGGATATTAGGAGAAATTTCTTCACTGAAAGGGTAGTCAAGCATTGGAACAGGCTGCCCAGGGAAGTGGTGGAGTCACCATCAACTGGAGGCGTTCAAAAAATGTGTAGATGTGGCGCTTCGGGACATGGTTTAGTGGGCATGGTGGTGTTGGGTTGACGGTTGGACTTGATGATCTTAGAGGTCTTTTCCAACCTTAATGATTCTAGGATTCTATGACTTGAGGGAAACAGGGAACAATACATTGTTCAGCTTCTGAAGTTAAAAAGGAAGCCTATATAGAAGGGAAAAACTGAGACCCAATTTAGTAAAACAGATAGACAAGTATAAGTGACAGCAAGCTCCCATGTCCTAAAAAACAAGTGTTACCTATACTTATACAGAGGACCAAATATTGTTCATTCCCTTGCCTCTTCAGAGCTGTGCAATTTGCTTTTCAGATCCTGGGATTCAGAATCTCAAGGGATTCAGAAAGTTTTAACACAAATTTTATAGGGCCTAGGCTCTAAACTGATAGAGACACTAACCACAAAACTGAGAGCAACTGCTTCTTTCCAACACAACTRCCAAGAAAGAAATTTTAATTTCTGTGATAGCAGCTTCACCCCTCAAGATGCCAAGAGATCCATACCCTCTAGGACTATAAGTATGGGTCCTCATAATCTGATAATTCACCATCTCTGTATTAGGAAGACCATAATTTTTTGACAGCTGAAATCATATATCCAGAAGTAATTTCCCTAAAATGGCCGACAAGTCTTTCTCAGTAAGATCATAAAATGCTTTACAAGAGAGCAAACAGCATACCCTTCATGCCTCACGTCCCAAAGAATGTTTTCTCTGCAGTAGCTGCCTGTCTGTGCTATTGCACAACCCATGAGAATCTACTGCCTTATGTGAGACTGGCACAAGAAATATTAATCGGGACTACTCAAACTGAATATACTATAGAGTATGTAAATAAATATAAATATTTACAAATAAGTAAACTTATTTTCATCCCAGAGCAAATTACTATTATATCACCACAAAAATTTAAAAGTTAAATTTGTGGACGTGTAGTATCAATTTTTCCTGACAAGACTAGCTGTGCAAACTAAGTATTCCAAAAGGAAGGAAAAAAAAAAAAMAAMCAAAAAATCTCAAAAATTATACCTTAACTGTCGTTCTTATTTGACTGCTGGTATCCTATCTCAAAATATGAGAAAGACCTTGACACATTTGGGTTCTTTTTATTTATAATTTCCTTGCATTACATTAACATGGTTAAGCAGTAATATAAACTGCCATCTCAGGTGTCTGAAAGGAAGTTAAATTAGTCTCTAAATTGTATTCACCTATTACAGCTCAAACTCACACACTGGGACTTTCAACCTCTCCTCCACCAGTGGTAAGCACTTTGGAACAAAGTGCTGCAGAAAACCAGGCTTTACTTTTCAACAACCATGAAACCATGTAATCAGCATCCCTATCGTGATTCCTGCATCATTTTTATGTGGGTTTGAAGTCTATAAGTTAATAAAGTATGGTTTCTATGGTACTTTGCATGAGCTTCCTTTAAGCTCTTTTGCTCGAGATCATGCAAACCAAAAGCAGAAAAAGAGCATGACAACACCCTGGAGGCCTTTGTTGTTTCTAAAAGTATTAAACCAAATGACAATTCCTCTCCTTCAATGAGGGGGAAAAACCTCCCATCAGCTGGAAAAGGTTTTATCCTTTTCATGGTAAATACATATGAGATGAATAAATGTTTATAGGGAAAGAACAGACAGGTGCACTAATCTTTTGTGCTCAATGCTCAAAGCTGTCAGCATAGCTTTTCTCACCTTTTCAGTAAAATCACCTCACCTTGTCTGTAAAATCATTGAAAACACCATTAATGAACCATTTCACTTAAAAATATAGGGTAGATGCACAAAGATGGAGGTAGACCTGAAGCTCTATAAGCTGCATAAGTGTATAAGCTCTACTTACACAGTCAAATCATACCACTGGATACACTCATCCTCTATATTTAGAGATTTCTTAATACTGCACTATGTAGCACCTTTCAGATTTCCACAGCAGATTTCAGGAAATTATGTATTTTAATTTATAGAAGAAATACTCTTTATCAGTTAAATCAGCAGGCGACAGTGCCAATTAAGAGTCCTTCTTTCAGGAGAAAAAAACACTAAYAGTTTCATTACATTTCTTAAGTGGTGTTTTCTTGGATGCTAAAAAAACACATATGTTTTACATTGACACAAAACTTCATGCCTGTCTTTCAAAAGGTTAGTTTTGTCCAGCAATCTGTACAAGCTTTCTTCTCCCTACACAGCTTCCCATTATTTCCTGGCATTTGCCCTTCAGCACACAAGGTCTTTCAGGCATATAGCTGTAAAGCATACCAAGATTTATATAAGGAAAAAAGAAAAGTATTAGTCCACTCAGTTTCTCATTTTAGCTAGCATCATATATTATTTCCAAGGCCAAAAGATGAACTAGTTATTTAATAAGCAACTCCAGTAAAAAAAGTTCAGTCCACAGGGTCCTATAGCCCCACGAGAAGAGTCACTGGAAATCAACATTTGGTGGTTCCACACTGACCTACTTGTCCTTTTTTTTGCAGGCTCAGTAATATCAGTCCACAATGTAAATGCCTGCAATACAAATTGACAAGCTCCAGAAAGATGCCACTTTTCACATGCCTGATTATCTCACAAATACAAATAAGGGCAGAAACTGCAATTCTTGTTAGAAATATCTGCTCTCAAACAGTGTAATTTTTAATCCAGCCATCAAAGCACAGGAATGATCTGCCTTCACCCCTGTGTTGTTTTGATACATTGTCTCTACATCTGTTACACAAATGAGTCTAAATCCACATGGGCCTATTCTTCCAGACTAAATCACTAATCCTGTCATTAACCCCAGAAAATTACACTATTTTTGTGCTCACAAAACCATTATTTAGCACAATGAAGATGCTGCTATTGCTCTGCACAACTCTGCTTTGTGTTTTTTACCTTTTGTTATGTTACTGTAAAAAAAAAAAATTAACACATCTAAACCAAAACACACTTAAAAACCCCAACGTAGCAAGATATTCTTCTCTTCCACTGTTCAGATTTCAATATTAAGTAGTATGTTAAAGATAACCTGTGTCAAAGGATAAACTTTTTTCCTTAACTAAACACAGTAAGATGCATTTTTGACACTGCAAAGAAAATAGATCTGCTGAAAGAGCACAGAATTAATTTGAAAGTCCTGCTTATTGGTAATTGCACTACATATTTTGCATTCATATAGGCATTATGAGGAAAAATTTAATACAAAGAGCCAAGAAGCCCAGTTTTTATCCACTGAGATCCAGTTGCAGCATTCTTCATTTCCTTGTAACAGTAGAGGCTATCACTTACACTTCAAACAAGATCTGATCCAAAGCCCATTAAAGAATTTCCATTGATTTCAACAGGGCTTGGACTGCAGCCATCATGCAGGGAGAGCCATTCTTTGCATTCAGACACCAGTAGCGGTATCAGCTATAATACTGACACCAGTTCTCATGATTTTGAATCCTGTAACATTTGTTTTTTCTTTAAACCTTCAGTTCATGCAAGCATCTCAAAAGCAAGAGAAAACATCCAGTGCCTAAGTTTCTATTCCTCATTTGCAAAGTTAGTTTTGAAAACACAATCCTTAGAACACAGCAGACAAATTCAAAATACGAAATATGGAACTCCGAAATTAGACTTCAATACCACCTCATGATTATGTCTGAGAACTTGTGGTCAGCAACATGAGTGAAGTCAGCAATACTCTTGTCCTGAACTAAAGTCTTCACGGATGCAAACAAAGAAATCACTTTAAAGTCTATCGTTTGTGCATATTTTAGTTTTTAAAAGGTTTTCAGCTAAGATATCGAAATCTTTCATTAAGCATTTCATCTCATCCTTAATCTTAAAGCAACCCCTGAAATAAAATTACAAAACTCTTTACCTACATCTTACTCCTCTTCAGTCATTCCTGACACAGATACCAAGCACTAATACTGACTAATATTATTTCATATGCAACATTTAATGAACGCTTATTCAAAAAATGCACAAGGAATAGTGATTATGTTTCTATGAGCAAGAACAAGTGAACACTCATGCCATCTCCTGATATAATACAAATACCAGTATTTGCCTAGTTTCATCATTCCCAATCCAACTTGACCTTCAAAAGAATGGGAGTGCCACTCAACAACTGAAAATCTTTTTTTTGTTTAAAGGCAGTATTGCAGTTGAACAAGACCGGGCTGTCAGCCAGGTCTGTTTCAAATATCAAACAAAGATGAATAGGTCTGTAATTCTACATACCTAGTTGGCAGCTTCTCAAAGTCCACATCCAGAAACTGTTCATAGCTAGAAACAAAACTATCCAACCAGAGCTTCAGATAATCTGGATCTTTCTGTAAAAAAGAAGAGAACATTAGGCAATATTACACTCAAGAACATCCACCAATAACTCTGTAGCACTAACTTGAATGGAAAGCTTTTCTTTAATGCATTTCAACTGGGAGAAAGGTCGGAATACACAGATTTTTATAACTAAAATTAAAAAAAGTGTCCTTTGAAATTCTCAGCCATGTTGTGCTGATGTGACATGCTTGCTCTATCCATTAGTTCATCTGTTTCCACTTCCTGGTACCAATGCCAACCAAAGCATTTTACCTTCTCCCCCCACCAACAATCTTTACTTACTCTCCAGAGTAATACCTACCAGTTTTACAAAATTACTAGTATATTCTAGTCTTGATAGCATAGACGTTAGTACGCAACACTCTTTGTGGCTTATAAAATTAAATAAGAACTCCAACGACAATCCTAATCACAAAATAATTTGCTTTTTGCTTCATTCATTAAGCAATATGGCAGCTAGCAGCAGATTAGAGCCAGATGAAGTGTTCCAAGAGACAATGCAGAGCCTGTGACTTGTATACTAGATACATATAAAATGGATAGGAATTTAAATTTAGGCTTCCTAGTTGTTCCTAGTAGAGCACACAGACTCTGTTCGTGACCAGCAGTTCCTCAAGGCTGGGTACTGTGCCAGCACGGAGGACAGATACTAGAACCTGCAGGATTGCCAAACAGAGACGACTTGCAAAAGCAACAGGTAAATTGTATGCCAGAAGCATTTGGCTGATCAGATGTTGGTAACTTAGGGCTAAAATAACACAAGAGAAAAAAAAATATTTCCTCTAGCTTCTACTAATCTATCTGCTGTAATAACAAGGCTTCTCTTATGTCACTGTCATAATGTTATCACATTCAGGGTCATACCCTGGCAAATCCAAGATAGTCAGACAAGTCACCTCTGAGTTTGGTACTCCTAAACCTGAAATCATGTCCAAGCTTTGTATTTCCAAAAACACTTGTTTTTGTCATTTACCCCAGACCATTATGAGAAAAGTAAACCAGGATATTCTAACACAGAAGAAATTCAAGGGACATTAAGAATATGCTCTGAAGCAGCCACTCTGCAACATAAACTTGCATAGGAAAAAGGTCTGCCCCTGGGGAGCTGGGGAAAGATGCTAAGGAGCTTTCAATTTTTTTTTTTTCTTATTCTTACAGAAAATTCCACGCCATCCACTTTGGAACTGGATCACTACAGTGTGGGAGTACCACATCTGGGATTATCACGGAAAACAAGTTCAATTTTGGTGAAAGCACTGTAAAACTCAGCTTCACTGCAGTATATTAGTGTCGTGGTTTATCGTTTACTGTCTTTTGACTGAAGATGAAATGTCATTATCAATGCAACCTAAGAAGCCTGAGGCAGTGGTTGCTGCCATTTTAATGTCTAATGAAACTCAACCACCTCTAATACATTCTTCTGTCACTCTCTGTTTTCCATCTGAAAGCTCAAAGCAAGCGGCTTACAGATGGGGGAAAGGAGAATATTTTCATGTGACGTGTATACTAGATATCTATAAAACAGATAGGAATTTAAATTTAGGCTTCCTACTTGCTCTTAGTAGAGCAGACTCTGTTCATGACCAGCAGTTCCACAGGGCTGGGTATTGTGCCAGCAGGGAGGACAGATACGAGACCACCACAAACCACCACAGGAAAATTCTGACAAAATATGCCATTTGAGATTGACTTCTGAAGTGAGACTAGTTGCTTAATTTTCAAAAGCAAGCTGCGAGACCATAGCTAACATATTCCTCCACAAGGACTGTACAGTCATGTCCATTAATACACATCCATGCAGTCCCACATTCTATGTTATAAATAATTTTCAAAATAACTTTAAAACATTTGCCTAAAGTATTATAGATTTTAAATTATTTCTGAAATCTACTCCATAACTTATAAAATTTTGAATAAGTTTTAAACTTTTTTGTTCGTCCTTCTCTTTTCCCTTTTCCGTATCTCCTCCCTTTTGCTTGTTGCCTTTATATTACCATAGATGTTCCCAAATAACAGATTATTTCCCTGCAACGTTAAGACCAAGGAGCAATCTGTGAATAACTAACACACACAGTATTCTGGGGCAATGTCAATGTGAAGGAAAGAGTCACCAAGAAAGACTGACACAGAGTCCTGTCAGTGCAAAATAGCTACCTACAAAAGAGCCTCCCGGGGGGGGGGGGGAACCCAAAAACCAACAGAATAAAATAAAAATGGAAATCCAAAATCTGAAGTGCTGCAAATCTCTTCTAAGAGCATCTTTCCACAGCAAGTACAGGAGTTATAAAGCATGGGAATCCCCTTCTCATTCTAGACTTTACCCTTCCCCGTATCCGCAAAGACCCCTCTAACTCAAGCAAGAAGTATCAGAAACACCCAGACACAATTTACTTCACTATGACTTTTATGTATGGAAATGTGTTCAGATATTGTGACAACAGGTGCCAAATAAAACCCTCAGCTAGATATGTATCTTGTTGGATTATTTGCTTCCGCTACCTTTACTGCATTTTCTTGTTCATTTTTCCTAATTGTCTTATTTCCCCCTCTTCCACTTCATTCCTAATCTCTCCCTCCTTCATTATCTTTCTTCTCCTCATCTCTGCTTTTATCCCCCTTTCAATGGTTTTCTTTAAGTCATCACGCCCTTTCTTTTTCTGCTAAAAATTTGTCAAAAAAGTATTCTGTCCTGTAAGTGTAATGTAGCCTTGTCCTCATGTTTAATATGCACTGAACTACCAAACAGTTATCTTAAACACACACCTATTAATTGTCCTCAAGATGAAACTGCAACATACAGAATGAAGGAAGCTGTTGAGATAAAGAATAAATTCAAGGTTTCCAGCTACCGGTTTAAGCTACAGAGGTTGACAGATAATCTCAACCAGGTGAGTATAGAATACACATTTCTCAGGTTCAGAGATCAAACACCTTGAAAATCAAACCAAAAGATGGGCAAAAAGTAAGACTTGCTAATATTCTAAAAGAATGACCTAGAAGTAGCAGAAGATGCTGTCTTCAGACATTACGGCTTTTTGCAACTGTTCGCATATTTAAAGCTTTAACTTTCTTGTAATTCACAGAAAGTTATTTTAACCACATGCAAGCTATTTCACAGGATCATAAAGATGAGGAAAACCAGGATGTGGTTTTAGCGATTAAAATATAGCTCAGGCTGCAAAGGAGAAAGMAATAGCATCCATGGCGAAGTAACCAACAGAAACTTGCCATATGCATGTGTCCATGCCTCTAATGATAATGCTCACACATGTGCAAAAACTGAACCTGTTTAACTTTTTTTCCTGTTGAATGAACTGCTTTGTTTCTTCTTGGCGTGAGCAAGTTCTCCTTGAAATAGAACATGAATTACTAAATTGATTCTATTTGTATTCCAAAATTAAAATCATTTGTTGACACAGCTGAGGCTCATCAGTAGTTGTTGACAGTAAATTTTTGTAAGAAAACTCAGTTTTTCTTGGTCATGTACCATGAAGGAAGCTGTGCAAATAACGTCATTATCTGACTTAAAATGGCTTTAATAAAAGGCTATGGATGAGAGAAGGGGAGGACAAAAGACAAAATTAGATTAAATGTCTGTTTGCACCTTTTTAATGATATAGCCTAAATCAGCTTCAAGCTTAAGATTAAATTAAAACTCCTTATTCTTAAACTATAATGCCTTTGCAAGGCTATCAGTGCTGACTAGCAGTACGAGAGAACTCTGGCAGACAAAATATGCACGAAAAAGCAATTATGTAGATGACAAGAGTAGGCCGCAGATGTTATGAAAGGCCAAAAGTTTTTGCCTACCTGTAGTACACGTACTGCTCAATTCACTTTGCCACTAAAACTCCTCCCAATTCTAGTAAAAATGAAGAACTGCAGTACTGTTTGATCATTACATGCAGCACACTATTTAACCCAACTCCCTTCTACCTCAATCCCCTGCCAGCCAATTAATTATATATTATTCCAAATGATTAAAATAATCAGCTTTGCTATCAAAATACCAGGTAACACTAATGGTATGTGCCAGTAGAATATAGCTGTCAACAACAGTTGACTCATTCTGAGTCAAATCTAGAGATTTCCATCCAGTCAACAGCACTTACTCAATACCACTTGGGGGGGGTGAGGGGGAATTAAAAAATCATCAAGGCAAAAAAGTAAATAAGATCACTTAGAAACATAAGAAATACTAAGAAATAAATCTCCACTATAAACCACCTAACAGAAGTATGCCACCTTGCCAGAAACAAACAAAAATGAAGACTTAGGAACTAGGAGTACATCATTCCAGGAAAAAGTGACCCAATATTTAACAGTTTTGCTACAAATTAAGACATATAAGTTATCTCAAAGTTAGAAACAGAAGTTAAAAACAGCTTCCAAACTTTGAATCTGGCCGAGGTTTTCCTTTTTCTTTATTGGCAGCAATCAGCCCAGACCCCATGTACCAGTCACCTGTTGAAAGCTGCAAGAAATCTAAATTTTACTGAAGCAGTTTTAAGAACCAAAACTTACAATGGTAAATGTTACCCATGGCAAAGTACACAAAAATGTCCATTCCTAAAACATAGCTAAATACATACCTTTCTGAAGACCTGCCTACGTGTTTCAAATGCATATCATGTTTTCCCAGACCAGAAGCRTGATGGTTTATGAGAAAAACTGTCTTTTTACATGGGTTTAAAATTCTAATTTAATAATAAAAACAGACAGTAGTAATGGATATCAGCTGCTTCCTGTGCACCATGTACACTGCAATTATCCTACCCAGCATCTCTATCTTGAACTGAACTTTTTTTGAGGTCAGCTGCTGCCATTTAACCTGAAGTTTAAATTCAGTGGGTTTTAGAATTTATTTCTGTTGAGTTCTCTTCCCACCCACCTTTTCAACTATCCTCTATTTTCTCATGACAGAAGTGGTAAACCACATTAACAGCAGAACACAAACGGACCTAATTTTTACATGACTACATTTGTGTTCTTCAATGCCAGATCAACTTTCCAAGCCAGTACATGTTGCAATCTGACAAATATCTGTGTTACCACGTGGCATCCCATGGGTATGGCCACAATTCAGATCTGCGCTGCTACTGAGAGCAACAAATCACTGAACTGCAACCCCGGCTCCAGCTGATTCACTATAAATTGTTAGCTACTCCATTGTATCTGCAGTCCTCCTAAGGAAGCAGTGTAACTTAGCCAGACTATAATAAAGCATCTTAAATACTCAGAAGCCTTATTACCAGTGAAAGCAGTGAAACCTATGGAATATATTCCCTTATTCCCCACTTTCATAACTACCCTTTTGTTGTCATTCTGCAGACAGGTAGCTGGAGGCTGTATGTCAGCCAACAGCTCCAAATTGTTTTCCACGGTGCTGGCTGAAGATGCACCATGCTTTTAAAGCACAGCTTAAAAAGCAACGTATGTTTTGATAATACACAGCAAGGACAAACTGCGGTAAACCAATTTTAGACTGCTATTCTTTCCCAGCCCCRCCACACACACGCTGCAGACATGCCCTATGAGGTCAGGAAAAAATGCAGAAGGAAATTTTTAATTTGTGAAACAGCAGTAAAAGCAGAAAGAAGCTGTATGTGGTAATAAAACACCTTTCAACAGTTACAACTTTCCAATCTCTAGAAGAAGATAAGAAAATGTTGATTTTTGAAACCTTGCAGCTTTCTAAGTCATAATCCTAAGCATTTCATTTATTTACCTGAAACTTGCCTAGCTTTTGTGCAAGACAAATTTCTGTATCTTATTTGAATAATAATTCATACATAGAAACTGCATGCCTTAAAACTTCTGGAAGATAATTTCTCCACGGCTTGAAATTCCAAGAAGCTAAAATCCAACTTAAGTTAGCCATTTCTTTTCATAGTGATAAACTGAAACAACTAGAGTTTTAACAAGGCTATCTTAAGGGTGTCATTGTAAGGATCTTTGCGAATCTAAAAAAAAAAAAAAAAAAAAAAAGTCCTGTAGTTGATAGCCATAAGTCTGCAAATCTGCAGAGACTAAGCTTAGGCTTCTAAGCTCAACATATTGCAATGAAGACCTGTGAAACTGCTATAGCAACAACCATTCACCTGCAGTAATGAAAACAAAAGTATTTTAAGCCTATTAAATCAAATGTAGCTCAGAGCACCTGAAAGTGAAAATACTTCCTTGTTCCTTCCCTTCCTTAAATACCTGTGGGTTTCTTTAAAAAAAACCGCCACCACACCAACCAGCAAAACAACACACCACCCTTTAGGCCTCCATTTTCATAAGATCCTCTCGGCACAATAATAGTTATCATAGCTCTTTACACTTTAAAAAGAAAGACTGCCAGGCCTGTGAGCAGTATAGTATTTCTACCAGGTACCTAAAAAAAAAAAAAAAAACCCAAAACAAAAACAAAAACAAAACAAACACCACACACACAAAACATCCAGAAGAGGGTTTGATTTTTTTTTTTTCCTTTACCAACACAGTACAATGCTAGAAAGAATAACAAGTTGCTAAATAAAACCAGTCTACTGGTCTGAAGTATGCATAGCAATACTGTGGCTAAACACTGCCAAACAGTTATCAAGTTTCCCATGAAGTCTAACATTTTAACAGTTGAGATATATATATATATATGAACTCTAGCAAGGCCGTCCTTAGGCTTGGCAGAACTGGGAAACAAGCTCTCAATGCTAACACCAAGTTTAGCATTTAACAACACTGAAACAAGGCCAATAGCAGAGAGGAGGTCCAGTCTAATGCCCTTCTGACAGATATGACATTCTCTAAGGCAATTAAGTGGAAAAAAAAGAAACCTATAACCAAAATCTACACTAACTTGGGAGAGGCTCTTGTCTTTGATATACTAAATTATCTAGAAATTACAATAGCTTTCTCTACTCTTTATGAAGACTGACATGAAATGAATGACAAAGAAATGTTCTAATTGTCATTTTTTTTTCAGTAATTAGTTTGACTATGCAAGAAGGTCAACAAGCACCAGTAATAACATTTTTTAATTCATAACAAGCCAGGTAGTATTGAACTCTTACAGCTTACTCTAAGTTAAATGAAAACATTTTACACAAAACTGGCATTGAAGGCCTCCCACCGAAAGTCTTTAGACCTGTGCCTGTGGAATCAGGCACATCTACGTAAGTTTCCAAATCGACACTATTTATGTATTTATATGTGTGTTGCTTTTTAGATTTAACAGTAATTTCTATTTCTACTAAGGCTTCAAGCAAACAGACACAAGTAGAAGGGCAAAGCTCAGTACAATTTTTATAGCTACGTTCAGGAAGTATTAGTTGCTAAAAACAAAAGCTGGATCTGCCCGAGGCTATTTGCAGTGTCTCATTCCATGCTCTAAAGGCAGAAATTCCCTGCAGGGCAGTTCAGAGTCCGACCGTCAGACAAGCCCGACTTGTTTGACAAGACAGTTGTTTGCAGTCGTTAAATTTAACATGCAGCCATAAAATAGCCAGCCTGGCCTGACTGCTGTGCGTGGCAGTCAGTCAACCTTTAAAGTGGATTTCAGCTTCGAAGCACTACCATAAAATCTCCCTGGCACTGGTATTATAGTAACTAATCTCCCATCCCCAAGCATTATATTTTAAATACGAACAATCCCTTGGTGTTAAGGCTGAATTAGACCTACAAAAAGTAACGTTAAGAAATTAAACAGGAGATACTGTCTTTAGATCACTGGTGAGTTTAGTAGTCTTAAAACTAATTGAAGTAGTCTGCATAATGCAGAATTGTAGAACGTTTCTCAACTCTGGTTGAAATAAACTATTCATTGGGGGATTAGAAGGTTTGCTTTAAGGGAGCTTTCTCCTCTTCATGTTTTCAGACATAAAAGGCAACATTTTCAGCATGAGATCTCCTAGCAGCCTATATTCTGAAACACGTCAAAGTGCTTATGCTTTTTGTGAACCTTTCAAATCTGTAAAATGCCAAAATAGAACTTGAAAAGCTTCGTTATAGCAGCAATACTACGGTTAGAATTAATAAAAGACTTCATGATAAACCGTTCTAAACTGGCTAAATTGCCTTGATAAATTCCATCAATCAATTCTAATTCTCAAGGGAATCACCTTTGGGCACAACTTTTCATTTTAATCACAATACTAATTTTTGAACCAGCTGTAGAAGAAAGGCTCCTGGCAAGTAATTATAAACCTCCTTTTTTAAAATTCATACAAGCATTCTGTTCCACTCCTGGAATTAAAAGAAAAGGGCGGGGGGGGGGGGGGGGAGAGGTGTTCTGTTTTATAAATGGGAGTTGCAGTGAATCATGATAGAAACTACTATTTTGAGATAAGTTAAAATACCATTTAGCATAGAGATTTATACCAAAATAAACCTATAGTGGTCAATCATGATAAAATTTAGCTCGCAAACATTAGAAGTCAAAGTTAATATATTACTTCTCTTTTCAAAACAAGAAAAATAATTATAATCTTCCACTAATGCCTTAGGTTAAAGAAAAAGACAATTATCTGAGAGCTGTTATTCATTTTCCTTTCTACTTCAGATCCCCAACAAAACTGGAAAAACAAAATGAAAGAGATTTCTTACTGAAATGGAAGTAAAGCCTCTATTTCTCTTGCTCTTTTTTTAATTGTTTTTGAATGACAATACAATTACAGCCTTGTAGCTTGGAACTGGCATGTGACTGATGCCACCATGGGATGAATCTAGTTAATCTGACCTCAAATTCTTATGTCTTCACATTTGGTAGAAAGTACCAGTAGGCAAGTTCCATGTACACACTGGCATACAGTATTTCAGCCTTCTAGAGTCCACTGCACAGTCCACTTACCAGGAATTTACTACACTGTGACATATCACATTCTATTAACATTCATTCTTCCCATCAAAGCAGACATAACAAACCAACAGTAGTAAAAGCTGGAAGCTGTATTTTAAGCCTAAGGGAAAAAGAAGCTTCCTAAATAATTCAACGGCAACTAAAATAACATGATGTCAAGTGTCTACAGTTTCAAGATAAGCCTAAATTTAATGAAAATTCAAACTATAGCTTAGGAAAGGTTTAGAGTTTAATGCTTGATTGCTTTGAAACTCGAAGTTATGCTGTCATTTTACATGAGAAAAGGGCCAAGTTTTAGCCACAACACACACAAAGCCAGCTTTTCCCCCCATCAAGTTTCTAACTTTCAGTGTGATGCAAGACACAATAAAAGTTTAACACAGACAGACTGAAAGGAAGCAGGATGGTGCTACAACAGTAAAAACATCAGCCTATTATTTCACCATATCAACAGCTAAATATCGTCAAGTCTCTCAGCAGATAAAGAAAAGGCTGAGAACTTGTGCACAGCTTATCAAAAAGAAGTCTGTTTCAAAGTGTTACGTGATTACTTTACGCAGAATTTAACTAAAGCAAATTTTTATTTCTTTAGCTATGGATTTAACTGTTTTTGCCTTCTCAATCTCACCAGGCCTTACATTAACGTTGCACTGCAGCTAACTATACACGGAAGGTATAAAAACCCCAAATCCACTTTTCAAAAGCACCCTTAAAAAAATCAAAGACTCGAAAACTACACGTAGCAGAATTTGCATTACTTGTGCAACTGCTGTTTGGCATCCATTGCACTTCTGCTGGTACAGTTTTTAAGTGATTAGGACAGGTAAATAACAAGGTCAGATTTCTGCAAGTAACAGCCTTGTTCTCTATACCCTGCTTTATTCCCAAGAGCTTTACCCATCCAGTATAGTGAATGATGCAGGGTCCTGTGGAGAAGAAAATATATGCAGTCATACCTGAGCCACTCTGCTCATTGCCATTTTTTATAAATAAATAAATTTTTTTGTATTTTAGGTTATTATACACAACAAATATTAAAGGACCATCCTCCTCATCATAGTATTTTCTCTCCCAAATTCCAAGTGTGCCCTTGAAAGCATGTGAGCACTACAGATCTAATCAAAATTGTTATTTAAAAAAGAAAAATTCAGGAACATCAAATAAAACCTTTTCCCTCCTTGCTTCTCAGAACATGCTAAACCATTTCGCCTATAGTTCCCATGAAGCTTCAGTCATTTATCAAGAAAACTGTTCATTCCAGCTAGTCCTAAGTTCAGCAAAAGCACAGGTAAATGAGTACCAAGTTCTATATAACTGAATGCATTAGCCAAAGATTTATTGACAGAGTTGGTAAGGCAACTTACAAGCAGCCTGCATCTACCACAACCACTTCCTACAAAACTTAGGAGGATTACATCACTGGAAACTCTGGACTGATGCCCCCCATATACTGTCAGTCAACATTTCCAATCACTCTTTCACAGAAGCCAAGCATTTACTCTCTCTGCGTGATGCTTTTAGAATAAGAAGTTTCAATAACTTTTAAAACTTTTTTTTCAGTTCCTAAAATCTCCTTCGACATTCCAAATGAAAACTAGCAGTAAAAAAATGAAGGTACAATGCTTTCCTAAAATTATTGCTAATATTAAAATAATAATCTTGCTATCTTACTAAAGGAGTCAAACTCAAGCTGCTTCATTTTCACTTTGCTTTTCATAGATGTTTCTGGCATTAATGCTAAATTCTTCTCTCCAATGCGAGTGCTACCTTTTCAACCTCTGCCTTCACTTCCTTATTAGTTTTTAAATGTCTTATGGAATAGTCTAACAGGTTCTTAGGCAGATTCTGGTGGACGATAATTGACAATAAAAAGAGTACCAATTCTCCCTACATTAACAATTAAAAGCAAACTCATTCACTGTTTTCATTCAGACTTCAGGAATATGTCCTCAAAGCATTTATGATGAGAATAATCAAGTATAATTTTCATTTCTTGGTGTTTCCTGTTGTATCTCCCATCCTCCTCTACTGCGGCCTCCCATTTAGTAGAAAATAAATTGGAAAAGTTATCTGAACAAATGACTTTTAAAAAAAATAAGATGCTTATCTGTACTGTCGAGATGTGCATGTTTTGGTGGGTTTCTTCCTTCTTATATATATTTCTTTCATCAAGAAAAGCTCAGTAATTAAAGAAGCTGTTCCCTCTTCTGTGGCAGCTGTTCAACCTTTCTGAAGCCTGTAAATATTTTAACAGTTTCTATTGACAATATTTGGATTCAGGCATTAAGCTACAATGCTGTTCAATGGTCAGCTGGCAAGCCTTTCTCCCATTTCCGTATTACAGCACAAACACACTGCATATTTGAGTTGATTCTGCAATGTTCCTTTATCAGGACACATGCCATCCCCAGATCTGAACCAGACGACCAAGTTAAAAGTGCCATAACTCAGATACCACACAACAGCCCAGTGTTTGTTAAATTTGCTCTTATATTAGTACATCAACACACAGAACCGGAAGTCTGTGTTTCTAGCTTTGTGATAAATCATTCCATTTAAGAGACATACTTGATTCTTTCATTTCAGTAAAAGCTTGATCTGAAATACATTTGTTGGTGTTCAGAGCTGGATGTTTCTCATTAGTTCTGTAAAGCACTAATCCACAAACCTGTGGACATGTAGGAATTTCRACCTCATGCTAGACACCAGTAAAACCCTGAATCTTACAGCAAAAGCATGGACAAACCTCAGACACCTCTTTATCTAAAAGTAGTGGCTACATATATGTATTGCCAAATATATTATAGAATAATAAGAAACAAACATAATTTCTCCATAGCTTGCAAAATGTTACAGTTTTCTTACATCTCTGTTTAGATTTATCTGCTGTCTCATTTCAACCTGAAGTCTGCATTCTCTGTGGCAGAATCCCTGTTCTGCGTCTGAACAACCATCAGCACAAGGTCACCCTGATCCATAATTAAGGAAGGTAACGGCTACTGTAAGTTAAGAGACTAATGTCTCGCATGTACATGTCAGTTATTTATATGACAAGTTCTATATTTGTAAATATCATAATTATGTTAGTTCTTGGACTATGAGACATGTCTTTAAATAGCAGACAGTAAATTCAGAATTGAAGACCAACTGTTCTTGTTTATCTACATCCATTCTTAGTTCAGCATCTCATAAATAAAGTCAGAACAAAGATATTTTCACCAACACATGGCCACAAGTGACTTGTGACATGCTCTTTTACAAGTTACACTCTCTCAGAAGGCGGAGGTTTATTTAAAACGGTGTCAAAGAAAAGATATTTTACACAGCAATTGTTTAATAAATCTTCACTCACTAGTTTTAGCAGAGGCATGAATTTACATGACTGAGTTATGAAAAACTACTTTTACTGAACATTTGGTTTGCTCAAGCATTCATCTAGCTGTAAGCTGAATACTTCTTTAATATAACAAAGGCAATATATAGTAATGTGATATGAATCACTGACAAATCAGCAATTGCACAAGAAGGAAGACAAGTGCAAGCTAAGTCAGGATGAGATCATATTTGGGATGCAACGGTCAGTGTTTCACATGGGGCTTACAGTTTAATGTCAAAGATTATATTCTTGTTGAATTACATGCATCTCACCACAACTAAGCATAATTTTGCTAAAACCACATTTCTTTGAGAAACACAACTACAACACCATTTAGGTGAACAAATTCAGTCCAATCATACTGCTTCATGCAGCTCTACAACAGTCATGTCTAAAAGCTGATTTGATCATAAACTTTTTAGTTTATTCACACTCTCCAATTTTATGCAGGGACAGAGGTTAAAAACCTCTTACGAGCAAAAACTAACATTATTTAACATAAACTGATGAATCATCCCTTGTAATTTCGTAATACTCTTCTGGAAGGTATACATTTGCCGTCACTTGCTGAACATCACATTAAATGCCCCAATCTTTTGAATGTAGCTGACTGAGGGATTCAGCTGAACTAAAAAATACTGTCTGGGAGGCAGTACTTTATAAAACAGTAGCAAAGGGATGCTGACAATACAGCAGGACCTCTCTTGTCAGTGTCAGCCAGTTAGCAGGTCAGCTTAGCAAGACCGTAACACCACACACTGAGAAAACTGGTATGTTCTTGCTCCAAGCCAACTTTTTTGACTATCAAGATTGCCCTCTTTTTACATTAGTTTTGGCCCAACACAAGGTGGCTGATCCTAACAGAATTCCCCACAAGGAGCACATCCTTGAAAGGATCCAAAGGCACATAAATTTATTCTCACAATTCAAGGTCAAATTTATCTCAATTCTATACAGTATGTTAGGATTAAGACACAGGAACAGGGGATGAATGGAAATTATTATCTTTCACAGACTCTTCTTACTTACAGCACAGAGACACATTAATTTAAATAACCTGTTTAGTCCTTGTAATGCAAATGTAAGTTTAACTCAAGCCAATTAAATGCACATGTTTATATGTTAAAGCTTCAGCTTCTAAGTACTTGCATTGCAATGGTCTTCCAGTCGTAGAGACAGGCATGTAATTACAGAAAAGCTAGCACTGCTGGCACACCAGTTTGTAGCACTTCAGTCATCACAGTGGTCTGCTCCTGACTAATAGAAATCATGATTTCTCCCAAGACCACTTATTTTCTCATTCAAGTCKTCTTCTGATTCCTGTAAGGCAGCCTATAAGGACCCCAGATGAGCAAAAATAACTCAAAGTAACAGGACTTTAACCACTTTAGCACATTTTTAGGATAATGCATATAGTCACATTTAATGTTATTTTCTGTCCAGCTTTTGATCTAGTACTAGAAAATACTCTCCTATAAGAAGTACCACATCTCTTTCTATGCTACAATATTAAATGAGAAAATATTTATAATATATAGATATCCCTCACTATGCCAGACAGCAAACTACAACATATTTATCTCAATACAATCAGATTTTGTAAAAACAAATGAGAAATACAGCACAACATAACAAAGCACATTTAAGATGACAGCTTATACACAAGTCTGCTGCTCTTAACACAGCAAGGGATGTATGACTGTCTCAGCTATTTGCATTAGTAAAGACCACAACGTTATGATTAGCTTTACAACTGCTAACACAGAGCCCCTAGTATATAGATGACAGTAGGATTGAATGTTCCCTCTTTGAAATGTGAAGCACAGACCAAAAGCTGGCTGAAGAACAGACTCTCAGCTTTCCCTTCAAACTATTATAACACCTACAAGATAAGGCAGTGTTTATATTAAATCAGGGCTTTACTGAAGACRAGACTGTAAGAAAAAACTCAGAACCACTGTAATACAATGAAAACTGAAGATTTTTCCGAGGTGCATATGACAGCTAAGTGCCTGCATTTATGCCTTTGAAACCCCTCGTGAAGGCAATTGGGGATTTTTTTTTTTTATAGAGGAGAAAAATCTCCTTGCCTATAAAAAGGTTATCTGATCACTTTTGAGTAAAATAAAAAAATATCAGAAATCCTGACATGCTTTATGTCTAAGAGACCGAAATACCTACCAGAACAACTGGAGGAGATGAAATACACATAGTTAAAATCTTACAGATAAGATAGAGGTTGAATCTCTTTAATTTGAATCTGCAGTAACAGTTACTTCAGAGGATTATAAAACACAAATTAATTTTGTATATTGATACATAATTAACATCTAAAAAAAGGTTAATCAATTAATATTACAATAGTAATAGGTATCTGCTGCATATGCAATTATATAACAAGTGTTTCCTGCTCCTGTGTAGGTATATTGAAGGCTTTGAACTGACAATCAATATGCTTGATACCACCCTTGTCTACCTAGCCTACTGGAGAAAATGTTTCCTAGTGACATCTATAGAAAGGACCAGTGTTACATATTCTACACAATTCAATTATCTTAAAATGCACACATTCCTATATTTGGATGAGAGGGCAGCAGCTTACATCCATATCAATATTCAAGTGAATAACAGCATTGTACATTAACAGAGAATTGAACAGGGGAAAAATAAAAAAMCAAAACCATTTGAAATTGAATATCATCAAAAAACATGCCAGCAAGTTGCATCCTTAGCAATGCTTTCTTTGCAGAAAGATTGATGTCATCATTTTAAAAAAAGAAAAAAAAAAAAAACACAACAACAAAAAACTCAAGGCAGGAACAGCTCAGACTATTAACAATACAATGCTGTGATACAACCCCAGTGACTCAAATCTAAACTTCACTAAATTTAATGAATTTTTAAAGTGCTTCCATGCAACATCAGAAGCATCATAAACCATGTGTGGCTACTACTTTCATTGGGCATCTTAAACAGCAGACTCTAATCTGCAGCTTTGTAGCTATTGCCCTACAGGATAGTTTTTAGGGGAACAGAAGCAGAAAAAAAAATCCAAAACCAAACTCCAACCTTAGATTAGAAACTGCCAGACAAAAAACAACTGAATACCAACTAAGAATGAACTTTTGCAGCCACTCAAACATAATCTTAAAAGAAAGAAAAAAAGAAAAAGAAACCACTTATACATGTTGTCATCCAAAGACCGCTTCTGCAGAGATCCTAGTTACATGCTGCTGTTTGCCCAAATCTCCAACTGCTAAACTGCGCAAGAGGCAATGAAAATAGAGAAATGCCTTCCTAATGTTACTTCACACAAAAGTAATTGTTGCAACTGACACCTGACTGCCAGAGATGTCAAGTGATCACAAAGAACAAGAGTCATGACCCAGATGGTAACACAGCATTATCCATCACTTCAAAGCCATGAAAAGCCTTGCTGCTGTAGCACAGGGTGCTGTATTCAACATACTATCAGGAAGGATCTGATTATCTAAAAAACGAAAGGCAAAAAAGGCTACTTATTAGCAATAATCTGAAGCATCACAAAAAAAAGGAGCTTGGATTTCACTGTTTCTCTAGTTAACAAGGCTGCAAAAGCTAAAGCCACACATTTAGGATTTGTGGCACAACAAATTCCCACCTTACTCAACTGTGACTCTCCAGCAGTTTTTGTAGATTGGAGAAATTGCTTAGCTTTCCTGCCCAGGATGTCAGCCACAACAAAGTCATGACAGTAACATACAGGATATGATACTACACTTCACTGGGCAGTCCCCGGTATAAAGAGACTTCTCCCTAAACCACTATATCCTGTCACTGGTGATTATTTATTGCTACACCTTCCCATTGTGCTAGATGCTGCGAGGAGAACAAAGTACAGCACATCGATGTTTTCAACACATGACTGAACAATCTAATTTACACTAAGGCTTCACATTTTACATCCTTCTTCAGTTGCTCTTAACTTCACCAAACTTAATCCAAGATGAAACACTGTTATGCTGGATGCCTGCCTCAAGCAGAATGAGGCATCATTTCAACCTGAACCAGTTGAGAGAGAGAAGGAAATAACAGTTTTGTGTCTAGCATTTTTTGAAAAAGTGAAGACTCCTTTTTTGGAGTAACTCTAGTTGCCTTCAAATTTTGAAGACAAGCGATTTTATTTTAAAAATATGTATTTTCCTACTTCAGAACAAGTCCTTATCAACATACAAATCCACCTAATCATGCCCTTAATATATGGGTCTGGAAGAAAAAACGTCAAAAAAGTCACCAACAGCTCACAGAGGCTGAGTATGTAAAAAGATTTTTCTTTTTTTAATAGTCCATCCTCTACCACCTGAGAGCTGACTCGACTGCGTATGCATCATTCCGATAAAGAAACTGAACGTCCTCTAAGTGATCTAAAGCACATATTTTAACTAGCACTCCTTTATTTCTGCAAACTTCCTGCTAGCATGCAAACAACATGAAGATGGAAAGCATACAGTCTGAATGAAAGGTTCAAGCAAAAGCGGAGAAGGTGTAAGACAAAAGAATTTTATAAAGAACTAGGGAGGAAAGAGACAAAGACTGGCTGGGCAAAGAACTTCAGAGCTTGGCTCGTCTCTGCAGCCCTGTGTCTCCCGAAGCTGAGAAAAGCCTGGATTCTTGGAGTCTGTTCCAAGTGTCTTTGTTCTTCTCACATCGATGAACTCACTGGCAAAACATCCATCTCCTCCAGCGCTAGCCCATTTCCTACTGCCATTGGCATTACTACATCAGTTTAAAAGGCAAAGGTCTATGCAAATATGTTTCAACCCAACAGATCACCCACGCGGGTAGCAGTAAGAAGTCATACCATGCTGTGACGTTTGCACTAGTTTTATTTTTAACTACATATACAGCATGAGGGTTGCAAACTCACACACACAAAAACTAAGAAAAGCTACAACTGAGACTCCTTTGTGCAACCTTCATCCACTGCTTTGTGCACTTGTGTTGTTTACATGGTCTGTACTTAAAATCTCACATTCTATGAYCCAGATGGGCCTTCTCTAGAAAAGAACTGGGAAGAAGAACAAGAGAATGTTTGTTCTACCCTTAATGTCCTACTRGTTTGAAAAGTTAAAGAAACTGTGAAACATACGAAGCATGAGACAGCAGGGAAAAGGCAAAACCAAACCAGAGAATAAGGCCACCAAAAGCTATCCTTGCAACTGCCACTGAGTTCCTATATGACAGTAGGCCAGTCCTTTCCCCTACCTTTACTGTTATTTTTTGTATGTTCCTTATTTTACAGATATCTATTTAGATAATCTGTAATCCAATTTGTGTACATACTCAGCACGCCCGGTGGCAATTAGGACCTGTGCTTTAAACATATGAATTGCTTTACACTATAAAATGCAAATGGAGACAGGACAGTATTTTAATAACATTGCTGCCAGGTGAAGGAAATTCATTATTATTAATGGAGTGCTTAGATGTTATGGTGATAACCAGCAAAGGAAGACTCAGGAGTAACTTAATAAATCTGCTCTTTGGGAAGGCTTTCGCTAATATAGTTTAAATGGAACTAAAGCTGCACAGAAAACAGTAAGTATAAAGCCAAATACTACACAGCAGTGAATTAAATGAATACAGTACATCTTAATGCCATGGCCCTACAAAACAAAGAATTATGTGAACATATGCATTGACATAGTTAAAAAATACAGCTACAGTAAGTGCTTAAGCTGACGTGAACACCGTGCAATTCACACCTCACACACAAAAACCCCAACCTGAACAGCAAATCAAGAGATGAGGTTGTAAACACTCTAAGAAGTGCAGTTACATCCTTACAGAAGCTAGACAAGTCTATGCAACTTCTAAGAAAAAAAATGTGTTAAAAATGTTACAGATACATTTTAAATACCTGACTTCCACACAAAAGAGGAAAAAGACACACAAACAACCCCCCCCCCCCCAAATACTTACCTTACTGCAGTAAAGCATCCAAAGCTCATACAGCCTCTCTCGGGATGCCATTCCTTCCCTTCCTCTTTTCGTCGACACCAGCTACTTTTGTTCAAGATCCTACCATGCTCAGTTCCCAGGTGCTTTTTCCGTAGTTTTTGCTTTATTATTAGTTATATCATAACCCAAGAAGAAGTCAAGGATGAAAACAACAGGGTCTCAGTCTCTCCTTTTCGGGTAAACAACGTAGCACAACACAAGCAACCGCAGACAAGTGTCAAGCATCTCCGTTCGTCGCCAGCGCTGCTTCGGTCTTTATCTCTAAAGTGGAAACATACCCTTCAGGCCTTTGGTGGAGGAAGGAAAAAATAAACCCCTATTTAAAGCCCACAGACGACCTCGGGAATTACGCGGCAGCAGGTCGCACTGCCTTCGTCTCTGACATTATCACCTCTAAACCACAGAAGTCTGGTTTCTAATTTTCGTGGCGCTTTCTCTTTTTTGCAGGGAGCCAGCGGGGGGGAAGCAGCAGGGCTGCTGAGAGGGAACGCCGGGGCCCTGCGGGCGCGGGGAGAGGCGGCGGTGGTAACGCGGCTTGCCCTCCCGCCGGGGGTGGACGGCCGCCCCGCCCCCAGCACGCCGGGGCCCCGGCCCGGCAGTGACAGCCGCCGCCGCCCTACACCCCCCACCCCCGGGCTCCACAGCCGGCCCCGGAGCCCGGCGGGCCCAGGCGGCGGCGTCTCCCGCAGATTAGCGGCTGCCCGGGCAGAGACGCCCGCCGCGGCCTTTCCCGTCCCCCGCGGGGCGCGGGAGAAGCCCTGCGCTGCCCCGCCGCCCACTCCCGGGCGAGAGCAGCTGCCCCGCACCGCCACCTACCGCGCCCTCGGCCTCCCCCAGCATCCCCCGCGCCACCGTGGCCTCTCCCCGCAGCCTACCCGGGCCACGGCGRGTGGCGGCCGGGCAACGCCGCGCGGCAGCCGGGCGGTGGAGGGGGCCGGGCCTCGCCACATCGCCCGCCCCGCCCGCATTCCGGCACACGCCCCGGGCCGCCGCCGAGGGGCGGAGAGGCCGCGGGCGCCATCTTGGCTGTGGGCAGGCGCAGGGGCAGCACTTCCCCCGCAGGCGGAGCGCTCGGGGCCGCGCTCCACCGCCCGCCCGTGGCGCAGCGGACCGCGCCGCGCCGCGCCGCGCCGCGCCGGCCCGGCGGCAGAGCCGTGCCGCAGCCCGCGGCGCCTCACCTGAGGAGCAGCCGGTCCCTGTCAGGCGGCGCGCCCCTCTGGCGCGCGAGGAGTCTGTTTGCCCGTAAAAGGATCGGCATTCCCGATCCTTGTGGGACGGAGCACCTCAGGAAACCTCCATACTGTTGTACAAGTGATAAAGGTTATCAAGCACGCACATGTATTTTACATACGCTGCGGAGAGGCCTGCCTGCATTGCCCGTGGAGCACGGCTATATAGATACACGCGATCTGCTACCGCTTCAAAGCAGCCCATACCTCGTATGCCTAGCTTGCGTAGGGCTAAAAACGCTCCTAAAATAAGTCAGATTTTTAAAGGGGAAATGTGAAAAGACGTTCCTCRGCTTACTGGTGTGGCCCTTTCCAAGCGTACTGGTAGTGCGCTGACCCTCCCGAGGCAGAGCGCTCCAGCAAAGGACTCCCGCCTGCTCGTTCGGTAACACGATCCTTTTAGCGTGACTCACAGGGTGCTGCCTGGGGCACGGGCTTCCCCTCCGTGTCCGTCTGCTCCCTTGGAAAGTGGGGCTGGAAATTAATGTTGTGTCAGGCTCCAAAGCAGGAAGAAGGAGATTTAAGGAGACCTGGGCCTTCTCCCCAGTTTGCTGGGAGAATCACAGCCCTGCAACCTCCGTCCACAGCCCTGGTCCTTCTGCTGCTGGTTCATCTCCTCACCTGGGTAAATCTCGTACAGCTTCATGTGATGAAGCATTCATTGCCATTCGTTGCACAGTCAACTCCTTTGCAGGGGATTTCCACGCTGCTGCAATGGTTTCATGCAAGGTTTGGAAATCCTTTGCAAAGGAATTGACTGTGCAATATCATTATATTGTCTGCTGTGTAAAAAATTGCTAGGGACGGATAAGCGTCACCAAGAGCCCAGAGGCAGTCTGAGATCAGTCCTTGCAACTTGCCTTTGCATATTTGTCTTGCTTTTAGAAGATCAGTGAAGTCTCCCTGGAGAAATTTAAGGGCTAATCTATGCTCAGTGTTGTATCATGTGGATCAGCAGTGCGGGAGTGGGAGAATTATCTTTTACTGCAATACGTAAACATAGTTCCTAGCACGGATGGAGGGACACTGACAAAAACGAGTCTGTAAAATTATTTTTAGTCGTGTGATACATGTGCTCTGGTACTTGCTGCTAGCCACAATAGTCTCCTGCCTTGAGGTTGTGACATAATTTTTTCCATCACGAAAAAAACAAGAGCTCAGTGTCCAGCTCTGTCCCCAGGGCAGGTCCTGCTATGCTTAAACCACCCTGGACCAGCCTCCAGGAACAGAAGGGATTCTGTCTCCTCCCCGAGGGACTTCTCTCAGGGCTTGAGTTACTGCTAGGAGCTCCTCCCTAACAGCCAACCTGCATCGCCTTTGAAAGCAAATGCAAACCATTGCTATTTGTCCCTTCCCCAGTAATATGGGAAAAGGAAGCTCTTTGTAGCATGCTTTTTGAGTTACAAATTTTTATCGCATCTTCTTACAGCCTTTTCTAGACTAAACAACAGTCGATTTCAAACTTTTCTTACAACTTGCTCCCTTCGAAGAAGTCAGGCCCAAGCAAAGCCATGTACAAACCCCAGTCCTCCCTTGAGATACTGCTCTGCTTTCTTGCATTGCTGACTTTTGCAAGTGGCAGCAGCTGCTTCCCACATCCAGAAGTCCTGCAAGACACTCTGGTGAAGCAACAAAAAAACATCCTTTGATAGAAATGGGAGACTCATCCCTTGTTAAGTGCTGCCACCCACATAATTAGGATGCTCGCAGACTATAAAGCAGCCATTTTCCAATCTGTTGGAGTTGTAGTGACATAGTGTCGTGGTTTAGCCCCAGCCAGCAACTAAACCCCTGCTGGGTCCCCCCAGGTCCCCCTGCACCTCGAAGGGCAGGGGAGGCTGTCGGTGCAAGCACCGCCCAGCAACAACCAAAGCATCAATGGGCCATCAACATTCCTTTCATTATCAAACCCAAAACACAGCACCCCCTCCAGCTACAGGGAAGAGAGTTAACTCTGTCCCAGCCCCAACCAGGACACATAGTTATCCCAGTGGGCCTAGGTAATCACTGCTGCTTTTGTAGGCAGTTCTTGCCTTATATAGGTGCTCTGAAGGGAAAGTAAAGCATCTGTGTTTTGCAACAGGACAGTCTGTTCCAGTGGCATGCGGGGTGAGTGGTCTCATGGTCTGACCTTCTAGAGGTTTTCCTAAGCCAGGTAGTTCACTGTAAAGTTGTTAAGGTGGCTTTGTGGATGTCTGCATCACTGGCTGTGAGTCAAGTTTAGTCCCTCCCTGTCGGTACAGGCAGACTTTCAGTATCCACTATGAGTTCTTTTTCACATGCAAATATGAGCAATAATGAGAGATGTTAGTGGAGAAAGGTGGGCTACAGCTTTGACCCCACAGGTGTTGTATAATTCTAGGTGAATTTATATTTCTGTGTACTTACCTTCATAAAGACTCAGCTAAGGATATGGAAGTCAAAGAATGGAGGAAGATGTAAAAAGAAGCATTACCAGCTATGTATGTGTACTTTAAGATGTGTTTATGGATTGGTCCAACTGTGAAAGCTAATTATTAGGCTTTTCATCACCTTCCCTTCCATAATTATGTACCAATTGTTTCATGGACCTTAAATAGCCAGGTAGGTAGTGTTCATTTGTAGTTCGTTGTCCCTTAGCTGCTGTTTTGTGGTAACTGTCTATTTACAACAGAGGTTGTTTCTCATACTTTGTTCGTTACTTGTGGTTTTATACTTTATCTCTCTTCAGTAGCTGTATATTAGTAACTCAGTCCTCTTACTATGGACTGAACTTGTCAGTCAGCAAGTTCAGATAACAGATTGGGTAGAGAGAAGGGTGTGGATAGGGAGAAGGGATGAATTTGAGGTTAAGGAAGGGTTCAGCAAAGGAATGGGCTGTATTGGATTGCAGCTTTGAGTACAGGGACCTCTAAAGTGGTAGGAAAAACCACAGACCTTACAGTAATGCTTTTGTTAAGCTATACTTATTTTCTGTAGAAGCAAATCAAAAAGAGAAAGATCTATATCTGACTTTCAGATATTCTCAAACTTGTTTGGCTCTAAGGCTTCTACTAAGATCATGGCCCAGGCCAGCAAAAATCATGCAGACATAGGTCTATGGCAAAGCTTTTATCTGAGGTTTTACTTGATGTCTTAGGGCTAATGCTTTGTTTACTAACAATGGAGACTTGAAATATGCTTAGAAATGAACCTGCCTCTCAACTCTTCCATTGTCCTTTACAAACAGACCCTTGCACAAAGTCAAGGTTCTAAGTAAGCAAGTGGCCTTGGCAGCTGAGTGTAAAACTCCCACTATCATAATACCCGTTGCTGTATGTGAAGAAATAGGACTTTGTGGATGCTAGTTTCTAGGCATTCAAGCCAAATTAACCTGAGATCGCATTTGGCGTGGCTATTGGAAAGGAGCAAGCTGGCCCTTGCAAGGTGCCAAGGCCTCTGAGATGCTTTTGCTGAGGGTAGCACAGGATCAGCTTGCCTTGAGTTTCTCTGGCTGTGATTGCACACAATGAGTGTGCAATTGTTCTATTAGGTAAGCCAGCAAACTTAATTAGTGTTTTATCTTCCTTCTGTCCCCGTATTCACATTGTACCCCAGGTAGTTCAGGGCTTGTTAGTTGTTTGCAAAATTTGGAAATCAGAAGGAATTTGTTTGCCCTTACCCCACATAAGTTGGTATCTAGTGGTTTCAGTTGCTTTCTTTGAAAGTGTTGGAAACTGGCCACAGCTAAAGCTGGGAGGTGATGGTCTGGCTAATAGTATTAAGTCCCTCTGGCCCCTGGCTGCTCTGCTTTCATATATTCAGGGTTAAACCATTCACCAGACTTAAATTCAGGAAGGAATTTACCCCTGGGTAGCCTGGGACCGTGGTGAGTGTTTTTGTCCTTCTCTGTCCTTTCAGCTTGTTTCCGCAGGGGGCCTTCAGTATAATGAATACCCTGCTGTAAAAGGCCCAGGCAGTGACTTGATCTCTTCTGCTCCTTTTCTGTAGCAGAGGCTCCCTTACCAGAGGCCTTAAGTTTGCAGCTGTGCTAGGAATGTTCTTGTGTAGGGTACATCTTAAAGACTCTTCCAGACTAAATATATAGTATCTGTTTATATGCTTTGGTCTGCCTAGGTTCTTACAAGCTCTAACAGCCAGTAAAGATGCATGGATTCATGTTCAGGCTTAGAACGGCCCCTCTTCTCTGCTGTCATATAGGTTAGCTATGCTAGAGTTAGCATGTGTAGACTTGTGCTGTAGGTGTCTTTATTTTGCAGATGCTCTAAGACACCAGTTGTTACTGCACAAGATTGCATTGTAAAAGTGTTCTCCCTCCTCCAGCAAAACTGACTTTTCTCTCAAAGTAAACCATACCTTACTGTCCACCATCTTATTGCCAGTGATCAGTGAAGCTACCATACTTGCACTTCAAATCATTCTGCTTTAGTTAAGAAGTTGTTTAACAAATGATTTCATTATGTTGCAGTGCTCAGCAGATCTGGATCTGCAGCATGGCTCCTGAAAGCAGTGTGTCAGGAAAAAAAAAAGTGGCAGCAACCAAGGTTTAAGGATGTGTAGGTGTTGGTAGTCTATGGCGATCTGTCTGAACTTAATTCCCTCTCAGCTGACAGGGTAAGGTTATCCCAAGAATGCCTGCTATAGCAACTTGGGGCCTGTGGGCACTCTGTCAGATTTGGCAGGTTAACTCCTCTTGGTTTGGGGAAGGGTGCAAATGAAGGAAAGTAACTAAAGGGAAATGGGCTTAGGAAAGCTCCAACTACTGCTAGAGGTGGGATTCTTGCAAAATGTTAGCACTGTGGCCTCCCAGAAGTTAGACGTTGGCTGCAGCACAGTGCCTGCTTCTGAGTGGGATGTGAAACCAAGGCTGTGCCCTTCCCTGTGACTTTGTGAAGCTTCCAGGGACTCTGCTAGCCTAACTCCTGACACAGAAAGGGCATAGAGACCTGAATGATGGCTAGTGGTGTAAAACTTGAAAGCAGAGTTTTAAAAATTCTGCAGTGTTGTGTAAACAGTGTGCTGTTGAAGTATGTGTGAGACTTACAGGGACCCACTTGCACACTGAATGGGTTGTAGACTCCTTAACATAATGTGTCTCTCTTCTGGTTTCTAATCCCAGACCCCAGGGAAAGTTGCTACTTCTCTGTGCTATGGAGGGTCAACGTGAGTTCATGTCTACAAACACTGTGAGGTCCTGGCTAAACAAAAGAGCATAGTGTAGGCCTTGAACTGGAAATAGGAGCAATGCAGTCCTGTGCAGAACTTCAGACTTAATGCCAAATGACAGCAGGAACTATTGGGCACCAGGACTGTTTTTTTCATCAGAAAGTGAATAAGCAACTGAAGGATTTATTTTGGCACCTGTAGCATTACAAATTGTCGTTGACAGAAATAACTCTTAATAAAAATGGCAAATACTGTAAACACTGCTCTGTCTTAAGTCATCTAATGTCACAGCTGCAGGTTTGGTGCGCAGTACCTCCATGATGACACTGTGGCTGTGAACTTGCCACTTTATTCACACGAGAACTACTTCTGAGAGGGACATTGCTTTTATGGGACCATTCAAGATGTAAGGTACAACCTGTAATAAATTCAAGCAGAGAGTTGGTCCCATGGGCTTAGTTACAGGTGGATTTTTGGATTTTCATGGTCATAAATTAATGTATTTAATTTTTTCCTCTAAGGCCTGAAATAATATTTTTCTTCAAAGATGCTATTTTTAAATTGATCTGAGACTGCAGATAATTCAGCCTGGCAATTTAGATGCAGGTGTCCTCTGAGCTTGGCTGTTACTCATTACCATAGAATCATAGAATAGAATCATAGAACTCACCTCCACTGACTTCAGGGGAATTTTTCCTACCAGTAAAGCAAGCACAGGCTCTGAAGCCCACTGTAGCCAAGACAGTTTATGACTCTGCTGGGCTTTAAATCAAAGGCTAAAAGCATTGCAAGATATAGGAACCTAGCCCATGTAGACTCTGAAACTCCTTGGCCGTAATAAAGTGCTAATGGCTCTACTCATTGATGTATAGCTTAGGAAAGTGCTGGTTAGGAAATATCCAGTGTTGGTTGGAAGGATCCAACTTTGGCAGTCATGGCACCCCAGTTGGTGAGTCGCCTGTACTCACCAGGCCTCAGGAGGTACTGCTGTCCTTGGAAGTGTGGCTGTTCATAGAAAACCCAGCTTCCTTCAGGTACGTTACAAGACTGGATGTCCTTGTAGTGAAAGTCATCCTGGAGAGAAGGGCAGTTATCCATGAACTCCAACATCCTGCCACCGAAGTCATTCCTCTCGTAGATCTGTAGCCGGCTGTGCTCCTRGGCCTGCAAAGGCAAATCCAGACATGGATGCAGAGGATGTCAAGTGGCAGTTCCAGGTGACCACAGCTTGCTGGATGCAATACTGATGCTAGCAGCACAACAGTGAATAGCCACTAGTATGTGCAGAAAAGTCAGTTTAACAGGAATAAATCTGACTGGGTCCTAATTTAAAGCAGCAGTGCTGTGGGTCCTTTCTGCTCTGGTGAGAGTGGAACTGCAGTTGCTTCAAAAGAATTGCAGTAGGGCAGGAATCAGAGGTGGGGTCCAGCCAAGATCACCACACTTCAACTGTACATGCAGGTAAGAAATAAGCTCAGTGATATACCTGGATTGCCACAGCAGTCATGTGCCCTCAGTGTTCCTAGATGTTGATGTAATAATTGGATAAGGCTCTGGCTGGGACAGAGGAGAGCTTTTTCTGATCCTGCTTTTGTTGCACAGCCTTAGATGGGCAGGTTTTTTTTTCTTTTCATCTACTAAGACAATAAACTGTTTCAAGACTATCTCTGACTCTTGTATCTAGCACAGCAAAGGTTTGATATAGAAAAATGCTTTCTGCTCTTGCATCAATGCTCAATACAGTTTTTGCAGGTGCTCAAGTGCAGTTGTATAGACACAAGAGTACTGCTGCTGTACAAAGACCAACACCTTAATCAGTTTAAAAAAAACCCACAACCAAATCCAACAACACTTTAGTATCTACATTTGGGGAATCAAACTTTCTGGACACTGTTCTGAATCTGGAAAGCATGAAGAAATGTGTCCTAATTTTAGGATTTTTTTTCTACCCCCATACTAATTCTCAGTTTCTCTGGTCCTTCTCAGATACTTCCCATCGGTCTCCCAAGTCAACTCCCCTTCAGTCCATCTTGTTCCCACCCTCCTCATCTGTGACTTCTTTCCCTCTACAGCTTGAAGGGACACAAGAGTGTCTGCACTAGCTTTCAGCACTTGGACCCAGAACTTGGCTTGGCTAAGTGAAGCCCAGAACTGCATGTCAGTGAAAAAAATAGCTGCATTATCCTATGCAGATAGAATGTATCTGGAAACTTGTTGCGATGGCCTATGAAGCTTCTACTGGACAGGGAAACTGTGAATTGTACATAAAGCTTACAACATGGATGAACTTAATTTTTTGTGAACATTGGAGGGACACATTCCAGCATCAAGGCTATTCCTGGGCCAAATCTCAAATCCTTAGCCTTATGTGTGAGTTTTGAAACCTGTCACATCTTGGCAACCTCCCCCCTCTTAGTAAAACTCTTCCAGGGAATGAGTCGAGGAAGGAAAAACACAGATCTATTCTGGGCTGAAGTATTCAGAAAAAAATCTACCAAGAGGCAATTATGCCTTCATTTGCAGCTCAAATACATGGAGGTGTGCCTACAATGGGATGTGTCAGGTTGCCTCTGTAGTAGTGTAGTCACCAACTTTGCCTACCTTGAAAGAAGAGCATTGACTGAGGCATGGGAGATGTGATTTTGTTCTTAGCTCTGTACTAAACTTCCTTGTGTGGATCATGTATAGCCACAGTGGTTTTAGAAGATTGGTGAAGTGCTTTTATATATATAAAATAATAGATAAACATACTATTAAAATAAAAATTAATATAATAAACTTCCCTCCGTCCCCCCCCCCAAGTACTAACCAACCATTCATTTGGCTGAGAATCCCAATTGACTTATCTACCTCTTTGGGAGTCTAAACCCCATTAGGTGAACTTGGTAAGTGTGCTTTCTACTACCCTCCTTCTGCATAGAGGTCTCTGGGGAAGTTGTTACTTGTGCCAGAGCTGTCAAAATGGGGTGTAGTGCTCCAATTCTAATATAGGCAGTAACATACATGGAGACAATGTGGAAAACTTACTGCTGTGATGATACAACAAGATCTAATGGAGTCATTGAAACCCATCCAGTGCTGGTAGTCAGGATATTCTCCCTTCCTCAGGAAGTACTGATGGCCTATGTAGTTGGGACATTCATAGATCATCCAGCAGCCAGTTTCCACCTTGATAGAGTTGCAGCAGTTGAGGTGGGCACGCAGGTCTGGCTGGTCTGTGGTGGCTTCAGAGGAGCTGCCCTCAAAGTCTCTGTCCTCAAAGAAAGTGACCTGCAATAAAACAAAAGCAATCCCAGTCACTCTGGAAAGTATTTCAAAGCTGGCTTTGTTTTGCGTAGGTTGTACAAAACAATCCAAAGACCACAAGGGTCCATAGGGGCACTTCTACCAGGCCCAAAGACTAGCAAAGCCCTTATGTCCATTTTCTGTAGGATGCACAGACACTTACTGGTGTCTTCATTTCTCTAGTATGACAAATGACAGGTGGATGTCCCTTTGGGACTCTGGGAAGTGAGGGGCAACTTTCATCATGACTTCATGCTGGAAATAGCCTGTCAGCAGCTTCATGACAAGTTTTTGGGAGTATTTGGAGAAAGTGAAACCCAAATTGCTCTTTGACTGAAAGCTCCATGGATAACTTCTGTGTATCACACAATCATTCAATTTTGTGCCCATCTCCTGCCCCCAGTCCTGGGCTCCTAGAAAACTTCTGCAATGTAGAATACAGACAAAGGAAGGAATWATTCTCCTACATCTGAATTGTGCTGAAGCTTTCACGTCTCTTAGTGATACAGGAACAAAACAAGACTGTTGTGTCTAACCCGAGTTAATCATTGAGCACTCTAGGTCCTGTTGGGCAGCTATATCTTAGCAGCAGTAAAATCAAGTCAGAGATACTTAAATTCAGTGGCATTGTTTGGTGATATTTGTCACATTTGTTTGGAATAGAGTACTTCAACCTTATTTTCCTGTTCATCTTAGAAGTCTAAGACTATAAAAACTTTAGGTCTCTTTCAGCAGCTGACAAACTCAAAGGGAAACTAGCCAGACAAAAATAAAAACAAAAGATTTTTATGTGTAAACATTTTAGCATTTGAAAGCTGCCAAGTACACTATAGGCTTTCTTTAGAAAACTTATCAAAGAGCTAGATAATAAAACAATCACTCGAGGTTTCCCCTCTGCTAATTTGTTGGTAGACCAACAAACTATGTTTGCAAACATACTTGCCTACAAGGAGCTGTGCATGTGCTAGGTTGCTTGTCAGTACTTTATTCACGCAACTGTTCCTACTTTTGCCATTTTTGCCAGGGTTTAGCTGTAAGACCTCAGCATGCAGGAGTCGTCAGCAGTCCTTTATATAGAATGCACAGTATTGCATCCACAGGAGTAGGATAAAAGAGAATTTTTTGCTCAGTAAAGGGAATGAATGTTTTTCCCCCTCCCTCTCTCCATTGTCKTTCTCTAAACAAAAGGCAATCGCAGTATTTTGTGGGGTACCAACTTCATTGTTACCATCAGTAAGCAGAGGATCAGAGTAAACGGTAGGTCAAGCAATATTTCTGTTATTTTACTGATGGAACATGTGCAAGTGAAAGTGCTGGAAATGCTGCAGCAGAATTGTTTCATGTCACTTTATTTTTAATCTCTTTCTGTTCCCTGATTATATGAGACAAAGCTTTTTTAATGCATATGGATTCCCAGTGATGATACTGTAAAACAGTTTTCACAGTATGCTAATAAAAACTGTCCTGATTTTAAGAGCCTTCAGACCAGGTATTGCTGCCTGTTTCCTTTAACAGTAAGAGCACATGTATGAGAGAGAAAATGATGTAACCAAAAATGTGTGGTAATGGACGTTTACATCCATCCAGGCTTCACTGCTGAAATTCTATAATTCAGAGTTCATAGATAAGGACACTAGAAGTTGAAGGATGGATACCACTTGTTTAAGGCAGAGTAGAGCCTTTTTAAATCTGTGCAGAGAAATGTTTCACTTGAGAGATGTACAGATTTTTGGAGCTCAGGTATGAGTCATTGAGGCAAAATGCAATAGCATAGTAATTTCTTCAGCTGAAGAAACTTTAATTGCAGTTGAACTTACAAAAAAATGTTGTTTCCGAAGAACACTGTGGTAAGTTTTCAGTCTGGTCTTATTAATCCAACAGATGCTCAGGACTGTGTTCATTCTGGGCCCTTGTTTGATATGGTGTAGCACAATTCTCAGTCAGTCGATACATTGCAGTGGTCTTTAGAAGTCTAGGCAGCCTCAAAGTCAGAGCTGTTTTGAATTTATCAGAAGGACAGGCTGAAGCTGAYGTACTCTGGGGCTATTTAGGTAAAGTTATTCTGCTGATGATCATATTTGGGTTCTAGCAGGAACTTTTTTTCTTAGTTTATGTCTCATTTGAGTAATGGGAGGTAACCTGAGTAAAAGTTTTGTCCTACCAGTGCTAGATCAGGCCTTTTAAGTATTTTCCATTCAGTCTAGTAATCACAAGGCCTAAGTACAAACCAACATTAAAATATCAAGGAAATGTTATCTATTTGAAATAAATAAAAAAAAATAATCCAAGACTGTTTTTCAAAGGAAAACGATAAACAGCAGTTTTGAGTTATTCTTCTGGAGTTTTAAATATTTCTCTATAACTTTTTTTTTTTTTTTTTTCCAGGGACCATTCCTTTCCCTCCTGCTTGCCTGCCTTTTCTCTCCTTCCACACCTTTGAACTAACCTTCACAAAATCCTATCACGTGCAGTGCCACATTTTCGTATCCTGCTCATACTGCATGGAGCAATAGTGGATCTTTTTGTCTCACTGGCTTCTTGTTCAACCAAAACACTGCATGTTTGTGCTTTTTTGCATGTGTGTCTCACTATGAGTCTTGTATGGTGATTTCATGAAGCTACAAAACTTCAGGGGCAAATCTTTAGCTGGCCTGTTTTTACACAGCTCTAGTTGTGCTTTGGTGTTGTAAATGGTATCAATCCTGTCAGCCTCTCTCTTGGACGTGCTTTCTCAGCCAGGAAATTGTAGCCTTTAACACTGAAAGCAGTTGCTTCTGAATACCTCCATGCTTTCTTTGGATCAAAAATAACTTCTTCCTGGTGGTTAATGCTAAGCAAATTGAATTCACTTACAGGGACAACTTCTATGTGCAGGCCTGCGCTTGCATTTCTCAAAGATCTTTGACAGGCTCAGAAGTGTTACACTTTTTTTTGTTCTTTCTATGATCGTGCTTGCTTTGTGGAGCCAGCTTGTCTTTTGGGTCCCATATGGTCCTTCATAGTTTAATACAGTGGGCACTGGGCTTGGTGATGAAGTTTGGAACTTGAGAGACCAGAGTAGGGGCAGTGATACGTGAATGCCTTATTGTAGCTACAAATGTAGAGAAGCCATCATGGGTCAGAGAGCGGTCCAGCTAGTCAAGTAACTTGGCAGCAACCGCAACCATGAGTAGGCACTGAAGGAAGGGTACATGTGAAGCGAATAGATATGATACTTCATTCAAACTTCAAGACCTGAAGTATTTTTAGCTCAAGAGGTTTCCTGAGCAGGAGGTTACTTCTCTCTGGTTAATAACCCTCAGTGGATTTGTCTTSCAAGTACTCATCCAGCTTCTCCTTGAATCATGTAGGCTTTCCCCTCCCGGGACCCTATGCCACAGATGGGCTGTGCACTGCAGGAAGAGCTGTGGGTTGATCTTAAACTCTGGAGCCAAAATATCTTGTTAGCCAAATGGTATCCATGATCTGAGGAGTCTGATTATTTACATCTGTTCCAACTGCCCTCAACTAGTATGCTGTTATGCCAGCTGCTTTTACATGGAGATTGACTGCTTTTGCACCCCCGAAAAACTCAAGTGTAGGGATAATCTGAAAATAGCAATGAGTGTTTGTGTAGAGAAACATAGCCTGCATGCCAGCAACTGTAGTGCCTGCTACCAACCATAAAACAGGCTACAGGAACCTAGAAGACTTGTTAGTGAAAACTTGGATGCTCTCTCTGAATTCCCACTGCTCCTCTCCTCTAGCATGCTTGTTCTTAATGACTGCTTGAGATTCTCTGAGCATTTGCAAACAAAAGCAAGCAAAACCTCTCAGTGCTCCTTGAAAACTAAGAATTGCCACCATTCCTGTCTCAGGTGGAGAAATTTGGAGAGGTTTAGCCACCCCTAAACTCTAGGACGCAGCGGAGTCAAAAATCCAGACATCCTAACTATCGCTCTGATCACTGAATAGTTCACATTTCTGTTCATTCTTGCCTTTGACCAAAGGAATGCCAGCATGTAACCTACACATCACTACGTAGCCATATTTTTCAATTGCACTAATGGAATTAGGTACTTTGTTGGAGTACGTAGGCATATGTTAATTGCTGTCTGGGGAGCTGCTCTGTTTTTTCTTTATTTTATTCTTGCTGAAGGCAAATAAAATATTTTGGTTCCCTGTTCTAAGCAGCCAAGTAGATACTGTGCTTGAAGTACTGTGTTATTTTGCAAACCTGGGTTAGCACGCTAACCTAAGCATGCTAACACACATATTACTTACACTGTGCAGTCCCTATAAATGCACAATATTAGGCATTTGTGAACAAGAGGAAACATGCTTTTTCACACTTCTGCCTTGAGAGCTGAATTGTTCATGCTCCATTTCTCTCTGGCTGAAGCATGGTGTTCTTATGTACACCCGACATTTGCAGCAGCTGAACAGCCTACTTTGTGCAGTAAAGGACAGGCAGGAGGACAGAGATAGTGTCCTATGTACAAAAGAAAGGACGAGAAGGGTAAAGAATAGTTCTGTTTTCCTCTCCAGTGTTGTCAGGGAAAGGCTGGTGAGAATCACTAACAGGCTATTACTGATGGGTCATGTGAGCATGAAATAATGGCTGAATGAGGCTTCTGACATTATCAAATGGAGATGTGAGTTTTAAGCAGTCTACCTCACTGCTGTAGAAGTTTCTTGGTTTTATTCAAGGACTCCATTATCAGAATGTTTACTAGGCAAAACAAAATCAAAGCCTACTGTTTAAAGCCCAGATGAAATTATTTAAAATTAAACATGTACTAGATAAGCTTGCAGAGTGTCCTAGTAGTTCTGTGCTCTCTGTACTGCTTTCTCTTTCCAAAAGTCTTCAGCACCTTCTTGAAGAGAAGTAGTATATTTGCCTAACTATGCCTGGAAAAAAATAGATAGACTCCACTACCTAAATGAGAAGAGGTATGTTAACACGTGAGATCCCTTAACTGTGTTTTGTTACATTTTATTATGGCTCTCATTCATTATTGCACAGGGTGCCTGCTGGCACAGGATTAATTCATGGTTAATAGGCATATACATAATTACTTGAATGATAATTAATGATGCAATAGACTTTTTCCAGCACAACAAGATGTTGTCCTGTTTCTAATCCACACTGGTATGCTTATTTAATTCCTTTTGCATGCAGAATAGCCTGGCATTTGAGGGATTTGGCTCAATCTCCTGCTGCAGCAGATAATGCAGCTCTGAAGTTAGTAGAAGCAGGGCGATTGACACCAGCTAAACATCTAGTTCATGAAGTACAGGTTCACTAAAACATGCTGTATAAAGGTCGTGATTTAACGATCTGGAAAAATTCTTTCTGGAGGAATCAGCTGGGATAAGACTGGAGAACTTTGCTGGACTGGTGGTAGCACGGAGCAGCTTGTTTGCATGAAGAATTTGATGCCAAATACAGTGTTCACCTTGTTCTGAGTTCCTCTGCATATTTCTGTTCTTTTCCTCCTCAGTCAATACTTCACTGGCTATAACTATTAATGGGACTTACTKTTCTGTTCCACAGTGCGTGATAATTTAAATAACTGTTAAAAGTCCAACTGCATATTGTTAACCCTGGTAAGTATAGAGCTGGAATCTATTCCTAGATCAAAACTTGTAAAACTGGGGAAAACTTAGATCAAAGAATCAGACCTTCCCATTAATAGCTATATCCAGTGAAGTAATGACTGAGGAGCTCTACACTTACCAGGGTTAGCAATATGCAGTTGGACCTTCAACAGTTATTTAAATTATCACGTACTGTGGAGCAGCTGGATGTTTGTGAATATTTTTTAAAGTATTACCCTTCTCCCCCTAAAATGTGAGAGGAATCGGATTTCCCTCTGGACTGCACAACTTTAATTTGTTTGTAGTAGTGAAGGAACATTTGTTTGAACAAGGATTTTGGAATGCATTCACTGTTTGTTTAATGTGGGAGCAATAACTCAGTGCAAGTCAGCCAGCCTCTCTAAATTTAGAGAGAATTTTGGCATTTACTGCAACCCAGTCAGGGGATCTTCTGTATTCCCAGGGTTTCAGTAAATACTGTCGGCCCCTGAAGTTGGGCATTTCATACAAGATCCAAGAGCCACCTAAAACATTGAGGGAGCAGATCTCAGGGAGATGGATGTAACCTGGAACTGATGGGCAATCATCAGTGAGCTCCAACATTTGGCCTTGGAGCTCCTCTTTTTCATAGAGCTGAATCTTGTGGGAAACACAATTCTGCAGTGGCAAACACAGCAAAATGTAGGAAAAACAGAAATTTAACTGATTCTGACATTACTGAACAAGACAGACATACAGAAAAAGGCAACTTTCCCAGCTACTCTGTGCATTTCTGAGAAATTTTGTTCTATTCTGGAGATGGGATTGTGAAGAAATTACTCTTTTGAAGCTAACTGAGGAGCTTTAGTTCTTACCCACATGGAGGAGCTCAGGAGTGCCAGCAAATGGGTATGATCACATGCGTGGCAGGAAGTAAATGGAGGATGCTTTACGATTTGAAGAAATGGGATTTATAAGGACTCTATATTGTTACAATAGGAGGAAACATATTCATGTGACTTTAAGATGATCCGTGTCGCTTACTCATGACTTTTTTCAGAATTGTGCTACTGAAAGACATCTACCGTGTTACTCCATATGCTCCCATTATACACTGGTGCGCAGGCAATTGCCATGTGGCAAACTGCTGAGCTATGTGAAGCACAGGCATGTGGAGCGTTCCTGCTGCTATGGCTTATGCYGTATAGTATATCTTACAAACCAGAGAAGTACTTTAGCAAATATTAATTCTTTGATTGATTTTAACCAACACAGCTTTTATGTTAGGAAAGCCATACCCATTGCAAATCTGATTTAACATGTTCTTGTGTCATTGAATCATAACACAGTATGGTCATGAGCAAGTTGCATACAGCAGCCTACAGCAGAACTTTCTATCAGCTGGCCCTGTAGCCCTTCCCTGAGCAATGTAAAAACATTCTCTACCTAGAAACAGTCACTCAGCTTTCTTTTAGCATCTCTAAGATATGAACAGGGCCTGGAAATAGGACTGATATTAAACAGATTATTTCCTTCACCTCCAGTGCAACTTTGCATTGCCTTACTGAACTTTGCCTGTCTCTTGAATTACTTTTTTCCCTTTSAAAGTCTGTTTTAAAAATTCAAAAGGAGCAAGCTGCATTAAACTCAAGTTGCTTTCTATCTGGAACCAGGAAGGATTGTTGTTTAACACTAAAGCAAAGTGCTTTAACACTAAAGCACAGCTAGTAGGTTACAGAAAACTGTATTCCTCCCTTTCGGAACGTTTCCTCTGTTGTTTTTTTCTTGTTTGGTGCAGGGCTGGAACAAACCTTGACTTGTTCTATTCTGATTATCATTTTCTTGAACCTAAATCTTAGACTCTTGAAAACAAACTGCTTCATGGAATATGCAAAGCTGGTTATACAAATGTCTTATATCACCAGTAGCTGAGGCTTCAGATCAAAAGAAACTACTGCACTCCAAAAACAGATTTATAATCTTATGTATTTGGGTAGACTCATTCAAGCTTGTAAAGGCCTTGTCAACATGATTCATCAGTTAACTTGGAATTCAGATGAACACCTTTGTAGATCTAATTTATTTAAAAGAGCTCTTTTTGCAACTACATAGTCTCCACCTCCAGTGGAACAAATGAGTGTTTGTGGCTGTAAGGAGAGAGAGAACAGGGGAAGGTCTGGGAGACTTAGTGGAGTGCAGCTTTGCTTACAAGGTCCCATGCCAAAGAAAAGGGCTTTCAGTGCTGTGGCAAGAAAGGAAGAAGAAAGACAACGGTGTCTTCTGGGGGAATATGAAACCTCCCCCTTCACATTCTTCCATCACAAACTACTGATGTTGTTTTTAACTGTATCCTTATTAAAGGACAGGGGCTAATGTGCACTCACCATTTCCAAACAGGTTAGATACCTTTCTGTCCTCTTTAGTATATTCAGCCCTATTCTTCCGAGTTTTCTGGGTTACCTCAGACCAGAAACCTGCCTTCATCCTGTTGGATTTCCTTGTCCTGATGTTTGCTTGACTGTTGTACTTGACTTGATGTATTGTTGCTATTACTGTAAGTTCAGGGTTTGATTTTTATCTGCAGGCTGGATGGCTTGCTGACCTGGGCTCAATGGAACTGGCAACAGGTAGTGTAAGCATGCACAAAATACTCAATAAAGAAAGTTACTGCAAAGTTGTCACAGTGCTTTAATGTYACATCTGACTCTATTTCAAAGTGTATAGAATCATARAATCATTTAGGTTGGAAAAGACCCTTAAGATCAAGTCCAGCTGTATGGCAAACTGGTGGGTAGATCTTCAGGAGGATGAATGATGTAAGGAAACAGTTATTGCTGCATAGATTGCACACAAGTTCTTTGAACAATGGATGTTAATGCAAGTCCCCATGAAAGGCCATGAAGTCTGGCCCCGGATGTCTTTGGCAACCACACCACATACTTGCTTCACATAAAGGGACCATGTATGTGTTTAGCACTGGCAGTGGGAATACCTGTGTGCAAGTACCTGGCAGGTCACTTCCATAACAGCACCTGACCTGGTGACAGTCTGTGCAGAATTTGGTGCTCTCTCTGACTCTGCTTTGCTGGAAGCTAGTTCCTGTTTTGAGCACCTCTCACCATTCTTAAATATAGAAAATGCAGCAGAGATGCTCAATCTTTCAACAATAACTCCCCTCATGGAGCCAGTATCCTTTACGTTGTTTTAGAGAGATGCAGTAAAACCAAATTTCTCATTGCTTTGACTCTGGTATTTGCTCTTGCTACTGGCTGCCTCTTGAAGATATATAGTCCCATGCACTTAATACGTTAGATTCCATCCTGACAAAATCGATTCTTTTCAAAACAGATTGGTTATATTTTTGTCCTACAGATAAATCAATCTCTCACATAAAACAGGGGTATTTTGCCATTCCAAGACGGATGGTAGGTGTTTCCACCTGATGTTTGACTAGGAAAAAGCTCTTCACCAAAATGAGTGAGAATTTTCAAAAATAGCTAGAAAATCAGTAGTGACATGTCTGAAGTCAGGATTACTGTAGCAGAAATAAGGGGGAAATTGGGGCTTGCTTGCATGGGCAGAGCTCTAGTAACTCTGGCTACGGTCGAAAGACTCTAATTCACAAGTTTGTGTGGGGCAATTTAGGAAGTTAGCACTCTGCTTCTGCAGGCAGTATGTCTGTGCCTCAGCTGCTGTGTTGTTCACAGCCAAGAGTGTTAGCTGAAATCATCACCGATTTCAGTGTCATAAACTGAGCTGTGAATTGCAGCACCAAGTTGCCACCAYGAGTTCTGCTGCTGGAGTCAGTCTCTGGGGTACAATGGGCAGCTCTTAAATTGCCAGAGGGAAAGTGGATGATGCTCTGTTAAGTTCCTCACTTGCGTACAACATGATTTCAGGTACTTACAAAGAACAGACCCAGAATGGTCTCTTACCTTTCCCACTGTGGATAGCATTGCAGTGCAGTGGTGGGCACCAACTGTATGCATGTGACAACTTGCTAAGTGTGCACATATGATCAGAGGTCTCTTCTGGGTCCTGTAGAACAAATTTGTGACTCTGCATCTCATCTGAGCTCTGAACTATTTCCACTGCTTTTTGCATAGCTGAGAAAAGGTTTTGAAGTTGTCCTGGCCAATTGGYCTGGTCACAGCAAAACCTTTTTATTCAGGAGACAATATAGCTCAGGAAAGGAGGAAATTTCAGTCAAGGTGGCAGAAGGCTGTCATTCACCCATCCCATTGTGCACACATCTACAAGCATCTTTCAGCTCCCTGATTTTGGCTATCGGAAAATGTGAACATGTGAATGGCAAACCACCTGACCTGCTGGGCTTGATTTTTGTGTGCAGACAACCAGACACCAGCCAGCCGACAGGGGAGGGTGTAGCGAAGGGGCAGGTACTTGCCCCTACTTTTCACTCTGAAAATGAAACACAGTTTTTATATTTGTTAGCATAGGAAGATTTCTGTTGCTTACTCCTCTTAACTCCACCAGCCTTATCTATAAAAAACAGGAAGTATTAGCCAATGAAAAGTGAAGACCATGGCAGTACTCTAATAGCAAAGACAGCACTGGAATAACACGGCTAATCACCTATTTGTTAAAGTCTTACTGTTTATTTTATTGCAGGTCAGTGAACAAAAATCAGTCATGAGATGTTAATCTCTCTCTCTAGCTGTTTAATCTTAACCACCCCCTCACCATTGTTCTTACTCACGTGCTCAGCAGCAATATCCCCTCCTCCCCTCTTGTAATGTCCTCATTTCAAAGTACAATTTCTCTCTGCTTTAGCTTTTAAGGGGTCAGACTGATGCTGTTTGAGTTGGAATGACATTTGCTCAGGTCCTGGCACTGGCTGCTGCCTACTGCTCTGATGAATTTGTCTGCAAGAACAGAAGCCTCTGTTTAGAAGCTGATGGATGCTCTGAGCTCCAGGAATGAGCCTGTGCTGAATGTGACAGGGCAGGCCTGTCCTGGCAGTGAACACAGGCCATGGAGGAGAGATAGGAACTGCTAAATGGGATTGGATAGTGTGTTCCAGCGATCCCGCTTCCTGCAGAGTGCACTAACCAGGCCGAAACAGCTGATGCTGCAGAAATTCATGGCTAAAGAGTTCCCGCGTAAGGGAGAGTGATGTTGCTGTTGATGTTAAGTCCCTTCTAGCCTTCTCATCTGACTCCCTTAGGCCTTGAATTTTGGCTTACATGGCTTGAAAGGAAAGTCGGGGGATGCATGGTATGGCCAAGAAGCCCCATCAATATCAGCACAAAGGCTCAGCAGTTAATTTGTAATTTTTGAATGTACCAAGCTGTGTGGACAGCTCAGAATTGAAAGGACAGGTGTTTACAGCAACTACATTTTATTTTAGACTGATTTTAACAGGARATTTGTGATAAGTTATGTTAAAAAAAAGCAAAAAAGCTTGAGCCTGAGTTGAAAGCAAACTTTGAGTCCATGAGGACTTCTAAAAGACGCTTTGAATCCCTGATTAAGTTTAACCGTTCCCAGGCTTTCTTGCGTAGTGCTGTCTTTTGGCATCTCCATAAACAGGCTCAGTGACTGAGAATCAGCAGGCAGAAGAACACTTTTGCTTCACAAGTGTTTATTGGTTTTTCCTTTAGCAGGTATTTTGCATTAGAGTACAGGACCATCTCCAAGGCGTGGGTTAATGCAGCTGTACAATATGTGACCATACTTTGGATGGATGTCTATCGCCTGGCTAGAAGTATCTGGGAATCTTAATTTCTATAATTTTTATACGTAAAGAGCGCTAATGGAGTCTCTCTACCCTGCAGTTAGTCTTAAACACACCTCTCAGCAGTGAACAGTTCTACTTCCCCACTGAGCCCTGAAACTTCTATGGAATTAAGTAGAAAGAGTCCTGTAGAAACACCCCATGCTGTGTACCCAGGCTTCCAGCCAGATGAAGAGAGGGATGTGGAAGGAGAACCATGTGCACCCAACTCTTATCGCAAGGTAGAGTTATACAAGGAGGTGTGACAGCCCATCTAGGAAATGGGGAGTGTTCTTGGGCAGCACAGCATGGACATAACAGAGGCAAACCATTAGAGACCTACAAATGGGGAATGGAAGACAGTTAGGCTTCAGTGCTACACTGGCACTGCAGGGAGAGGCTTCTTCTTTAGCCAGGTCCTTTAAGGAAATTAGAAAGTAGGATGGTTAAAGGGGAGAGCTGAAGAAAATGGAATCATCCTGAGAGGGAAAACCCTCATGTCACATGCAGGCAAGCTTATTCCTGCGCCACTCTGGATCACGTGTGGGAGTTGCACAGCACTGTGGACAAGGGGAACTGTGTACTCCCTGCCTCTGAAGTGCTGCATCCCCTCTTTGGCTCTGTAAAAGTAGCATGGTGGGTTGAGAAGCATTAGGGATGCACTGGGAAAATGTAAGCTCCTCACACTGGCAGGGAAACAGGGAAGAGGTGGCAAAGGGAAGAGGAGGGAATGTCGGAGTGTTGGGTACAAGATATGAGGGGTGGGAAGGAAGGAATGACTGCTAAGATTTAAAAACCAAAAAAAAAAACCCAAACCACAAGTCGCAAATGCATTACCAAAGCTAAGGTAGAAGACATCAGTTAGGTCACCTACAGCTAAGTGAGGTACATGAAGTCTGGGTCTTTATGTCTTTGCTTCCTTTGCATTCCTTGCTTTTGAAACTGTTCCAGGCTTCTCTGGAGAGATTCCTTGTTTTGCTTCTGTAGCTCCCTGCAGGATGCAAATGTTAATAAGGGCAAGCACAGCGCGGAGGGCTGAATCCGTCAGGAGAGATGGGGACTGCATGGCAGATCAGCTTCCCTCCTGCTGTGTGACATGTGATGCACATTGAACTCGAGGCTGTGGGGGAGCCCCTCTACTTTGTGAAATCCAGCCCTGCTGCTGCTACAACGAATGTTTTCTTAGCTCTCCTACTCAGTGGAGCTGCAGCAAACAATAGGCTTTAGCAAATCATGGACAAATAGAAAGGCAGAGCCTAATTCATGTACATGCTAGGCTAATCTGACATTTCTGGGTTCTTTATGGAGTCAGGTTTTTGTGCATTTTTTTAAAAAAGTTTTCAACTGTTTTTTAACCTAAAAGTGATAGTAGTGAATGCGTTTTGCAGGGATATTAGGCAGAAGAGTGCCTTCCATGTGTATGTTGAGTATCACTGGAGTTGACTTTCCAGCTCATGAGTGACACCTCCTGCCAAGGTATGATACAGTTGCTGTGAAATTAGCATTGACACTATATTATAAATTAGTGCTACTATGAAACTTCTCATGCTAATGAGTGCTGAGCAGGGCAGACAAGAAAGGCTTTGTGGGCTCTGGGTGGCTTGAGGTGCCACTCTAGCTGTGACATTCAGTGGTAGTGTTGCAAAAACAGTTTTACCGGCTTGTGTGATTTTTTCAGACCTACTTTGTCAACCTGATGCTTTCCTCTGGTGAATGAGTCCAGTTGCTTGCTGTCCTTCTTAGCTCTCCTTGCTGAACAAAGGTTGGTCTTTTGATATGCTGCTGCTCTCCAGTACTTGATTCCTTGGGAGGGAGAAAGGGCCTTGCATCATACTGAGCTTACAGGGGGCCACCAAGCTGGTTTACAGACCTACTGCATGGGATCAGCTGCAATACATGGTTGGAGGTAAGGGGTTCCAGCTTCAAATTCTCTAATGCTCCTGGAGTTACTCTGTTTTGCTGCACTTGGAGAAGAAGCAGGGAAGGGGAGGCGGCTCTTTCACTGGCCAGTAGCATAACTGACCTTTGCAAAAGTCCTAGTAATAGTCCAAGCTTAAGAACAAACAAGTGATTGTGAAACATGAAGGCTGATCCCATCAGAAATGTGTAATCTTACTGTTTACCTCAACTTGAGGAAAATGCTCCTTTTGCAATTGTCCTGAGCTCAGGAGCCTGAGCTAAACACTCTTTCAAGGTTACCATGAGAAAATGCCTGTACCTCCCCCCCTGCAAGTGAATAGGCACAGACCAAAGTTTACACTTTGGAGCTGTTGGAGCTCAGCAGGCTGTAACTTGGTGGCTCTGCTGGGCCAGGTGCTGCTGCCCATGTCCCCCTGCCCTGGCCTTGTGGGAGTTGGGGTGAAATGTGCTCACTTTGCTTCCAGGCATACTCTGCAGCTTCAGGGGCAGTCAGCATGGCAAATGGATGCTGGGAGAGCTTGAAAGGTTGAATCCAGTGGTCCTGGAAGGACAATTCATAGATTAGTATGTCTGCAGAAACTATGTGCCAAGCCAAATGGGCACACTCTTCAGTGCTCAGCTGAAAGTAAAAGATAACTGCTTTAGAGATTCTGATGGGTAAACGAGCACAGCTTTGCTGGCAGTTTCTGTCCTAGAGGCTTGGCCCACCCAGCTTCTTGAAGTGCCCATCCCTGCTGCTCAGACATATCAGTTGTCCATACAGTAGCTGAACTACTGCATTTTATAGCCCTGTATGTACTGGTGCAGCCTGGGGATTGTGGTCTGCCAAAACATCCTGGCGGGAAGCCTGTGGCTGCTCAGCTGTTCACATGGCAGCTCCTGAAATGTCTGGACAATGGAGTTAGGAAACTCTGAAAAGCAGCAGGCAGTTGGGATAGCAACCATTACATCCATCTTGGGCTAGGATTTCCCTTCTCATGAATCAGAAATTTTCTGGATCCTAAATCCCACTAGAATGTYACTTAGGCTCCCTAAGTATCTATATATCTTGTAAAGCTAGTGCTTGGTTTTCAAGGAGATGTAAGCCAAGGCTTCAAAAGTGATGGGGAATAACAGGAATCTCCCTACTTTGATGGGAAACGGGGGCAGGGGGAAGAAAAGATAACCAAACCTGACATCCACAGAAACTGAATTTTGAGATGGGCTGGATTCCAGCTCTTTGAGTCTAGGGCTCTTAAGGAGGCACAAGCTGTGCTCCAAGAGTTACTGTTAATGAAAACAGTAGATTTAACCTCTTAAACTAATTAGGGCTTTGCAAATAAGTTACCCTTAGTTTCCAAATTCAGCAAAGCATTTCCGTTCCTTTCTCATAGAGTGGGAATGATCTTAAGCCCATTATTAAAATTAAGCAGCGTTGTTGGCTGAAATAGAAACTGGAGATCCTGGTAACAATGGCTTATCTCCCTCTTCAGAAAATTTTGTAACTTTGCTACCTCATGACCATCAAGGAAGTRTCCCTGAGTCCACCAGGGACAGGATCTAGGCAAGTGCACAGTAACATGAGCTGAACAGAAAGACTCTTTCTGTTCTTTCTTTGTCTCTGCTTGCATAACATCAGAATATAAATCAAAACTAAAAAAAMCACTACCCCCCTCATTAAAAAAAAACAAAAACMAAAAAAACCACCATGGGAAACAGTGTGAGTAGCTGGRAAACTTCCAAGAAAACATCACTCCTCTGCAGTGGATGGTGCGCACTCAAAACGGAGATTTCTAAAAATATCCTGGGTTGGAAATTCCTAGAGAAAAGGATTCCTGACCATGAAGAGCATGACAGTAAAAATATACAGTGTAATATTCACAGCAAAAGAGGGAGAGCTGATCCACCCACTTATCCCAGGAGCAGAGGGGAAGATCCCTCCTTTGAACTAACATGTTGTGAAATACCCCTACATGGCATCTAGTGGCATTTCTAGTTCTTGACATGGGAAAATTCAACTAAGAGAGGTTACGGCCAAGGCTGTTCTGATGCGTGTAACTGTGAGCTGGAGTGTAGTTCTATCTCTTTCTGGACACTGGGTGGCAGTCCGTCATTAAYATTATGGCTAAGCATGACTGAAGTAAAAAAAAATTAAGCACACCAGAAATACTGTGAATTACATGTGAATCGTCTATTATAGTCCGATTACAATTCCACAGTAACTTTTAATGGTTGCTTGGGAAACATCAATAAAGTCTGTGTTACTGAAAATAAATTCTACATATTCCAGCACAAATGCTCTTTCGTTAAATAGCTGGGCCATACAGAATGCTTTCTTGTGACTTGAGTCATGAATTAAAAATTATAATACCTCCCCTATTTTTTAAAGGGCAATTACATGACTAAAGATATGCTGCTAGAGAAACTTGCTCTGAACACAGGCAAGGCCCTTGTGAAGCGAGCTATAGCTCCTTGGACCTGCATAGCCTCCTTCCCCACTCCTCCTTCCCACACATTAATGGTAATTAGAGCACAGGGGTGGGAATGCTCCTCTGTAAAACACTATGCCAAAGGCCCAGGAACTGGGTTACGTCTTAGTGTGGTTGTGAGTAGTTGGACTGCCCTTTTCTTGCCTCTCCCTGGTGTAAGGTACTAGTACTGTAAGGTAAAGGAGGAGGTGAACACAGTTTTTTGCTATGTTCAAAGAGAAAAGGCTGGAGCTAGTTTGCTATTACTAATAGGGCAAAAGTAAAAGGGGCAAATGACTTGGGTTTAAAATGTAACATATTTTTTAAAAGGCAGAGATATTATAGGATCCAAATGCATTATGCCTTTATGCAGCAGCAGATGCCTTCCACTTTATTGCTCATAGCATAGCAGCTTAGGCAGTAGGCTCGTGGGAGAAGAGGCCAATAGCTTACCATTGCTATGGCCAAAGGTAGGAGTCACTGGTACCACTGAACTGGTMCCTCTTCTTTGGTGGACTCTCTCAGATCTAAACAGCAGAAGATGTCAAAAGGTCTGGGGTAGATTCTGCAAGGCGTGTGATGCTAGCAATGCTGAAAGACTTTTAAGTATGTTTGGGAATGGGATCCCACTTTAAGACTGGGGCTAAGTGTAGGTATTAGTGTCAGGGTAGGATATGATTGAAGAGTTTTAACTGGTGAAATATCTGCAGGGCCAAGATGAGATCTGATCAGTAAAGCTGGAGGAAGTATCTCCTTTTTGTCTGCTGAAGGCTTTTTTTTGGTATCCATCTGGTTGCTCAGTTATATTTGTCTGCTGTATCCAGTTTTGCATGGACCAAATACACAGTTTCTTTCTCTGGTAGGCTGGGGGTAATTTTCAGCRTAGGTCCAACAGAGAAACAGCACAACAGAGCCGCTTCTGCCCTTTGAAGAACAAAACCATCTCCCTGAGGGTCAGCTCCTGAAGACAAAGAGCTTTTATGTGTCTGTGCTTTCCCTGCACTAGCACTTTGTTTGCTTGGGTTGGCAAAGTCCCATGCTAGTGTGCAGGCCAGAAAGGAACCATGAAGCCTGTCGTCAGCCAGACATTTAAGCCAGAAAGAGGCATGCCAATAAAAAGCCTTCATAAACTTCTAAACCCAGGAGCACATCATTCAAATATTCTAGCATGCAACGGGTGACTTTTTAGATTAAAAAGACAGAGCAGGGATTTTAGAAGTAGCCCTTATGCTGCTAGAGGTTCCTGATCCCAGTGGTGGTGTAATGAGGGAAGCATCAAGAGGTCAAACTCTAGAGGTTAAATATAGTAAGCACCTTTCCTCCCCTGCCTAGTCTCAATTTCCCTTGCATGGTTACATTTAGTCTGCCCAATTCCTTCTGTGAGGTGACAGGTGGCAAAGGAGGTTGGGCTCGTGAGCAAATGGTTTCCATCTGGCATTCCTCTGTACTTCTTACTTTTCCTCTGTGTTTTTGTCCTTGCAGGCCATGGCATGGAGGGCATGCCTCCTTCCAAGAGCATGTCTCTCCTAATAGTCACCCTGCACATCTCCTTACATGTGTCCTCATGTCTCCTTCCCTAGTAGCTGCTGCTCTGTCTTAAATATGTTTGAGTAGAGGTGCCATGTGCTCCTCTGGCTGAAGTTTTGGCTTATGCTTGGCTGCTTACATGGGTTTGTGAGTTGACTGGCACAGGGCACTTCATGGTCTCCTCCCATATAGGTCACCACTGCAGCCCTTGCTGCCTGAACTCTGCCATTTATGCCTAACACAGCACCCATGTGTGAACTTGCATGAAAGCAGTAAAACCTGCAGCTTATGCCCAATATAAATACAAAGATATTTGAACTGGGGATGCAGAAGTTATCCTGATGTTTAAAACTGCTCAGGTCTTACAAGACCTGATGGATCATTCCACATGGAGGTTTCATTCCCAAAGAGCAGGGATGTGACTTGTCTGGAAGGTCTCAAACAGTATAGGATTCCTTTTGCTTATGTAAATACACTCTTAGAAATCTCAGATGAAGGGAAGCAAGAGGCACACACTCTGCTGCCTGTCTTGAGAGCCGACTAGACCCAAACAACTCTGGTGTACGGGCTGACAGCAGGCCATGTTGTCAGAGCACTGTGCCCAAGGAAACATAGCCTCCTTCTCTCTGGAGGCTTTTTAACTGCAAGTAATGACCCAGACTGTGCCACAGATTGACTAGGACAGAGATTAAATGACTTGCCCAGAGTCAGATAGTCTAATCTAATCTGCAAATCAGGGTAATGTTACCTCTTATCTCTGCAATAATTGAACTGTAAAACCTTGTGCAAGTTTTCTGTTACTATTGTATGATTTGGCACAAGGATACTTCCAGACTCTAGAGCATCTTTTCCCTGCAGGTGCACAGGTAACACAGACAACCTTGTAGTCACAGAGTTGCTGGTTTGTTCTGTTTAATCTGTGTGTCCACCTTCCATAGGACTGCAATGCACTGCAAGTAAAAATTGGCTTAGCACTGTTTTCTTATTCTCTTCTTTTTCACACTGCAATAAAGGGAGAATTTAAGRCTCTCTGACAGATGCCATCTCTGATCCTTTACTGGGATCCAGGAAGGATTCCTAGGATGTAGATACTGAATCTCCTTGACAGTGTCATGTAATGCCTATGCAAGAGTCAGAGTGCCCTTCTGAGAGTTGGCTTCTGTAAACATAGCACTGAGTGTATGAACTTCCGTAAACACGACCCCAGATTAGGACCTGCAGCGTTGGCACACTCTGCTAAGCAGCATAGAATAGCTTACCAAAAAACCCATCGAGGTATGGAAGGAAGTCTCTGTCTTGCACAGTTTTAAAGGTCTCTAGCTAAATTTCACATCTTTGGTTTCTCTGACGAATGTCTTATCTCAGACCTACAGCACACCTTCTTAGCTGGAAGGTTTATCAGCTTACAAGGGAATAAGAATGAGTCAAGKACACCCTGAAGGATCTGCAGAGTCCATACAAAAGAGGAGAGCAGAAAAACTGTAGCAAGGAGGTGGGCTGTGCAGGGAGAGTTTCACTTGTTTATACAACTGCTTACAGGGTATACTGCCCAGCAAAGCAACTTTGGCTCCTCGGTGAGACCAAGCAGTGCAAGGCAGCACCAGAGGCCACGAGCTAGCAAAGGTTAGGTATTGTCCCCTGATGATTTCTGGTTTGAAACCTGTGTGGACTGGGGAAGAAGACTGGGCACAGACGAAGTACATCTTTGGCAGCCAGATGACAATCCCAAAGGAAAGTGCTAACTTCAGAAAAAATTCACACTGTCGTACCTAGCCTGTGGTCTTGAATGCTACCTGAACGCTTATATTCTGCTGTAACAAGGAGATACGTGAGAGTTTATTGTAGGATGTTGCCAGCTATCATCCACATATCCCCAGCTACTGCTGGTCTAACAGCAGTGATTGCTTTCCATAGAATGAAGTCCCTTCCTTTATTAGTATGGGAGAGCTGGAATAAACAGTAGCTATAATAATAGACCCACACACAATACGATCTGCAAGCAATTAAGAAATGTGCTACACTCTGCAGCTTTGACAGACACACACCCTCAAGAATAGCAGCAGGGATGAAGTACCCCATGGATAACTACAACTGCACATGGAGGCTTTACACCTCCTTATGAGGCTGAAAGGCCACCCATAAGGCTCTAAGCCATAATGGCAGATGTGAGAAGGGAATAGTTCAACAGTGTTTACTCTGAGCGACAAGAGAAATAATTCACGTGTGGATTGCTTTTCCAGAATGCCAGACCAATGCACTACATGCTGGACCAGGCCACTACAGGTAAGAGAGATCTTCACTCAGACCCCTATTAGAGATGCTGAAAAAACAACAAATCACTCACGTTTGCAGAGCTCTGCCAGTGTGTTGCTGAGGTCCTCATTCTGTAAATCTCAAAGATCTCTTCAATAGGAATGCTGCTCTGTGAAGACAGGTAAAGAGAGAGGTTCAGCTCTCAGAAGTAGTATTCTTTAAAGTGAACGTATGAAATCCAGCTCATATCCCTTTCCTTTGATCTCTGAAACAGCTTTCATGTGAATTCCTAGTATTGTTTCATGCTGCTAGTACAAATCTATTGAGATCTGGTCTCGAAACTTGCTCACCATTTTGCACTTGGGTGAGACAAGATAAGTGACCTATACCCGTGCATAGGGCCACCTACTGAAACTGCCTATTTTGTTTTCTAAGGCTGAGCAAAACTTAATGGCTACCTGATAAAAATGAGACACATTTGTAATATTTGCACTGTCTGTATACTGTGCTTTCAAGGAACAAAGACATCCAGGGTACAGGCAGTGTTTCTAGACAGGTGCCATAGAGCAAAAGGTATCACTATCTTTCTTGCCCTYTTACCATTAATATTCCAGCATATGAAGATAATATCATAGCTTCTCTCTCAATTCGGTTGGGATACATGTATCGGTTGCGAGCTGCAAAATTCCTGCATGGTGTTTTGAACAAGAAGATTATTAGCCTGGTGTTATAAATGCAGAAAGTAGTCCTGGGCTCGACTCACTGCTGCTTTTACTCCATTTTCATACTGGTGTAATGCACTGCAGCAGCAGGGCCTTAGCTTTGCAATACTCACTTTTTCTCTCTTGTCAGTGCAGTCTGAGCATCCAAGTCACTTAGCCACAGCAAAGCAACACTGAAGGCTAAATTGTAATGGACCTGGAAAGACAGAAGAACCTTATGTGTTTTGTTTTACTGTAAGTGCTTGACTGAGGGATGACAGAAGACCAGAGAAATGCAGGGAAACATGAGCTGGAGCCCAGTATTTCTCAACTCTACTGGGTAGCTCACCAGTTGCAAGACACTTCCTGAGGTTTGAGGGGGTTTAAACACACCCAGAAAGACCTTCTCAGCTTAGCTGAAAGATGTTTTGTTATGCACAGACAGCTTTAGTTTGTGAAGAATTCCTTTTGGTTAGTTGACTTGAACTTTATCAAATGTCCTCTGTGGATGAGCTTTGTCTTGCTGAAAAATCAGCAAAAACTTGAATTATCTTGGATACATTACACCTGGATGCTATTCACAGCCAATCTCCTTAGATACTCATTTCAGTAATGGGCTTTTATTGATATTGTAGGAATAGGTTATTCAGCTGTACCAAACAGCCATCTGTCAAAGTTCTCAGTAGCCCTGCAGTTAAAGAGGATAGGAAGTAAGAAGTCTGGTGATTACCATGCCATCTATAAAGGTGGGCTGCCTTTGTCCTCTTGGATCAAATTCATTTTCTCGTAGTCTGATGCCAACATAATCTCCCCTTAAAGCAAGAAAATAACTCCAAATTACAACTGGTTCTAAGCAATCCAGTGCATAAGAAATGTAATAGATGACTCTCAAGCTAATGCAAGACTGGGGCTAAATTTGCGCTGATTCAGGGCTAGGAATCTGCTGCAGGATTTCTTACAGACACCTCCTAAGTAGGAAAGCTGATAGTTTTCTGCATCACTGCTGATCCTAGCTTCCCTCAAACCACACTGCTGTCTTTCCCAAAGGCTCCAAAAAATAGGAAGAAGTACAAATATGAATCAAGTATTTAAAGTCTGGGGACTCATGGAAGGATTTCACTGTACAGCCAACAGACTGAAAGAGATGCTTCACTGGTGCTTGTTCTCATTCAGGGGAAGCCTGATTCTGCAATCTTTCCTCAGACTAAGTACTACTGATCCATGCAAGCAGTCCTAGAGAAGATGGGCATGGGACTTGCAGGGAATAAAGGGGATGCTGCTTACATCCCCTAGGAGTTGACTGCTGGGCACTCCTACATCCAAAAGCATGAGACGCTGCTGCATGAACTAGGAGACTGGTGCTGGCTGCATGGTAAGGGAGGAACTCTGCACCTCCCTGGTCACTCCCACTGACACAGAGCAAGTTCTGAGCTGTGACATCTCTACTGTCACATATGCAGTCAGGTTTCACACTGCAGACTGCATGTGAGAAAATGAAGAGAATCTTAAATGAAGTCTGTTCATACTTTCCAGCAAGAGAAGACTAAGGTTTTACAGTTGTCATCCAGCTAGGTCGTACAACCCTTTGCAATGAAAACAAGTCCATCTCAAATGCAACGAAGGCAGCTGTGGGCAGTTACTACTTACAGGAGTTTTTCAATCTCTTTCTTCAAATGTTTTCTTTCCATACTCTAGCTGTCACTGTAACATAAGCTCAATGGGATCTAGAAGAGAGAAAAGCGCATCCTACCAAGTATCTCTGTCAAATCTGAATCACAGATAGAGTATGGGACACTTGGAGACCCCCACAAAAATCTGGCCAAAACCACTTCCCAGGTAGGATTGCAATAGAAGGTGAGAAAAATCTAGTCAAGAAAGAGAAGACAACACACACAGTACTGAAAGTGAGGGTAAGGAGTCTGGTAGTGGGAAATGGTCAGAATTAGCCCCTTTAAGATGAGCATCAATCTTGACTGTYAGCTTGCAGGTTGCTTGCATCCCCATCACAGTGATGTGTATTCTCTCATATAATGCAATCTATTGATCTGCTTCTGCTTCTGAGTTTCTTAGCACATGGCTTGCTGTCCCCACTGTGTGTGTACTAATTAGGTCTATGTGGTACAAAGAGGGGATGGACTGGGAAGAGGACAGGCTGGAAGACATGAGGTAACAGCTGGCCTGACAGGACACAGCAAAGACAGCAGCCAGCACCTGGCCCACCAATTTGTTGYAAAATCAAAGTGCTTGCTTCACTCCTCTGCTCCATAATACACAAAGTAATGACATACGTAGTAAGCTCCCTGTGTTACTGGATATTGTCCCCTATTCTCTCTCTCATACATGTACACAAGAAATCACACACTACCTGTGTCAACTCTTGCAACAGGCCTCAGGATCTGGGTTTGGAGCCTCTCTACTTCAGGTATCTATTAGGAGGAATTCCCTCTTGATGTTGCTGTTCCTTTCTTGCCTCTGCCACTCAGTTTGTGTGCCAGGGAAATTAGGCTATGGTTTCACGCAGGACTGCAGCTTTCTCCTGTTGCTTAGAAACAATGCTGCTGAGCTGAGAGAAATTAAAAGAAAAAAACACAAAACAACACAGAGAAGAGGTTAAGCCTGCACCTTCGGGTTGGGTTATCAGTTTCAAGCTAAATGATCCTTTTACACTTCTAGGCATTGAGTTTCACTGCTGAGTGGCTAGTTGGGAACATAGAAGACTTGCTAACAAGGGAGACAGAGACTATTCACTGGGTTTTCTGATGGATCTAATTGCTTGTAAAAGAAGCTATCAGCTTCCCCTGTTCCCGCATTCCCCTGCATGGAACGGTGAAAAACTAGACCTGATGCCTCCCAGGAGCCCATCTGGGGTTCCATTTGCAGTGTTTATGGCACATAGCAAGGATCCTGCTACTTGTTCTTCATCAATGTTATGTTTTTGCTTACAGTATTAGGAGAAATTCTAACAGCCAAGAAATCCCAACACGACTTACTAAATCCTGCTGCTATCCTTCCAATAGATGCAGGGCACATCTTGCACAGGATTGCTGATGGTAGCCAATGCATCATGATGACTAACAAGTCAGTGAGAGGCTATTGGATTTTGTAGATTAGGAAGGTTTGCAGGCTGTAGTCCTGAATGGAATGAGCCAACCCCCTCGTTGGAAATGTACTTCTCATGTTATTAACTGATTACCTAGTAAACAATAGGAATGGGTTTATGAGACATAATCATAATGTTGCCTCTCTTTGTGATGGCCTAAGAAAACATAAAAGCAAATGTATTATCATGAGACATAGATATTTTCCAGGAAAAAGCCTACTTGGTATTTACAAAATTTGTGCTGTGCTTTCTCTTCCTTATTTCATTTCACCGCTCTCTTTCCAAAGCCCAAGGTTTAGGCATGTGCCTAGGCAGGTGCAAGAGGTAAAGGTGGTGGACATTGCCATAGCAGTGGAAAGCCAGGTGGGCAGCCACTGAGGGAGGGCTGGAGTTTGGGAATGGCCCCTCCTAGCAGTATTAGATGCTTAGGGCCATTCTCATTAATTCTATAGCAAATGGAGCACCAAGCTTAGCACTTCCCCACCTTTCATTCCAGCTGCGGGGCTTGTAATCAAGTTGGATTTGATATCTGAGGGCATCCACCTGGCAGACATCATGGCAACCCCGTGTCTCCAGTAGAGCTGCTGCTTGTTTGTTCTGCTTTGAGAAACGCAGATCTACTGCCTGCCTTTCCTCCAATTACAGCTACCCAGGGCTTATCTGGTGGTATGGCCAGGCGAGTGTGAAAAGTGACCTTCACAAAGTGAACATAGCCGTGCCAGGACTGACCCAAAGTCCTGCTAACCCAACTCCTCTTCTGTCATCTGGCAAGGGTGATACCCTGATGAAAAAAGTGACTTTCCTGAAATGAGGCTGGTCCCTAGCTCTCAGATGAACTGACCCCTGCTATTTTCCCAGAAGCAGGAAATGCCTCTGTATCATTGCAAGTCAGGGAGGGGGTGGCACTGTGTTTGTGCTCTTCCTGGGGAAGAAAAATAGCAGCCACTGGGGGCTGCCTGGGGAAGAGTTGGAAGAGGTGCACCACTAGGCATCAAACTTTCTCAGTGTATTTCCCCATTCTCCACTGATTTGCAGCTCAAGACCCTCTTGAGCAAAAAGTGTTGTCTTGGCAGTTAATAGCCCTTGCTTGTTTTTTACTTTCACAAACTTGTCCAATCACTTTTTGAAACCTGAGTAATTGACATCTGCAGTATCACCTAGCAAAGACTTCCACTGTTTAAATAGGGCTGCATGGGAAAGGGTCTCTGGTTTTAAGCTGTCCACTGTTAATTTAATTTGCTAACTAGTGTGCTTAATAAACTTAGTAAAGTAACCTAGTAAATTTAGTAAGAGCAAGTTTAGCCCCTCAAACTGTGGAATTTGTCATGCATGGAGCACAGAATACGTATTAGAGAAGGATACTTAAGTCTTTTCCCCACACCGTAGCACATTTAATGCCAGACACAGGTTCCCCAGAGCAAAAAATAAAGCAACAGGCAGGTCTGCGTGTTTACAGCATCATTATCCACTGCAGGCCTGATTTTCAGGGCTGGTATGGAGGGTGTTTTGTCAATCTGCTACTTAATTGTTGGAAGGAATACATTTATTTAATTTGCCTGATTTAATGCTCATCAGCTAATGTATTAACAAGCACCACATAAAATAGTAATAGGATTTAAGACTCTTGCAAAGGGCTATTATTCACATGCCTGTAGAAGCAGGTTTTTGCTAGCCTTGTTTGTACTGCAAATTCCTTCTGCACCTCCACTGTCAAGTGCCATTCTGCAAACTATTTTGCTGCTTTTTCCTTACATGTCATTTCCTTAACATGGTCACATCCGTACATGCAGTGTCGACTTCTTGAGGACAAATTCAAAGGTGTCTGGAATGCAATGTGTTAAATTGGACTGAAATGTAAATTACTTCAGAAGAAAAAATTCCTTTTAATAGACTGTAAAATGTCGCCTTTTCGCAGGTGAAAACTTGTAAGCCAGGTGCTGAATTCTGCAGACGAATAAACCCTAACTTTTGGGTAAGATTTGTCCTTCAGAACAACCCTCGGGCTTCTCTGAGGCGCTTCAGGAGCGTTGTAGCTCTGCGTGCCCGGGGTAAGCTGGCAACGGCAGCAGCGCCGAGGGCCCGCGCTGGCGCCTCAGGAGCACGGCCTCGCAGTCAGGCGCTTCCAGCCAGAAGGGCGGCGGGGCCGAGGCGGCATCTCGGGGTTCCGTTTTCCCATGAAGGCGGAGAGCTCCCCCTCAGCGGCGGCGGCCCGGCTCAGCCCGACATGGCGGCGCAAAATGGCGGCGCGGCCTGACACGAGAGCACGGGTGCTGCGGGTTCTCCGCACACGCAGGCCCGCCCGCGCGCTGAGGAAGTAATGGGGGAAGTAACGTCCCCGCTCCGCCACAACCGGCACCGGGAATAGAAAGTTTGTGCCCTGCTTTCCCCGGCGGAGCTGCGGCCACACGGAAACGGCCGCTCCCCGCCGCCGCCATCTCGCGGGGCGGGGCGAGGGGCGGGCTGCCTGCCCTCCCGGTTGCATTCAAAAATCTCCCGGCGGGCAGGGCTTCCTTTCCCCGCTTCCATCCTTCTCCGCCGCGGAGAAGGGTAGCCGCTCACCGTCCCGCGGGGCTCGCCGCGCCGGCGGTTGCTGAGGCTGCCGCCCCGCACGCAGGTGAGGCGGGGGATCCGCCCGCCCTTCTCGCGAGCGCTGAGGGGCCGCTGGCGCAAGGGGGGCGGTGGAGGGGCTGTAACGGCCCATGGCGGCCGTCGCGCCCGGGAGCAGCTCGGGGCGAGGTGCGGCGTGGTGTGTCTGCGGCCGGCCCTGCGGCCTCGTTCCTCCCTGCGGGGGTCAGCGCAGCAGCGGGGCGGGGGGCGAGGCCACAGGTACGCTCCTCGAGAACAGTGTAGGTCTTGGCCGCTAAGTACTTGCTGAAGGGAAGACTACGGGTGCTAACCCTGCTCGGTGTCGCTCTCTCCAGCTATGGCATCTCAGGAGGCTTCGGAAACATCCTTCTTTAGCCTGAGTGGTGTAAGAGAGCGGATGCGGGAGAAGAAAAACTGTGCCTTGAGGACTGCGAAGTTGAATGCCTCGCTTGCATCAAAAATCAAAACGAAAATCATTAGTGAGTGTATTTTGCCTTGCAGCATGTGCAGAGGCTGGCAGCTACGTCAGCTTATAACTGTGCCTTTGGCGGCGGCGGTGGTGGTGGTGGGTGGTAGTCTCCTACTGAGCTTATATTTAACAGCTGCTTCTCTGCCTGTGGGTTTCTAGTGAATTCAGTACCCTGCAAATGAGTGTCAAGTGCCACTTGAGGTGCCCAAAGGTGTCTGAGGTATCTGTGACTGGCAAGTTTAATGCAGAACCTTTGGAGCAGCAGCTGGGGGCATCACAGGCTGCTCGGCAGAATCTCAGATGACATTAGACAGCTGTGTCTGGGTAACCGAGTCCTAGGGTCCAAACAGCAAAAATAAGAGGTGTGGAAAGTATTTTAGTGTATATGCAGTCCTGTGCAGAAGCTAGCCCAACTGTGATTTGATTTTATGGGGGAAATAATGCAGTGATAGTGCATGAGATAATTGGGACTACCTTGACAACGTTAGATATTCTGTTACTTTTGTTTATTTGTTTTGAAATTGGGAAACATGGATCTAGATCTGCTCAAGGGCTACTACAGAGGAAAGCAGGCTTTGCTCCCTCCTTTTGGATGGAGATGGGGACTCGGAGCTATAGGTGACTTGTTCAAAGTCAGAAGCATATCTTTCTAAACTCAGCCCCTGAACCACGCCATCATTCATTAAGAATTGAAGCAGTAGCTTGCTGACTGAGCACAACCCACTGAGGATAGAGAGGATGTCTGTCTGCAGTGTTGCAGGTTATTACGGTTATTACAGTTTTTACTGCTGTTCTCTGGAGACTTCTATTGCTGGAAGGAATTATACTGCTGACATTGTGTGGGGTCTATTGAGTTATAGAGATCTGAGCCTGAGGGAGGCTATTCTGGGAAGAGGAAGAAGTGTGATGAAGGAAGAGGCATGGATGAGACCTTAGATGCTGATTCTGTGCGATACCTCTTTGTCATTTACAGACAACTCCTCCACTATTAAAGTCTCCCTAAAGCATAACAATAAAGCACTGGCCCTGGCCCTCAATGCGGAGAAAGCCAATGCACAGCGGCTCACCCAGGAGAAGACCATCTTGCAGAAGGAGGTGGAGCAGTGCCACTTCCAGAACGCTGTGCTGCGGCACAAGCTCTCCTTCCTGGTATGGCATTAACAGTGTGGCTGGCATGGAGAGGGGTGGTGGGCAAGGTATGCAGCACTAGCATCTCAACCTTGGGAGGAGTGAGGTGTCACTGAATGTCTATACTCTGCATGTGAAAAATGTCACCATTCATATGCTTACACTTTTTTCCAAGCTGTGTTCTCCCCAGAACGTGCCTTGCTCTGGCTACCAGCATCCTTGTTGGAATAGATGTTTTGATTTAACGTCTTTATGGTTTCTTTCTCTTTATTACGTCAACATAGAATAACACCTTGGAACAACTTGAAAACCTTATGGCTGCAGTTAAGATGGCCCGGCTCTCTGAGGTAGACCATGGGAAAAGTGAGCACTCTGCTCTGGGAAGGGGGCTGTGTTTGTCTCTTCTGCTTTGTGTTGCCTGCTCACTTCAGTGTTTGATGCTTCAACTGTTTCTCTTTGTTTGCTTGAATTGTGCTGGCTGCATCCTCATTTTTAGCTTCGTGTTAACGATTTCCAGGGTACCTTCTCCTGTAGGAAAGGCTACAGTTTTAAACTGCCTTCCTCTGGGTCATTGGCTGTATTGGCCAGTAGGCTCTTCTGCTATGACAGGTTGTGACTTCTTTTCAGTTTCTTTTTTTAAGTGTTGCCATGGCAACTTGGGATAGGGAATAGGACACTTTCCATATGTCCCGTCTCATGGGTGGGTGGGAAAATATTCCTGCTTCCTAGTCTCAGATTATCTGAACTAGTTTAACTTCATCCTTAATCCTGTGGAGGCAGAATCTGACTGCTGCAATTTATGGCACAATTTGTGCAATTTTAAATGGGAGAGGGTCACGGGCAGTATTTGACATACTTTCCAGGGTGAAACTGAACTTCTGCTGTTTCTGTGCCGGAAGGTGCACAGGGGGTTGCAAGAGCTTTAAACCACCCTTCTGTTTCTCTGCTTTCCAGTTCCATACAAGTTCTGTATCCTTGTCCAATGGCCAGAAGAGCAGCATCACTGAAGATAGCTGGGCCGATGATATTGCAGATGGTCAGCTTGTGAGGTGGGCCTTAAAATGTCAGATATCATCAAGCTTGTCCTGAATTTCTATATGCTAAACTTCCTCTTGTGTTTTACGTGTGTGCCCAGTTGTCTGTTCTACATGAGATGTCTCCTCTAAGCCACCACTGCTTGATGTTTTCCTTTACTCTGTGTCTTTCTGCTGCCACTCCTTGTCTTATTTGTCCTAATGCCAAGTCTATGCATAAACTAGTCCTTCTTCCTCCTTTGAAAGCGCATTGCTTTTAGGTAGTTTTTCCTTTGTAGTTGGTGAGCACTGCAAGATTTCCTCGAGTGAGCGAGTACCATAGCTAGCTGCTTAGATGTTTGTTACATATAAATGCTTAAGTTCTCTGCTTGTGTGATGTAAATGTGTTTTGGAAAGAAAGTCATAGCAGGATCTCTTGAAATATATTTGAAGTTCTGTTTCTCCTCTGTCCAGTCTCCCCTTTGAACACAGGGGAGCCCTTGGAGCTGCCCACACACATACCTCCAAGCAGCTGCATTGGTGTTCCACAGCGAGGTTGAACCTGTGGTCGCAACCTGTGCGCTGAAAGCCCTTACTTCCTTGTTGCCTCAGTGTATTTTTCTCCTGCTTCTGTATCTGCAGCAGTGTGCTTTCCTTATGAGTTGTGCTTGCACAAAAATGGGAAATCTGTCCTGGCTGGGTAGTGTGTGTTCTTCAGCACTTGAAGCCTTCAGAAATGTATTTCAGCAACTCTTGATGGAGGTGAAAGCTGTGGCTATTCTGCTGGATTCTGGGGCTTGTCACAGGTATGGAACATGCTCTGTTGCTGTTATTCCTTCTCACCAGGGCTGCAGGGATGCCAATGAGGGTGCCCATTTCCAAGCTGTGTGATGCCGGACAGCAAGGTGGCAGCTCCACAGCAGTACAGACATCCTCGTTAGATCTTCAGAGACCTGCTTCTAATGAGCCACTGGAAATTGTGCCTGTTGCCTCCAAAGACACTTTGCCACCACAGCCTGTTGAGAAGCCTCAGTCCCACCAGGAAGAGAATGGGAAGAAGCCGACTGAAGCAATGGAAGCACAAGAGGCTTTTCTTGACTCTTGCATCTTTGGAGGTAAATTTGCATCTTCTGCTGTTTTTCTGGTATGACTTCGCGTGTCTGTGTTCAGAAATGAATGAGTGCAGTGCCATAGCTCCAGTTAGCTCCTAACCATCACTCCAGCAGCTCCTGATTACTGTTAGGAACTGCATGCTTCAGTGACACTGATACTGCTAGAATTATGTATATCCCAGAATAGGATGTCTTGGTGGGGATATTTGGCATGTTTGCGATAGCTCAAGATCACTCATCAGGCTTTCTGAGTAATAGGCACTGAGCTTACATAAGATTTTCACAAATGTCTGAAGGTGCAGAATCTGACTAGATGCCCATCTTCTGTTCCTTGTGGATTTGCCATATAAATAATAACCCTCATACAGATTGTGAGCGTTCCTAAATATTAGGGCTGGTTAAGGGATCTTGCTTTGGGCTGCCTTTCTGTTCTGAGGGGAGCCAGCTAAGCAATTCTGTTACACAGTAAGTTTGGGGAGTCCCTGTAGAGACAAAAATCATGCTTTTTCTGTGCTCTGGATATGTGGCAGTGTATGAGGCGTGGCTTTTAGTGGTATGGGGAAACCTGACATTTGCCTGCTGCATTTCTCAGTCTTCGGAATGAATTTTGTCTTTCCAACAGAGGCTTTGTGCACCACCCAACAAAATCCCAACAATTTGCCACCGCTTGCCTGGGAAAGTCATCCTCTTTCATATGAGGGCGATGAGATGGCAAAACATTTCTTTGATCGTCTCTCACAAGGGCACGTTACTCAGAGGAGAAAGCGTTCCACCCTGTTTGCAACAAGCACTCTGTCTTCTGGTGTGGGTATCTTCCCATGTGTCAGTTCCACTCAGGCAGCTCGGGGGAGTATCACAAAGGACAGCAGCAGCTCCAGCAAGAGCAATGCACAGCCACAGCTGAAATCTCCCAGCCCTCTGGTTTCACCTACTCAAACCACTGTTATTCCTGATAGAAAATCTTTGGGTAAAGAGATTTTCTGTGATCAGCCACAGGCTAAAGAAACTGGGTGTGGCGTTGAAACGGACCCCAGCCATAGCCAAGTCCCTGAGTTTGTTCCTGTAAAGGTTAAAAGCAAAGGTAATTGTAAAACTGGTGAGAAAACAACTGTTAAAAAAGCAGGCACAGGAAAAAAGAAAACAAATGCAATTAAAAACAATGCAGAAAGTAGTCCTGATTTACCTCAAGGTAAAGAGAGTGCTCAAAATGCAAAGAAGCTTCTTCAGCCAGAAGTTGCAACATGTTCCCGTGAGTCTGAAGTTTCTGAGATGAGGCAGAAGGCTTGCATGGGGGCTTTTGACAGGAAGAACAGAGGCTGTGGTGTGGAGCAACACTCCCACTCTCCTGATGGAGTCAGAGATCTCAGAAGAATATATGTGGTGAATCCAGCGCAGCTGCAGAGTCTTGGAAATAGTGACTTACTGCAACAGGTTAAGAAGGAAGCTGTCTTTGAGATCCAAAGTATGGAGAGCTTGTCAAAAAGCCCAGTTCGTACCTTCTCAAGTCATGAAGTTCTCTCGAATGATTCCAGTCTACAAAATTCACTTTTCTTGAGGAAAGAGACCTCAAGTGCCTGTGCTTTGCAAGAGGACTCAAGTGTGGGTGCAAAGAGCATCAGACAGAAAACCAACAGAAAAACTAGAATAATTAGGCAAAGAGATGACTCTGATGAGGAGAATCTGCCAAACAGTGTGAAAATACCAGAGGCCAAAGCTGAAGAACAGCCTAAAAGAAGCCAGACAAGCAGGAAGAAGACTGTCAGGGAAAGCAGTTGTAGTGATGAGAGAAATGAAGTTGATGGTTTTGGGCCAGGTATAGATGTTCAAGGAGTAGCTAAGGAGAGCACAAAGGATTCACCAGGTAATCTTAAACGTAGCAGGAAAACTTACATTGTCCGTCCTTTGGATCTTGCAGGAAACCTGGGTTGTGTCCAAACAGATTTTGAAGGGGGTGAAATTGTACCTCCCAGGCCTATTCCTAGGAGCAAAGCTAGCAAAATCCCCAGAGTTCAGAGGATGGTAGCTGCTCAGAGCAATAAAAAACAAACAGGGGACCTTCAAGAAAAGGGGCAAGCTAAAGTTGACAACAACATGAATGCTTTGAAAAAAGTGGCTGATCCCAAACCAAAGCCTCAGAGGAAGAGGAGCACCTCTAGACCTCCAGAGACTGATTCCCTGGCCAGACAAAGTGATTGTGCCAAGGTGCTCATTGGAAGTTCAGCAGAACTTGCATCCAAGCAAACTGTCCTGTCAGGGAAGTTTTCTTGTATTACAGGTCTGCTGTCTGAGCCAGATACCTTCCTGGAGGAGCAGATAGCTGAGATATCGCTTACGAATAATCTTATGGACCTTTCACACAGTCTTGAATCCTCCTCTGTGACCTGTTCTGCAGCTTCACCTGTCAGCTTCAGGATTACAGATGTACCAGTTTCCAAGAGCTTAAGTACTGAGGGCAACAGAATGCCAGAGAAATCCTCTGTTTGGCCAGAAAGTTCTCTGATATTTAAAGAAAAGACTGCAGAGGAAGTATCCGGAGAAAGAAACCGGGTTGAGTCAAGTTCTCAGAGCTCATCTTCACAGGAGCCTGGTAGGTGGTAGGCTGGGGAGAGGATCTGTGTTTGGAGATGAGTGCCAAAAATCCATGCAACAAGGGCTTACATCTTTCTCCCCCTCCTCTCTTTTTTCAGAGTTAAAGATCAGTGTCCAATACACAATTTATGCTTCCACTTGTGCTGGCCAGTCATTTCTGTGGCTGCATTTGCTTCTAGTTTATCAGCATTCCTATAAAAGTTTCTGATAACTTGTTCATGTGTGGATATTGGAAAAGACTAGGAGCATGTGCTGTGAGTCCTGTTTTACCACTCTTGTTATCTACAGGGCATGCACCTCTATTTAGAAAATCAATTACTCAAGCAGCTAAAAAGTATAATTTGATGCTGACCCTGCCTACTAGGGTCAGCATTATTGGGGCACAATATGATGAAAATGGCAGGTTTTTGGTCCAGAATTGTTAGTGCTGCAAGGATTCAGACTTTATACCTCTAGGTGGTATCTTCAATGGAAATTCATCAGGAGCTACCTAAATTCTCTTTGTTGCTTTTTTGGTTTGTTTTTTTAAAAGGATTTGGAGGGTGTATCCCTTGGCTGGTAATACAAGAGTTAAGCTGAGCCTTTTTGGGAGCCTGCTGTTACTGGATACTCTGTAGAGAGTGTTGTTTTGTGGGGTTTTTCCTCCCTGTAGGTGTTGACAAACAGGCCTGTTATAGCTAGAGTGGGCTGTACTTTGTAGAGAGGCAGGAAGTTTGTTCTCCTGCCCTCCCCCTCTTGGCTGACTTCACTTTGAAAGCTGCAGTAAACACTGGCAGGGTCCTGTGTCTTGCTGGAAGTCTTTTAGGTTGTTTGGGTGCCATAAGCTTGCTTTCTCCTCCAGGCTGTAAGCTCCTGGGCATTAGAACTATCAACTATAATTTTTGTATAATTTTTCTACTACACCAGGGCCCAATGATATTAGCAGTATTAGTAACCTGCATTTTTTCAGTGAGGAACCTAATTTGATTCATGAGCTGACTTTTGAGGAGCAGGTCTGGGATTTTTGGACAAAAATGGTCTCCTGAGTTTAGAGGGAACATGATTGGATTCAGGATTGTGCAGTGTTCAGAGAAACCTGGTAATGCAGCCCTTCTCTGTTTGGCAGCTGTATTTCTTAGGATATCTGGAAATGATTTGGAAACACTTTGATCAACTCACGTGTGAATGTTTCCCTTTGCAGAGATTAGGCCACTACAGGACTTGACCAATGCCAGGACACTGTCTTCCACCAGCTTGGAAAAAGTATCAGGGCGCTCATCCAGGCGGAGACGGTACCCAACCTGCTATGCAGAGCCAAAACTCAACAGGTTGGGCTTTAAACTGCTCCTTCCCATGACTGTTTCCATGCCGCAACCCCTCTGCTCTCATGTGCTCACTCTCCAGGGCTGGACCCTCTGTCACTTTGTTTGTCTTTAAGTTGCTCTTACCCTTTGTATTTCTGTGACCCTCCTCTTCTACCACAGTATGATTAAGCCAAAATTCTGCACTAGCACAGATGCATGTGCAGGCTTCTGGTAACAAGCTACCAAAGATGTTATTTCCCTCACTGAAATGAGCACATCTTTTACCAGACTGCATCTCTGGTACCCCAGTGCTAATGAGGGATTAATATGAGGATAAAATACAGGCTAAATAAAGATAGCTAAGCGAAAGCCCTGATTTCACTTGCTGCCATTCTGTGATATCTAAAGTTTTATACAATGACTGACTAATACTTCCATTTTAATTGGGTTTCAGTGAAGGAAATGCTAGGTTTTGAGGAGGGTTCTCCCCTGTGAGCAGGCTGTATCTATAGTTGTTCTTTCTGGCAGATACGAGTACCTAAAGAATTCAGTACATCCAATGGCTACTGCACAGAACCATGTAACTCCTAAAATGATGACTTTGTTGTGATGCTACTGGGTAATACTCTGTTTTCTCCCTGAAAAGTGTCACAGTTTTAACTTTCTGTGAGGAGTTGGTTATACTGGGTCAGAAGGTACTCTGTACTGGTACAGCTGTACCTGTACGGGACAAGGAACAAACTGTACCACTCAGTCATCTTATAGTGGAAGCATTTCAGTAAAATTAGAAACTTTAGAGACTGAAATCATACACATATTCAAGAAATACTTTGATGGTTCAATCTAACCCTTTTGGTTCTGCAGGAAATTGAGGCGGGGTGACCCATTTACAAACACTGAGTTCCTCCACTCCCCTCTCTACAAAACCAGAAAGAACAAAACCGCCAAAGCCAAGGAAATGACCAAGAAGATCAAAGAGAAAAAAAAATGGCTTCCTGAAAGATGTCCCAGTGCCAAGGCAGGCAAGCTAATAACAATGGGAAAAGACATGGAGTGAGAAGTAAAATAGCGGTTGGACAGGCAGCCCCCAAGCTCCTAGGGGCTTGTGCATCTTTGCTAGAACATCCCTAATGTTTTGCATAGCTTATTTCTTATTTTCATTTTAAAGTATAAATAAAGTCATCTATGTGGACAGTATAAAAGCTTTGTGACATTTATTCCCCGTCCTCCCCCACACCACCTTTAAATGCTGGGGTGCTTGTCTGCAAAGTCTTTGTGCACAAATGCTTGTGGCACCACAGACAGCTCGCTGGCTCTGCCAGTTCTCTCCTGGGCCTACACAAGCCTGGGGAGAGTACACCTTGGAGGGCTGATCTTCCGGCATTGCAGATACCCACAAGGGCTGCTGAAAGGGTGGGAAAGGATTGCAGCAGCCCAGGCTTTGACAGCAAGCAGAAAAGGAGGCATGCTGACATACTGCGTAGCGTTACCTGCTGTAGAAGGTGGCTTCTGTAAAAGTAGAGCAGTCCACTGGGATTTCACATTTAGGGTTGACTACTGGAGCTTGGACAGCCCTAGAAGTCAGAGCTCTCTGCTGTTCTGGAAGGGAGCCATGTCAGATAACTGATATATCCCCTCTTACTCCATTTGCTGTCAGTGGGGATTTGTGTAACTATAGAATTGAAAACTGAGCCTTCCACCAGTCCTGAGTATGCAATACCTAGGACACAGATGCACACATCTAACTACATCAGTGTCAGCACTAAAGGTAAGCTAGGCTATACTTGGATTGAAGACAACTTTTGCTGGGGTCTGCTGATGGGAGTGTTGGTGCTATTACTGGTGGTGGGAGCTACAAGGGCCCTGCCCAAGAGCTCTGAAGCAGCTGGCATACTGTGAAGCAGACAGCTTTGTTTCAGGAAATCCTGTGCTCTTTTCCATTGCAGACTGAGTGCCCACTGGCCTCCAGCACTTGCTTTTTTAGGGTCTACTGGTGTCTGACTTTGAAGGTTACGGATATTAAATGTTTGAGGGAGTGGTGGGGAAAACAAGTGATCATATTAGTAGTAAAGGGGAAGGGAATATGCCTCCTTGGAAGCAGGAAAAATGTTTCCTCTTTCTCCGTGGCAGAGCAGGAAGAGGGACACTGTTCTTATGACCACACTTACTGCTCCTTCTCCCAACACAGAGACAAGTGTTCCTTTCTCTCATCAGCACTTCAGCAACATCCATTGGTTCAGAGGATAGACTGGGTCTTGCTGTACCCTGCAGAGTCCTCCAGAAGATGGAAACTTTGTTAGTACAGAGGGAAAATAGTGTCATCTGCAGTTAGGTAAATGCTACTACATTGCTTACACTTAAGCTATACTGTTAAGTCATTCAAACAAACAAAAAGTGTAAGATTTAAAAATGCCCCTTTTTGTTCAGTTTCCTGAAAGGAACTAAGCTTTACTCTGGTACTCTGTAACTCTGGAAGCCCAGTAGGACCTAGTAAATAACAGGGAATTTGTTAGAGGTGTTGTTTTAGTATGACCTGCCTGACTATGGCACAGTAATTTGAACTACTGGTGTCAAAAACCAGGCAGGAACATAGATCTCCAGATGTTCCTGATGATTGTTTCTGTTGTTTCTATGGGTCAGCAATGGGACTTTCTCCAGCTGCACTTCTTACATGCTTGTGTTAATAACAAAATATTATTTTTTATGCAGACTACTGCATTCATTCACATCAAAGGCACAGTGACAGCTGCTAGCAGTTGTAAAGCTGCATTTCAAACACATGCTCATCCCAAAACAAATGTTAATACTAGCTGATCTAGTCTAACATTGCATTTCTATCCTAACCAATACTTACAGCTAGTCAGCTGCAGGGTGAGAGTTTGTCTCATGTATAACCAGTTTCTGATCTTTGTTGAGTGGTGATACATCAGTTTGATTTTATATTAGTCCCAAAATAAAATTTCAATGGAAGTGGTACCTTTAAGTTCTTGTGCACTACCTGATGTGGTGACACTACAGATAACATCTTCCCATGGGCCAGAACAAATTAAAACTCTACTCTAAGGAGGGAGAGATTATTTTGTGTTTATATCACATTCCAACAGTCTGTCCCAGCATGTGCTGAAAGATASTGGAGCCTCCCTCTGAGGCAGAATTTCCTCATATCTGTTAATCCCAGAAAGGAAGGAAGACACAAAAGAATGTTAGTTGGCTTTTATTTTAGTCTGAACTAAAATATTTAAAAAAAAAAAACAAAACCAAACATAAACCATGGATGGAATAGTTTTTCACCGTTGTAATCTGACTTGCTGTATCACCACAGGAAGGGTAAGTAATAGCCCAGACAACTGGAGAAAAGTTTTGCACATTTATGAATTGTGGGGTGGGGGAAGAGGTAACAGCTCCTATGCTTCACATCCAGTCAGAAGGAGTATAACTAAATACATGGCCTGCATTTAGACACTGCAGCATGGCTTTATTAGGCTCTTAGCCTATAGGGCTTGTTTCCAGCATTTACTAAGTGCTTCTTCTCAAATGCTACAGTCCTGACTGTAGCAATGGGACCAAATCCCTTAGTATCAGGACACTATGCTCTAGTTGACACTAAAAGATAAATTAAGTAAGAGAGGGGCTGCAGTAGAGCCAGCATAGCCCTATAAACTCACTTATACTCAGTGGACAGTACTGGAGAGATGAGGACGGTTCTGATTTCTAAGGTCTGTTGGACAGTAAGTCACCACTGGTTTGACCAGACCTGTGACACAGACTGGCTTTCAGTCTGAGAGAAGAGAGAAAAGAAACACAGATCGTAAAGTCATGGAGAGAAACCTCAGGTCTGCTGTGAATGACATGAGGAATCCAGACCCACATTGAGCTTGAATACTATCACATTCAGCTGCTTAGCAAAAGTAAGGCCTAGCCCAGCACCTCAAGGGGTTTAAGAAAACATGGTCTTTTAAACATTTAAAAAAGTGTACATGTTCATTTTTGTCTAGTATTTGAAATGTTACACAACAAAGTGTGATACAGTGCCACTTACACGCTGGTGTAAGCGGGAGACACTTTGTTAGTGGAGCTTGAGTAAAACCTGTGCCTTAAAGTTTGGGCAGAGAGGCCAGCTTCCCCTTCAAGTTTTCAGCCAGCTTGTCCATGAACTCAAAGGTGTTCAGGTAGTCAGAGCGTGTGACACTAAGAGAGGGAAACAAAACAAGACAGACATTAGTTGTAAAGCCACTCAAATTCTCAAAGCAGGGGAAGACTGTTCAAAGAACTCTAAGTCTTGCCTCTAAAACAAAGAGAGTTATCTCCTACTCATCAGGCTGATGTTTTTTGCCAAAAGGCTCCAGAGAAGAGGTAGCCAAGTGGTATTTTGCAGTGAAGTAGGTCTCCATCCTAATAAATAGATAGGGCAGGATCTGGCTAATGTAGCCAGCCCATCATAAGAGAAATTTTTGCTGTTCCTTTATTTTTTTCCCCATGCATTTGGTACAATAGCAGGCATAGAGCAACCTAGACTAAGCTACTTGGGGCAGGGAGTGTCTCATGTTCTGTTTGTACAGCACTGGGTACAGGTGAGCCCTGTTCTGTGACCAGACTCCAGCAATTCTTCACCATACGAAAATAACTTTCCAGCAAATGCTATTCAGAAACACCAAGTAAAACAGCCTCCTCCAAGCACAGCTGATTACTTCATACACTTACTTAGGCAGGCCTTTGATACAGGCAGCAAGGTCCTTTGTCATGAAGCCAGATTCAATGGTCTCAATGCAGACTTCTTCCAGGGCAACTGCAAAGTTCTTGAGGCTAGTGTTGTTGTCCAGCTTAGCTCTGTGAGCTAGCCCTCTTGTCCATGCAAAGATGGAGGCTGAGAAAGAACACTAGATTACTCTGTCCTTCTAGAACTCCCTGGACATTGTTCTAAACTGTCATGTGGAACAGTAATTATTTTTAATATTAATAAAACTGAAAACAGACAGAAGAAAGATAGAAGATCTGGTATGAGAAAGAGAACACTTATCTTCATCGAGGCATCCTTTGCATTTTGTGCAGCTCTAAAGAAAAGCAAACCCCAGAAACTACTCACTGCCTCCGGCAATCAATTTGTGCATGTCATTTTATCTTATTTTGTTTTTGCCCAAGTCAGAAAGAATGACTGGTGGTAGGGCTTTGTGGTTACACAGAAAGTTGTCCTTATGATAGAAGGGTGCAGTCTTCTTCCTGGTATTACATTACACTTTAGTCCCTGTGCAATTGTAGAGGATTCTTTCCCTCATGTCCCGTTCTAAGTGCACTTACACTTTAAGTATGTACATGGTTTGGAGGGTGGCTGGGTCTTTTGGAGCGTCAGGAAGGGGAGCAAAATAAAAAACAACCAACCTAAACCTTAAGGCCTTTGTGGCTATAAACCCATCATTTGCTGAAGAGTGCGAGCATGTCTCAACAGCTAGGTTAGGTCTAGCTTATTGCTCACACTCACTCCATACCAGCCTGTTTTTGCTGCAGGCTGCAGCTGTCTCCATGGAAGAAAAATGCATTATGAACTACCAGTTTCACCAATCAGTGGTGCAATTCTCTGCAGAAAGGATGCAGATGTTCTTACTCTGAACCTGTTCTTTCATGTGTAGAGATCACTGAAGGGCAGTGAAAAGAGCTCACCAATGGGGTTAGTGGAGGTTTCTTGGCCTTTCTGGTGCATGCGGAAGTGACGAGTAACTGTGCCGTGAGCAGCTTCTGCTTCAACGGTCTTGCCGTCAGGGCAGATCAGCACACTGGTCATCATTCCCAGAGAGCCATAGCCTACAGAATACACAGTTAAAGAAATTCAATGTCTCCTTTGGACAGCCCCTTAAATTCCCCTTAATCCCCCCATCCTACAATCCCTCTACAACCTCCCAGCCTTGATGTTGAGTACTCCTGAACAGCAGTGCTGCTGCTGCAACTAACTGGCTAGTCCTGACACATCAAARTAACAGCTTGTCTGAACAGAAAGTGCTGCTGAACCATGAGATATAGATATGCAGACATTCTGCACCATTTCAAGAAAATTAGTACTCTCACCTACCTTGCTGGACAGATTTTTACTGAAAAGGTGCAGTATGAGAACAAAGAATCCTAAATGAGCCGTGTTGGGCTGCCAATTGTTATCTTCCCCACAGGGTGACGGGAAACAAACTACTTCATATCAAGAGCATCTGCTCTAGTGAAGGGAACCATGAGCTGGCAAAACTGGACATTCACATCACTTCTAACCCTGTAGGTTTCAGAGATCTGTGTCTTTGAAAGCTTCTTTGTTCAGTAGTCCACCACACATCCTTGTTCTGTGGGAGGCATTTTAATGGCATTACTTTAGAAAGAGCATATTACATAAAGCCACACATCTTGCCCTGTGGGTTTCTGCATCCATATTTGTTTTGGCACCAAGCAGCTTGGTTATATAAGATTTTGATCAAGCACTACAAGACTGTGAAGTTAAACATATCAATCTCTCTCTTTAGACCTGACAGGTAGCTTTAGGTCCTGAAGGTTTTCTTACTTATCTGTAGAGCACCTGCCAGTATGCTCACCACCAGTCAGCTTAACTCAAGCTGCCAGTGACAGAATCCCAGCTGTCTGGATACCTTCCATTAGAATGGAAAGCCTATCAGTTATTATGTTGGTAGGAACTGCCATCTGCTAAAGAAGTGCAACTACACAGTCTGCATTCAATGGATTTTCTTGTAAAAGTGAAATCAGAAATTCTCTGCCTGCCAGTTATCTCCATGACTGGCCACAGGTTTGAAATGTAAATTTTGAGACCCAACACCACCTCCTGGGCCATTACATAAGATATGACACAAGGTCACAAGAGACTGCTACTGAGCCTACTTCAGTGTAGCACAGGAAACATCTCATACCTTGTGCAACAGAGTCAGACTGCACATCCCCATCATAGTTCTTGCATGCCCAGACAAAGCCTCCTTCAGATTTCAGGGCCTGAGCAACCATGTCATCAATGAGCCTATGCTCATACCAGATCTTTTTGGCTTCAAACTGGGACTTGTATTCTCTGGAAAACAAAAAACAGAACATGTTGACATATAGATAAAAACAGGGATTGCACAATTTGTGCAAGTAATTGTGCATAGTGAGGTGCATAGAGATAAGAGTAAAAAAAAAAAAACACAAACTTAAGAAATTTGCATCCCCTCTACTCTTTTTTTTTTTCCCCTCGCTTGCTTTGCTAGGCCACTGCAAGTCTGCTTCAGAATCACAGAGGAGCCCATAGAGAATCTGTGACTCTCTGTTAGGAGAGATGAGCACCACAGCCACGTTTAGCAGAGCTTCAAACATTGAGTACTGTGTCCTGCAGGACAAGGGAGACTGCGACAGGGAAGGCACACAGCCCCCCCAAAGTGCTGAGTGTCTGAAAATGCTGAACTTACTGTAGCAGCTCACAAGGCTAGAGAGGATGTTCCTGCTGCAGACTTACACACTGCAGTAGGAAGTACACAACTATCCTAGTTACCTGTCATAGATCTCTTGGAAGATGTCTTTAAAGCGGCCATCGTATCTCTTCAGGATGGTGTTCTTGGTGCTCATGTAGAGGGGCCAGCCTTTAGACAGTGCCATTTGGAAGGAACTGTGGGCAAAATCCTTGATAGACTGGTCAAGATTGTACATTCCCATGGCTACACCACCACAGCCTGTTAGTGGAGGAAGAACAGATAGGAATCAACTAGATTTAGCTTTGATTAAGGATTTGACAGTCTCCCCATAGCATACTCCGGCAGGCAGGCTGGTGTTATCCCCAGGTGTCTTGATACAGTTGTCAGTTTAAGGCTGGTTCTTTCAAGAGAAGATTCACTTTGCGCTATCAGCTCAAAGCTCCAGCAGTCCTGTGACGCATGGATAGGAAGGTGGTTTTGTTTTACAGCTAGGTAAATCTTAATACTGTGATCTAATGCCCCTAAGAAGTTTCTTCCTAATCCAGCCTAAGCAACAAAACTGTGACAGGAGTGAGCATGCTTGAACTCCTACTAGCCAGATTAAAATAATAGAGTGTTTTTCTATCAAAGCAGCAGGCAGCAGTTTGGAGCAGGGGTCTCAGTCAAAGTTAGAAATGGGTTTACTCCCATCTTAAGTGCCTTGTACCTTCAGGCTTTGCCCGCACTGCAGAACTAACTCCAGCAGTCAGAGGCTGCTTTGCCTAGCTCAGCTAAACAAGTCCCCACATGCATTCCTGCATCTTTTCAGTGCATGAATTTGGCCTACTGTGCAGCTTTGTTTCACCTGCTCAGGCTCACTTCCAGCAAGTTGTGGGAAGAACATGCCAGTCATCTGGGTGCAAGGGAAAGTCCTGAGAAAGCTCTGAGGAACTATCAACACTCGCATGACTTAGACTGTGTAATGCAGATGTATTAGAAGCCTGAATGGAAGTGCCTTAAACTTACAGCCCAGCTCACCTGGGGAAAGCAGCATTCAGATCATGGGAGAGGCTGACTGTGGGTAAAAGCAGGGTCTAGGGCTTCATGAAAAAACTTTGCTATCTTCAGAACACAGCTCTTTATGTCTCTAGTGAAAAGTAGATACCATGCACTTAATTTTAAGCACCTCACTACCACCACCTCTCTAGTTTGTTGTACGGTGCCTTTATCAGGGATCTTTGCTCTGGAAACACCCCGGATTTTTTTTATTTTTTAGTTTTGAAAATAGCCTTTCCTAATATCCATTTGTCCTTACCTCCAGATGGTTATTACTATATGGACATACATGCAGAATGAAGAGGGGAAGCCAGACGAGGTTTATCTGCTTGCCAAGATAGCAAGGTCATTTAAAGTTGATATTGGCAGGGAATGAAATTCCTGTTGTTACCAGCAAAAATACACATTGTCCCCCTGCCTCCCTTAGTGAGTCAAGGACAGAATAGGGTCTGATCAACTACAGAGATTGTGTCCTCTGGAGCCATGATTTCATAGTTGCTGGATGACAGCTATTAAGTTTTATTCAAATACTTATTTGTATATAGGTAAAAAAGCCCTTGTTGCAATCATACAATCCTACTGCCTACTAAAATCTCTTGATTTGGTGTCAAGGTTGAACATATTAGTATAGCAATAGGACAAGCTTCCCTTATGCATTGTGGAGGTATGCTGGCACAACAGTTCTGTGGGGAGGTGAGTTCCCCCAGAGCAACAGCAGTAATCTGCCATCTTTGCACCTCCTTGCTTTCTGCTTGCTGACACAACATAGAGCAGTGAATCAGACTGGCAGCTGGAACTGCCAGATGTCTCCAATACAGGCTCACCAGCCACCTATCAAATCAAAACAGATTAGGACTGGCAGTGAAGCAGGTGAACTCCAGATGAAAGTCTGTGCAACAAGAGATAGTAGAGGTTTAGGCTCCTGTGAGCAACAATGCCAGAGAAGTCAAGTATTACAGAAGAGGGTCATATGGCAGTCTTGGTACCTGTTTGCCAAGCCAACTGCATACAAACCAGGATTCTGTGGTTTACATGGATGTGTTAGGTCTTTGTCACTAGAAACAAAACATTGCACACTCACATACGTAGGTCACCATAAGGCTTGAAATCCTGAACCCTATCCTGAACTGATAGGCAAGAGAGATGACTTGTGTGATGTTTTCCTGAACCCTGCCCCTAGAGAAACACCCTGAGTTCTAGCAATGTGTGTGTAATTGTTTTCACACAACAAGGCCCAGCAATGTCAGGACTCCATCTCCTGAGCCTAGCAACGTCTACAACCAGCACAGCAATACTGCTAGGAGGGACACCAATACCTTCGGGACTGCATCTGTTAAAACAGTTAGAGCCTACACAGTCAGAAGCATCCTTGTCAAATCTCCTCTTCACCTTGCAGAGTAAGTGTCAGTTCTCATTTCTATTGAAAAAAAGACTGCTTAATAAAGAAGCATGCAAACTGCAAAGATATATGGAGCCCAGTAAGACAAACTAAAACCAGAATGAAATTATACCTGAATTGTTCTCAAATATATCTCCCCTTAGGTCAAGCCCTGTTTAGATAGCAAGTTTCCCTCTGATCAGAGCRAAAAACATGTATTATGACTCTGGTAGTGGCATATAAAGAGCATGACAGGTGGCCAGTCTAGTATGATTGTGGGTTTGATATGCCTCTTCGATCCCAGGAAGACTTCAAGTAACTTTCAGTACTTCCCAGATAAATGAAGAAGGCCCAGACCTTCTCCCCTACTCTACCTCATAAAGTCATATTTTACAATCAAACAGATCTGACTGATACTTCAAGGTTGAATTAAACCAAAAATATCAGTTTTAATCACAACTTAGAGATAATACTTACTTTCAAAGTTATGGACCAGATACGTGACTGGTTTGCCTCCATCTTTTGGAGTGTAGATCATCTCTACTTTTCCAGGCCCAGGTACCACAAAATCAGTTGCTCTGTACTGTTAAAAAAAACAAAGCCATGATGATTTTATCTATCATGAGGACAGAACCACAAAAGACAAYCCACATTTGGGAGGGCAGGGTGCAGAAAAGCATAAACAGTTGTACCAAAAACCCCACTGAACAGGCTGTTTACTCAGCCATGCAGTCATCGGATTATTTTACAAAAGATTAGAAAGACAAATAGCCAAGAGTCTGCCTGTTTCAGAAGATATCTTCCTCTTTAAGGGAAAAAGCTTACAGATTCTTAGGCCCCATCAATTCGCTGAGTATGTATTTTTGCAGATGCACTGAAATTTTAAAGTGCAAAGTGTCCAGAGCGTTGTGTGGTCTGTGAGTAGAAAGGCTCCTCTCCCTGCCTCAAAAAAAGCCATTCATATCGCAGCTTCTGATCTCATGAATAAAGGGGAATCATACAGCACCTTAATAAAAGCCATTATTTCTATCCATCATATGACATTTGAAAGGCCAATCTGTAGTAAGAGTTCTTTGAATTCTGTAAATGGGTACACATTTTGCTCCTCTGAGCTACACAGACTCAAAAGAGCCAACATGTACTTCAAGTTTTTAAATGGTGTCTCATCTTCCCAACTGTCCTGAACAGTACTATTTAAGGTTACATTTTGTTGAAATTTGTCATCCTTTTTTATGTAGTTTCCCTGCTATTGAGGAAATCAGTTCCCTGAGCTGTTCTGAAGTTACAGAAGTAACTTGCTCATGTGCCCTTTACATGTTCTTATATTATTCCTTTCACTTTAATCTCATACTTTGGCAGGGTTTCAATCCTCCCCCTTAACCCATTGTTTCCTATTATTATTATGACCTTCTCAATTATTCAGTACTATTAAGGRTGCTGAACCCCATTCTTTTCTAGTGTCAGGGCTCTGCAATTATTTACTCTTAGAAATCTATTATTTTACCTTCCCACCCCAGCTAATCTTATGACTTGCCCTCAGTTTGTCGGTTTACCCATCTATTTAAGCACTTGGCTCTTCTAGAAGACTTTTCTTTTGTTTGGCTGCTTTACAGTGTATCATTACCCACGGAGAACAGTATGGTTGATTCTTGCCCTCTGGGCTGCCCAAAGGCCACTACACTGAGTGCCATGCTAGGGCTTTCCATGGCCTTGCACTACCTCTGCCAGGTACAGTGAGATACTATAGTGAGATACCTCTGCCAGGAGAGCTACTTTGGTACCACAGCCTGATGTGCCCAGTATGAATACCAAGTCTGCAGGAGTGCTGTGCAAGTAAGTTTAAGCAGCAGATCACAGTTTAAAAAACAAAACAAAACTACACCCACGCACAGAAGGCAACTTTGCCCACTCCTAAAAATCACTCACTCAGATCCATTTTTGCTGTGAGCAATATTTGCCACCAAAAAGTCTGCTGAGAAGTAAGAAGATAGGCAGTGTAAAGGATATTTTCTAAAGACATTGCTATGTAGGGAGGATGGTTCTGCAGAGGTGAAGAAAAATAACTTAGAGGAGTTATACCCTGTGTTTAGGTACAGACCTATCTACTCCAAGCACAGGCCCCTGAATGCTGTTTATACAGCTACACTGTCTAAGGAAGAGAGACATGAACCAGGCTCTCCAACACTTTGCCAGGTGCCGTACAAAGTGCCAGCAAGTACCCACTCCCAGGTGGAGTGCAAGTCATAAAGCAGCAGCACAGGGATGTCTAAGTCTTTGTAGCTCTATACCAGTCAGAACTAAGCCTGTTCAGATAAAAAGAGGGGTAAGCACTGAAGTGACTCACTTGATCCCCATAAGCGTGACGGCCAATGACAATGGGTTTCACCCATCCAGACACCAGCCGAGGAATGTTCTTGCAGATAATAGCCTCCCTGAAGACAGTGCCACCTAGGATGTTTCTAATTGTCCCATTGGGAGACTTCCACATCTGCTTCAACTTGAACTCCTCCACTCTTTTCTCATCAGGAGTGATGGTTGCACACTTTATGCCAACGTTGTATTTCTTTATGGCTTCAGCAGCTTCCACAGTTACTTTATCATTTGTAGCATCACGATGCTCAATGCCCAAGTCATAGCTGTAACAAACCCACAAAAATGGTCAGAACTGCCCAGGACATTTGTTCGTGTCCAACAGGAAAGAAACCAGACCCCATATGTGCTTGTAAGTGCAGTTCCAGCACTCTGCCATAACTGAAGTTATCCCTCTTCCAGTGCAAATGCTGCTGGTCTGGAAGTAGATCATATACTGATACTTCTGCTGCTGGTAGGGGGTTGGAGAAAGGACAACTTCAATTTATGGCTGAGGCTCTCTGCCAGCATGGGACAGAGCCAGTATCTCCTCTGCCTTCCCTTCTGAGCTTCCTGCAATGGAAGCTTTCAGTCTGGGCTTCTAATGGTACGTAGTAGCACAATCCCCAGATGAATATGGGCCTTTATTTCAAATCTCATGCTGAGGGTTCTGGCATTCTTCATGTACTGAGCGTATGAAGCTACACTAGGCTTAAAACTGTTTTGACAATGGACCCACAATCCTGCTCTGGCAGCAAAACTGCCAATATTTCCCTCAAACAGTCGGAGGAAGCACGTTTCCCACCCTCACTGTTTTAATAGCTTTTGGAGAACAACGGGTGCCCAGCGTGGGACAGGCCTAAAGCATAGCCAGTTGTACATGAATCTAGCCATTGTGCTGCCTCAGCCAGGGGCCTGCTTTCCCTCCTCCCACGCCTCTTTGAAAAGGGATGTTCTCCAGACTGTGTGTGTGTATTATGCTGCTGGGTTCCTGTTTGCTTGGTTCTCAACACCAGCAAGCAGAAAGCCTGATGTAGGTGGCACACAAATGACTCCAGGAGCAGGGGAAGAGGTCAGACTTATAGGTTTAATAATGGCAGATACCATTGAAGGCCTCTGTCCACCTGGCTAGGAGCAATGCAGCTGGATACTTCTCTAATAATTATAGCTCAGTGGCTAGAAAGGGAAGAGATTATTTGTTCTGCTTGACCAGATGCTGTAGATAGCATGTCCCTTTTGCCATACCAGCTGCTAGTATTTGTTTTTTCCAGAGGGTAGTGTAYGAGCACAGCCTAGGCTCGGGGAATAATTGCAACAGCTAGCTCATACTGTCAGCAGCAGAGCTCAAGCTTACAGATGTCAGGGCAGAGTCTGTGCCCTACAACCACTCTTTTGTCCTCTGGGCACATCTTCAAACAGAGATGGCAAGAAGCCATAAACCTACTCAGAGTCCACAGACGCTAGGCTTCAAATCAGGGAGTGGCTGAAACACCCCCATGTTTCTAATTGTTTAGGCTGCATGAAGCCATGCAAACTGCCCAGGTGCTGGAAAGCCAAGGCATGGGAGACAAAAATGCAGATCATGTCTGTGAGAGACCTTCTTAGAAGCACAGTTCAGAAAAGAGCTAACTCACAAGTAAGCATTCACAGCTTACTGCTGTGAGGAACCCCAGAGGGACTGCCAGACTTTGACAAAATACCTTCAGCATGAGCCTATGCTTTCCAGAGTACTTAGTGAGGTTGGCCCTTAGGTAAATTAACCTGGGAAGTCTGCTGGGAACTTTACCAGTATAAAAAGGGCTAGTTAGCCTCTCTGCATTAGTGCAGAAGGAGCTATAAGGCTCTCAGTGCCAAGTGAAGCATGATCAATGCCTAATGACACATGCAAATTGCAGTACAGAGTGGCTGTGTGTCATAAGAGCCATTACCTGTGCAAATCCAGATCTACATAAGGAAAAATCAGCTTTTCTTTAATCAGTTCCCAGATGACCCGCGTCATTTCATCTCCTTGCATCTCCACAACGGAGCCTCCATGGATTTTTTTAGACATCTTGAGCTGCAACAGACAAAAAAAACCAGCCTAAGTTAAAAACTACCAGCAAACATCACCAATACATGTATCCTGCATTTTTACAACCCAACTATAAGAGAGGTACTAACATAGCATACAGGATCTCTCCTAAAAGTCTTGAAAACAAACACAGTTTATCCCTAGTTTCACGCTAACGGGTGTTTTTCTTAAAGCCTCAGCTCCTAGAGAGATCTATCCGGGGGTAAAAATAAAGGTTAACATCTGAGATTTAAGGGCGTGTGTTCTAAGGGCATGAGCTTTAATTATGGTTGTACAAAAGAATGTGAAAGCATGACCAAACTCTTCCCCCAAATTCCACAGAAACAGATGAGTGCTGTTTATTTTTAGATTTCATGAGTTCTAGTCCAGTGGCCTGTTTCTCCCCCTTTTTCTGAAAAACAGGGGTTAACAGACATTATTTTAATGACAGCTCATATTGCTGGCACTATTAAGATTAATACATTATCAGCTTCTTTATTAGCCTCCTTCCCCAGGAAGGAAGGAAGGAAACAGGTACAGAAATCCAAGGGCCACATCAGGAGTACTTTCTCATGGCAAGCTTTATTTCTGCTGTTAAAATAAATACTGGACATATCTGTTTTCTGTATAGAACAGAGGTTTCCCAAGATATTTATTCACAAAGCCTCAAAAAAATAAACCTGAACTCTGTCCTTCTATTTGCACTTTGTTCGTTGACAAAACCCAACCCCACAAGCCACTGAACTGCTCTAACACAGTGCACTGCTTTCTAACAGCCATAGTTTCTCGGTTCTCAGCTTTGATTATGCAAGAGCTATGACTTGGCAAGTTCCTCCTCCCAAGACAGGCCCGTTCTTGTATGCAGCTGTTAGGATACTACAGTGAGATACCAAGCCCTCGTGCCTGAGGTTGCAGTCTCACAGATACTGAGGTCCACAAATAGTTTCATCCAGAATGAGGGGTCCTACTGTACACAGTCTATTCATCTAGACGAAGTTATTCAGAGGTGTGATGTTTGCAATGCAAGGGCCCCAGGTTACAAGCACGTGAGGAGACTGCTCCCTGGTACAATTTTTTTTTTTTTTTTTTAAATTAAACTAACTTGTGCTGTATTTCTAAAATCCAATCCGTTAAATATTTTTGTGTCTGGGAAGAGACTAAACTAAGTTCTAGCTACTGCATCAAGCTTTTCCTAACTTTTTAAAGAGCAAAAAAAAAAAAAAAAAAAGTAAAATGAGGTTGTGAGTTACTGAGACTCAATTTACTATGAGCACATAAACCTGAAAAATTAACTAGTCCGAGGCACTCCTATCCCAAAGAAAGAAAATATCTTGGTGTATATTAGGCCTCTCTAGTCCTCATGGAAAACTTCACATGACCACACTCTGTCTGAACTCAGTTTATTTATGCAAGTATTTTGGGCCCAATTTTCAAGTGTGACTATCTAAATAAGGACTGTATCACACTCCCATGGCCTAGGCACAGGATTACTACTCAGGAGACTTCAGTTTTGCTTTTGGCACTTACACAGCCTGAGAAACAGTCTGATTCATTTAAGCCAAAATGTACACAGACACCCACCCACCATCACTTGTTTTGTGGTTTGGTTCCTACTTAAATAAGACAAATCAGACTATGTCAGCCATATTAACAGATTTTGCAAAGCTGGCTTCAGACCTATATAGTGCTGCTATCACAAGGGGAASACAAAGGTACGTGAAACACACCTCCACTGAGCTACATCTCCACTGATATGTAGACACAGCAGCTTCTTAAACAACTCTGACAGCATCCTACATGTTTATCTGATCATGGCCCCAGTACTCTTCCCCTCCTCAAACACTGATGTCCCTGGTTTCTCTATGTACAGGGGCAGCACTGCAGTAGCATCCCTCTTCTGTGCATCAGAGTCAACATRCCAAGAGGTTCCTCTAGAGAGCACACATTCTCTGAGTTCAACTCTTTCTGTCGCTTTTCCCCTTTGATTTTATACTCTCCAGAACTGCCAAAAGTCATTAAGGTCTTTCTCCTACAGCAACCCTTCTTTAAATACACTTAACCCAGGCATTCAGCCAAGGCAGCTTAGAAGAAACTTTGTGAATTTCCAAGTACTCCTTGGTCCACCAGAAGGACTCAGGGCCTACAATCAATAACTATTGCAACAACTCCTTAATTCAGGTTTACAGAACATCTCTTCAGATCGGGCATGCTCCCAGGGAAAGCAGTGCAGACCATTATCACTAACTTGTTTCTCGGTTGCATTGCCCTGCATCCACGCACGCAGCCCGGCCCTGACAACTCGATGTAGTCTAGCTCTTTGGGCACAGGGAGGGTTTGCAGACGAGGCCGCGGGCTGCAGCCGGTGCCACAACAGAGACTCATAGCCAGGCACCGGCACCACCTGAGCAAGGCGCTGCCGGGCCCGGCCAGCACGACAGTGACCGGGGGTGCTGCCCCCAGCCCAGGAGGGCTGCCCCAGGATACGCGAGGGGCCCCAAGCGCAACCGGCATCAGCTGACACAACCGACTATTAAGAAATATCTGGATTGCGAGTAGAGAAAGCCCAGCCCCGGGCTGGGGAGGCCGAGTCCGGCGTACAAGCACCCCCCTCAGCACCCAGGGCGTCTTCAGCGATACCTGCGGCTCCCGCCCCGAACCGCCAGAAAAAAGCCCTTAAAACACAAGCCACCCTCTCAGGGCCCCTCTGCAGGGTGAGGGACGCCGCGCCCAGAAGGGAAGGACAAAGGGCACAGCCCCCAGCACCGCGGAGCCGCGCCACCCCGCCCCACCTGCAGGGCCCTGGGCCACCAAGCCCCGTTACCTGCGGGCGGCACCGGTCCGGCTCTCACGGCGATGCGGGGCCCGGCCGTGCGCGGGGCCTTTTATGGGGCCGCGCCCCGCCGCCGCCCGGCCCCACCGCCGCGGCGCCCCCTGCCGGCCCCGCCCAGCCCCTCCTCCCGGCGGCGGGGCGGGGGCGGGGGGAGCGGCTGCTGGGCCGTGGCCCGCGGGCCCGCCTGCGCCGTGGCTCGGCGGCCGCCCCGTGGCGGCGTCTCCCCTGACGGCTCTGCCCGGGTTTTGCGCGCCGATGCCTCCTTGTGAGAGCTGGGCCTTTTCCGCGCTCTCCCGAGACAGCCGCAGTAAGTGGCCTGCGTCGCCACAGGGAAGCCGATGGCGCTGGCGGGCACGAAGGCCTGGGCGCTGAGGGAGCTCGAGTGTGCCCGGCCTGCTGGAGCGGGCCCCAGGGAGAGCGCGGGCGGCCAGCCTGCCCGCGGCGCTGTGCTGGCTGACCCCAACCGCGGGGTCTCGGCGGAACGCGCCGCGGCCCAGCCCAGGGCATACTCGTACACAGGGCGGGCACGGACACATTGGCTGGCGCGGAGGCGACCATGTCGGCACTATGGACCCCGAGTAGCGGGGCTCTCCGCCCTGAGGGGCAGGAGAGGGCGCCCTCCCGGGCCGGGGCCAGGCAGGGAGTGGGAACCGGGGAGGAACTCCGGGGGGCGCACCCGCCTCCCCGCGCTCCCTCCGCTGCCAGCCTGGCGGCGGCTCCCGCTGCGGCGGCCTGGAACCGCCACCCCCGGGAGGAGCCTCCTTGCAGAGGCGGGGAAGGGCCGCGGGGCGGGCGCAGTGAGAGAGCGATGCGGCTGCGGGGCAGGCGGTGCGGAGGACGCCGGCCCAGCGGCCCCGCCCCAACGGCCGCTACCCGCGGGTGGATTGGCGCGGAGTGTCGATTGGCGCGGAGTGTCGATTGGCGATGCTTCGGCGAGGAGCGCCGCCATCGGCGGGCGATTGGGCAGGTCTGGCGGCAGCGCGGCGGGTTGCTAGGGGCGGGGCGGGGGAGCGGGCCGGCGCGGGGCCGGGGCGGGAGGGGGGCTTGAAAAGAGGCGGTGCCGCCCTGGGCCTGCGCCCCGGCACCCCGCACCGCCACCCGCACCCGCACCGCCGCTCCGCGGGGAGCAGGTGAGGATAGCCCGTCCGCGACCGGGCGATCCTGCTTGGGCCTCGCGTGGGCCCGCGGTAGTGACTCGTTGGCGTGTGCGAGCTCTCTCTGTGGGGCCCGGCCCGGCCCCTGATAGCGGCTGGCGGCAGCGCTCTTAGGCTGGCCCGGGGGTCGCTGCGTGGCCGCTGCCTGCGAGCAGCTTTCCGCTGCTTCCTTCCCTTCTTTTCCTTTGCCGTCGCAGGTGATCTTCCGGGTCCGCCATGCCAGGCGGGCGGCAGCCGCCTTCGGCGGGTGCGTGTCCGTGGCGGGGGAGGGTAGGGGTGTCCCCTTTACGGAGGGGAAGCAACACCCTGGCTCCGGCGCAGGGGTTGGAAGTGAAGTGTGTGTGTCGTGCAGTTATGTTTAAATTACGACTGTTCAGCTTTTACTCCCGGGGTGTGTTAGCCGGGTGCCCGGGAGTAACATCCAAGTAACAAGGAGCGACTGGGCCCTTCTCGCACTGAGCGGTTGTGGTCAGTTTTGTGGGGCGCAGGATGTCGCAGAGCCGTTCTGGATGTAACTGCTGAACATGTATGGGGGTTCGCACCCATACTTGCACTCCGTGTTTTATCGGTGATGAGTTGGTGATTGCTGAAAACGTTGCAGCCTAAAGTGGCTTTAGATACATCCCCCGTGGCTGTTTGGTAAGGATCCTGAGGAAGATGTAGGCTGTTTTTGTGTCTGTTGACTGATATGTGCACCTTGCTTTCTGAGTTCCCATAATATACAAATAAGTGACTATTTCCCTGTTTCTTGGCGGGGGAGGGGAAGGGGGAGTGTTTCCTTTTAGCAGGACAGGAGAACTAAAGCACCTTAAGAAAGGGGGATGCACTACAGAGCTAATGTGTTGTGCAGCACAGAAAATCCAAGTGTTTCTGGAGCTTATGCCAAGTACAATGCTCTTCTTTTCGATCTGTTTTAATTGGGCTAGTACTGCTGTCACAGAAGCAATTACTGTGTGGATTTTTTCCCTTGAAGCTAAAGTTTATTTTTCCATATTGGAAAAGAATCACATATATGATGTATGCAAGTTCAGAGACCTCCTTGTTTTTTTGTCTTGCCAGACTATAGCCATTTGCTGAGAGATGAACATAGTTTCTTATAAAACTTCTGGTTTACTTCGTAACAGCATTTTTAATGTGGTAGTGTGTGTGGGAGCACAGCCCTGTCATACATTCAACATTCAAAAAGCAAGTTATCAGTTGATTTAAGTATTGAAGAAACAATTCCAAATTTATCTGAAGATATGCTCTGGAGGGCATTTTCTATGAACGCTGGTGTTTAAGCATGTCCAAATCATCTGTTGTTTGAATAATATTGCTGAAATGCACAACAACAAAAAATACCATGACTTAGAGGGGAGAGGGATGCAGAAGCATTCCAGACTAAGACTCAACCTTACATAAAGAACCTGACCAAAGTTTCTCTTGAAACTTTGTGAATGATGTCTCTCTGTTTTCTTTCTTAAGGATATGTGAATATCAGGAGAAGCTCTGAGCTAACGATGCTTACTATACAGAGCAACAAGCACAAGTCCACTGAGAAGTCATATGATTGACTTGCAGATACCATCGTTTGTGCATTCATTGTAGGAGTGGTCAAACCTTGCCACATGAGCTGCATGCAGCTTGTTAGCACTTCCAGTGTCACTTGTCAACTGTGTGGATTTTCTCCAGACTGCATAGATTTTTAGTGTGGCTTCTTAGAACTTGGAAGAAAATGTTCTACTCAGCAAAATATGCCTGTAGATTCTAGGGAGCAGATGTTGAAACTGGAAACTGGTATTTCATGAAGGAGCATGTATCAGCTGCTAAGCAGGAAGTAGACTCATACAGGGTTTTGATCCTTGGCATGGGTAAAAGTCAGCCATCACTCGTAGGTTCCATCAGCTCCATCTGCTCTGTCAAATGTTTCACCAAGTCTTGCTTAAACAAAGATGAAGGTAGTAAGCACCTTAGCCTAGCAGGCTAGAAGTGCAGGCTTAGTGAGGCAGAGTGGAAGAAATCAGGTGTGTATTGAGGTTAAAGAATATCGGCTGTGGGAAAGTATGTCTCTTGGCTGTATGAAGGCTTTGGTACACAGCAAGTAGGCTTAACAAGTATGTCTTCCTCTAATATAGAATGTGGTTTGGGTTTTTTTTGTTTGTTTGTTTTTCCTTAATGTAACTACTCGAAAACAAGGAAGTTGGGAGGTGTTAGATATGACACCAAATAAACCACAGTTTGGGTTGCTTCCCTGGTAACTTGCACAAGGCCTTGTATTGTAGTGTGGAGAGGGAGGAAGCAGTGTGCCACCAAACTTAATCTTTCAGTCCTGCTTTTGTTTACAGTTCATTCTATTTCTCATTCTGAAGTTAACCTGGCTAAACAAGGAGTATGTCTTGTGCTTGCTTGGGCGTGCCTGTCTTTAGTTTTCTTGTTACAAGGGCTGCAGAAGTCACAGCATTGACAGCTCTTCTCTTGAGCTGAAGTTAAAACTTCTTTGTGATGTGCACGCAGAGTCTCCATTTGAAAACTTCAAGTTCCTATAAAACAGTGTGTCATCAGACAGTGTAGTGGCTGTTTACTTACTTTGATTGCTCTGGATGTCTAACTAGGAGCTCTGAATTGCTCTCTGCAGAGATGCTGATCTCTTCCCAATGACTAGGCAGGGGACATGGGCTCCTAACTCTGGCACTCTTGACCTGTGCCAACAGCAGATGTCTGTGGTAGGTGGGGTAATGTCCCCCTCTAGCATCTAATGAGACACCTCCTCTTCAGTTGACTGAATATGTTCTGCTTCACCACCCTGTGTATAATGCATGTTGCTAAACTCTTTCCAGGGCATGTGAAATGGCTGCAGATGACAAACGGTCTCCAACACTGGACTCTACCAGTGATCTACCTCATTCTCCTAGTAGTCCATCTCATCTCACTCACTTCAAACCCCTGACTCCTGACCAGGATGAGCCTCCTTTTAAATCAGCCTACAGCTCTTTTGTAAATCTCTTCCGTTTCAGCAAAGGTAAGTGCCTGGGGGAACGCGTGTGTGTGGATTGTGCGTGCTTTCTGTTTTACTGATGCTCTCTGCTGCCACATAAACTTGTAAAAACACCTCTGAATATAAGAGCATAATGTGAGATGGCTGGCCAAATGGATGGTGAGTCAATGGATGGTTGCATCTTGCTTTTGGGTGAGCTTTTTAGTAGAGCTTTGCTGTGGGAGAAGATAGCCAGCATCTTGCAGCTAGAAATCTGTGGCTGCCCACGAAGGTCAGAGACAAGCCAGTTAGCAGATAGTATTGTATAGCTTCTTAGCTGGGCATCTGGATTTCCTTTGCCTGTATGAAGTTTTTGGGGCTAAAAGCAGGAGTAACCCTTTGCCAGCCTATATGAGCAAAATGTGTGCCTGTTCTTCCAATTCAAGTTCTTACTCTAGACTTCCTCCACTCCTCACCTTCCTATGCATCTTGTACCTTCAGTTGGGTGGCAGCTGAGCTGCAATAAAGCAGTGTATTTACAGGAAGTCCACCCTTAATTTGCATGGCTTAGGTGTTCCCCATCAAGAGGTCTGAAGTGTTGTGAAAGTTTTGTATATTAAAAAGTACTGCTTGATTTTGACCTTTGTGTTACATGTATCATGAAACGCTTATATTCTCAGTAGGCAAGCTCTTAAAGAACTATGTGAGTTTTTCTTTTTTGTTTCAAAGAAATATACTGCAAAGAGTGGTGAATGAATGCACCTTGGTTTTGTACAAAAACTGTATCTCTTCGCTGGAGGTGGCAAACTGGTCAGCTGCTTTTGTTTAGTCTGTTCATTATCCGGCTCTGCTAAGCGTACTTCTGCAATGTTTGGGCTAGGGAAAAAGGGCCAAGATAGCTTTTTGCATAAGCAAACTGACCTGTTCAGACTCTTCTTATGCAGAATTGAAAATAATTACTTGGTATGACTGCTATTAGTTTGTACAGTAGAATATCACCTGTCAGTATTAATTTATTGAAAGTAACATAAGTTGTGGACAATATTGGCTTCACTCATCTGACAAATGTAGCTGGAATCAGCGAAGTATTGTGTTGAAAGAATAGAAGAACAACCTTGAAACAGCACATGAAATGGGCATGTTACTGGAATCAATGAGAACCTGTCTATACTTGATCCTCTGATGGAAAAGGGTGGTTTATTAAAGGCTGCGGTAACTTTAATGTAACCTCAGTACTGGCTTCTAACATAACCAAAAAACTCTTTTCAGGGCAGAAGCTGATAATCAAGCGTAGCTGTTCCATATAGCAAGAATAATTCATGCTTGCCAGTTTGTTTTTGTTAGATACTTTTCACATTAGGGATATTTCTGAAATAGCCTGAGCCTTGACAGACAATTTCTACAAACTGGCCTGTTTCCATGTTTTGTATGGTACTTCTCAGACTAAAATTTCATGTCTTTTGTTATGTATAATCATGATCCAAAGGAGCTATTTATGAGAGTTTTTTACCCTTAGTTTTGCATGCACTACTGGTTTTCTTTATCATGTGTGAACAGTTGGTTTCTTGCTTTTTGTCAACTCCAGATGATGGCAGGCTTTCATCCCCAGCAGAGAGAGCAGAGGCAGGACAGAGTGACCCACAAGCATTGAGTGGTGGCTGGTCCAGTCCTCAGCATCCCACCAGGGCTCAGTCTCTGAGGTCACCGGTTCCTTACAAAAAACAACTGACTGGAGAGCTGCAAAGAAGATCTTCTACAACCCTGGGTAATTTCAGCTCTTTGTGCTACAAGGGAATGTTGTACTACCCAGTCTGGGATGCTTCAGAGTGAGGTGGAAGGAGGTGAACAAATGTTCGGTGACTGTCTAGCTTGACAGTAGAATTTGGTATCGGGCTACACTGCTTCTGTTAGTGAGGTCGCACTTTAACCTCAGAAGCATGTTCCCTCCACCCTTTTTAGTGTTCCAGCAAGACACTGTTGTTGGGGCTCTGCTGTTTCAATTACAAAACAGTCTGGAACAGAAGAGGCTGCCAAAACACATCCAATGTCTTAAAGTCACTTGAACCTTGATCCTGAAAATTTCTGCGTTGTCTTGAGAGACTTCAGTTTCTTAACAGCCACATACAACTTTAGAGCTCAGTCTGAATGGGGTTGATGATTTTTGTCTTCAAGGCAGTTATAAATGCAGGTTTTTGCTTGTAGCTGTTCTGAGGAGAATTTAATAGGAACTTGTGTCTAAACCTTTTTTATTCCTAACCTTGGAACTGTTGCCACATGCCATACTGAATCTCTTTTAGCTGGAATGGGAATTGAATGTGATTTCAAAGGTGCAACTGTGTAATGGCTTTATGAAGATCTGGAAGAGCTAGTAAGTAGATTGCAGGGGTCCCTCTTGAAATCTGCCTGTTTACTGTCAGCCATTTGTGATAGCCTTGAGCAAACTGCTAAGCTGGGTAAAAATGCTGTGCAACACAGTATTTCCAAGAGCATGGTACCTAGTGCAAACAAATCGGATCTTAAACGTTGTTAATGTGTATGGGATTTTTAGAAAGATGTCTAGTCTTGGTAACCAGGCAAAAGTCCAATACAGATAACTAGCATTTTCTTCTAAGTCATTTGTGTGCTGTCTTAGTTGAACACATTCATCACCTTCCTCTTTGCCCTCTAGTATTGTTTGTGCTATTCGGTTGTACCTGTCACAACAAACTAATTAAGGTGGGATTTTTTTTGTTTTGTTTTTTTTTAAGCCTTTTGTCAAGTGCCTCAAGTACAGCAGCGTGCTCTTGGCTTATTTGCCCATTTACTTTATTTCATTCTTAGTTACCTCCTGTAAATCACTTGGAAATTATCTGGGGATTACAGGTTAGAAACCTTTAGGTGAGGTAGGTTGTTCGGTACTCAAAAGGCAGTTTGACTTCCACTGGGAGTTGGCAGCCAGGGAAATGAGACTTAGTCTAAGGTGTGGCGGAGGAACTGTTGCTGCATTATTCCAACTCCTTTTCAGGACCTCCATTCATGTCCCTGGGTTTGCATGAAAGTATGCTTAGAAAAAAGTGATGATGAATCAGCCTGGAAAGAAGTAAAGTTAGACCAAGCAGGAATTGCTGGCATTTTGAAGAGATTTCTGTGATATTGGGTGCTAAGTGGCCTAAGTCACTGTTGAGTATCTTCCCCCAAATAATGTCGATGCTGTAACAAACATGAACTCTGTGTAATGCAAGTAAAAGTGTACTGGATTGGTGAGGTTTCAGGGGAGATTTTCAGATCATCTCACTGTATTTGAAGAGGGGAAAAATACTTACATCTTCTCTCTCCAAAAATCAGGCATTGCTTTTTTTGAAGCAAACTTCAGAAAATTAATTTTCATGCCTTCTTTTGTCTTAAAAAGTGCTTAATAATCAAGTCTCTGAGTATTTCTGAGCATTGAGCAGAGGGGAATTTTACTTCTGCCATTACAGCTGATGCCGGGCTGTATAAATAAACTTAGAAATTATTCTCCTATCTAAAGAATGAGAAGTATGAAAAGAAGTGAYGTGATTTACATAAACACCTAGATTGGTAGATCAGTTCACCCACTCATTTCAGTGACAGTGAGGTGTCTAATCTAGTTGAGTTTTCTTGCAGCCTTGTATCTGCAGGCCTGTAATTGTCTCTCTAGGCTTGGCCATTAATCAGATACTTCATAACATCTGCAAGTGTAGGCAGGAAAATGCTTAAGTCCTTCACAAAGGTCTCTCTAGCCTACTTGAATTTAAATAACATGCCAAGCTTAAGCAAACTGGAAGGAATAAATAAATAAAAGGCTGCTGGTGCCTCTAAACAGTGATGGAATGAAATTGCTCCTGAAGATGCTGACTCCCACCCCTCGTCTCTCCATTAGCTTGCACTGTCTGCACAGCAGATACTCTCATTGCTCAGGGACCACGCTGGGTAACAACTGCAAGCACAGAACAACATGGAGGGGTGGTGGCTTTTGTAGGAGACTGTCTAGCATCAGATATGTAGGATTTCAGTTGTGTGCTTCCCTTCAGGAGTGCTTACATGAAAATGTTATAATAGCACCTTACTGGTGCTGGATACCTGGCTGGTCAGAGATGCTTTGTGAGTTGTATGGCTGAAGAACCAGTGCTGACACTCTGCATTGACTTCTGTGGCCTCCCTCTTGGGTAATCTGTTGCATCCTCATGTGCTGGAGTAGGGTGCTGGGGAGCTGGTGTCACTTCTACAGAGACAGTGGGCCCAGCTGGTTGTGTTGGACTGCATGTGTCTGTGTGCTGTCAGCTGAGTGCTTTCAAGGTGCTGGATTGAACCAAAATAGTCTTGTGACAGCTTGCAAATCCAGTTTAAGGCGAACTAGAGATGCTGACCAATTGGAGACGGAGCATTGGTAGTAAAAGCACTTCTAGCTTGTTACCCTGCCATGCAGGATAATGCTGTTAATGCTAGACAATTGTAGCAGACTGGCAGCAATAGGGAATGGCAAAGGAGCTTAGTAGGAGTAAGGAAAGGCCAGCGRTCATATGAGGGGGAAGAAGGCCTGAGGAAAGCGTGTGGTGGTCACTGGGAATTGTAAAGAACATGACTTACTACCAGAGCATCTTTTCTATTGAAAAAGGTTTTGAAAATGAAAATTCATGTTGTAAAATGAAGTTAAGGACAGCTTTCATACTTTTTGTGTATGTCATGTTCTTTGTATGGCAGTGACTTGAGGAAGATGTGGTGTTTGAACTGTGATAGTGAACTTGAATATGAAGTTATATGCTTTGGCAGCGAATAACTAGAAGGCAATTCATGTTGTTTTGTATTAGCGAAACTGTGGTATCCCTGGAAGAGGTATTTGTTTATAGTTGAAACTGTGTGAAGCTCTCTGTTGTACCTCTTATGTTAGTGTATGGCCATCTCTCTTCCTGTAAACAGAAACTAGCAGTTAAGTTGCAACAAAGTTCTCATAGTGTTTTTGACTTGTCATTCACTGTAAAATGAATGCTGAAATACATGGGGTCATGAAAGAAACTCTGGGAAAATATATTTCAGTGATTCAGTAACTGAGGATGCAGAACAATTGCATGACTTACTGAGCAAATCTTCTGTGACCTGAACTCAGAAGGGTGTACTGAGTACATAATCATAGCTGGAATGGTATTGCAGGTTCCTTCCCAGTGATCACAGTTCAGGTGGGGAGAATAGGAAAAAGAGGAGAAAAACATGTAGTATTTCAGAGGGTGTATAGGTTTTGCCAAGGATCAGCAGTGATGAATACATATAGGAAGGATGAGGGTTACTGTTGAAATATGAGGAATTTTTTTTTTTAGCTGTAGGAGTTAATTTTTAGCTTAAGAAGGATAAATAGGTTGGAAATAAGTCAAATTGGAAATCTAGATGGGGTTCCATTGGTTTTGTTCAGTGAACATGTAGATGGGAAGGGAATGGATAGGAAAACCACAATTGCTGTGTAAACTGGTAGTCCCGAAAAGATGTGTTCCACACTCGTGTTGGTGTGTTCCATTGAAGGGCTGAGATGCAGCTGGCTTTTGTTTGTTAAATGCAAAATGGTATCAAGTGAAAAATGACTGTCTTGTATCAGTGTTTGGCTAGGGAAGAAGAGTAAATGGATGAAGATACGGTAGAGTTGTGGACTGAGAAAGTATAAGGACTCTATACCAAAACCATGAGGAAGCTGTCCTCACTTYCTGCAGCTGTTTTGTGCTGGTTGGACAGCACAATGACAAGCAAAAGTTTGTGGAGCTGATCTGGTTGTTACAACAGATTAAATAATGCTTAAATAAAGTTTAATTTTATTTAAAAAACCTAATTTCTTGTGTGTAATTTTAATTGTGGCTGGGGTGTGTGGTTTTTTGTGTGTGGGTTTTTTTTATTGGGGTTTTGTTTTTTTTTTTAGTAGCATATACTGAGTTTGCTGCTTCAGGAGCACTAAAAAAACTTACCACTACTTAGATGTATAAATGTGGTCAACCTTTGTGGGATCAAATCGAAAGAAGATAGGAAATCTCTTCAGAAGTTCAACTGATGGCAGTTGGGATGATGATGTGGGCAAAGCAAGAAAAATACTCTTATAGTTTCTGTGTTTGTGGAAGGGAACGTGAGTTTTGCAGATTTAATGGTGAAATAAGGAAATACAGTTACAATGCTGAGAACACGCACATCTGTAAATTGTGCATGCGTTAACTGAGAAAATGGCTGTGGTATTTTTAGTAATGGAATTTGGATCAGGAGTAAGAGTTAACCTAAGATTGATACATGTGAATTCTTCCCTAAGGATTGTGTTTTAGACACAATGTGTCCTGTGCTGCAGGAACGATAACTTCTTACATTCTTGCTATACAGTGTGTTTTCCCCCAGAAAGGGAGAAATCACATGATTGGAAAGGAAGAGAAACAACTGAATTTTAATCAGAGAATTGGTCAGCTTCTCTAGTATAAACAGGTTAGCTATGTGCTCCTACTGCTGATGGCATTCTTTTTCTAATGTAGATTACATCCTTTTTACATTTTTTTTTTTTGTAACACAGAAAAGGGCATTTAACTAACAAGAGAACCAGTGTGGAGTTACCTGTGGCATTTCCTCAGTGCTGTGTATGTTCACACTGCGGGAATTGCTTGCCTGACAACATTTGTAACTAGTTAGCTAGGAGGCCTGATAGTAATTTTTTGAATTGGAAGCAACATTCCTAGAAAGAAGATACTCTTGAATTCAAAAGTTACAGCAGGAAAGTCCAGGAAGTAAATGCAGCACAGATCTTGTGGTAGGAGTAAAGAGGAGCCAAAGGTTTCTATGGTATTATCAATGTTTTCTTGAAATATTAAAGAAATATTAAAGTCCCTTTAATTACCCTAAAATACTCAACTTGGTACTGTCCAAAAGTGTATTTGTTTGATTTTTTTTTTTTTTTTTTTTTTTAATCCCAGTGGCTAGCCACAGAACTGGGTTTAAGCACTCTCTTTAAAATCATCTCCTGTTGTGGATTCTTTGTTGTACATAGGTCATTAAGCACCTGTGGGTTGATCAACTAAAAATATCTACTAAGAACCTGAAGAGGAGTCATGGAATCCCAGTTTTAATCATATTACTCTTAAGGATTTTGATCCCTTGCACACAAAGGAATAGCCTAGTTGTTACTGCGCGGCAACAGTTAACATGCCTCTAGTGCTGTCAGCATTCCCGCTGACATCAGTGATATCTAAAGCAGTAAACAGAAAGCAGCCATGTCTGTTCTTCCTGCACTAGGAGGAATCAAAATAAAATGCTAGTCAGATGGAGAGCAGCGAAGCTGGTAAGAAACTTTAAAATATTCAGAGTTGTTGTTGATGTAGAAAAGTGAGTCTGAAAATGTCTAAACGTTCAGGTAAATACAGYACTGTGTTTGCAGATCTTTCTGGAGAGAAGGATCCTATTTGTAACTTGTACAGCAATGCTTCAAAGTAATCTAGCATTTTATGTGAAAGAAATTAACTGCGTTACCTTTTTATTCAAGAGTCTCTTTGCTATAGTTAATCAAGAATGACTACAAGTTCTCAACAACTTGGCTTTTTTCTTAGAAAATAACAAAACAAAAACCTCAAAAATGTTAACTTCTGGATACATTTTATTCTGAGTTACTGTTTCTAATAGAAACTGAGCAATTGAGTCCTGAGACTTGCTGTAGTCATTTATAAATAAGTTCAGGTTAAGGCATTGACTTACACCAGTCCTAGAATCAATGTGATTATTGTTGCAATTATTTTGTAAGTATTAATATCCTAGAGGGCATTCTAAAATTAGACTTTAGTGCTTTCTAAAAGACTATTACAAGGTTCATATATTAGGTTGAAAATAACTTCACTTCTTTAAAAGATGTTTTCATTCTCAGAGAACTTAAATCAGTCCTTGTAAGCACAGAGGATGGTATTTAAAATGTCAGTCAGAGCAAGCTATCTGGCATCAGAAGCTCTTTTTGGGGGAGAAGAGTGCAAGGGCAAGAAGTGATACATGCTGTAACTTTGTAAAGTGCATACATATATGTGAACATTTCTCCCTTAACGGGGTATTGTGTTGTGATGTAAATGTTGATGTATCATGGAAGAAATGAATACTACTCTCCCTTCCCTTTCAGACAATCGAAGGAAAGTAGAACCGCCTCTTGGAGGTCATGATCCTCGAACAGCAGTTCAGTTAAGAAGCCTCAGCACCGTTTTAAAGCGCCTCAAAGAAATCATGGAAGGGAAGAGCCAGGTACTTCTTCTGAGGCATTTCTAGGCCAAACTATCTAGAAACTGAACTGTTTACTGGGCTTCTCTGAGCTTCATTTTTAGATACATCATGGGGATTTTTTCGGATCTTTGAAGGATGAGTGAATAAACTCAAAAATCATTGTGTGAGTGCAGGGGAAGTAATTTGACACTGACTTTTGACATGTCAAACATCTGTCATATTGTGGGAGTGAAACATTGCAGATGCTCTCAGCTTCTTGAACTTAGACCAGATGCTTTCATTTTAGACTCCTTCCCACTTCTGTATTACCTAATCTAGTATTACCTGATGGTTTTCTCCCTTGAAGGCTATCCATGGGCAGGTGAAACACATTGACTGTCACAAATAGTAAGGAGAATTCTGAGGATGAATTAAATCTGCTACTTACTGTGGTAATGATTGGTCAGCAATATTTGCTTGAAAGGCTTGTCCTGTTAATCAGTTTTGATTCAGCTGGATAAGGGTCTGGTGGTTGCTACTGACTTGCTGATTTCACCTCCCTCTGCTGTGTTGGACCATGCCTTTAAGAGGAGGATCTAGTTGAGAGAAGAAGCCACAACTATTTATAAGTGACGATATAAATAGCTGTGTCTAGGAGCAAGACACGAACAGGCAAAAATACATTTAATTAAACTGAATGAAGAGGAGAAAGGCTTTTGGCTTGGTAGCTTTTACAGGTAGACTTTGAGTAAACTCGCTTAGCTTCCAGTGCTATTCTGCTTGTAAGAGTAACTTTGCTTTGGTAGAAAGGGTGAAACAAAAGCCTTTCATTGCATTAAGCAGGGCATTGAGTGTGGCCTCTACTAATATTTCAGTTTGTGGCAGCTTCTGAAGGCCCTAGGGATTTTCAGACATCTTTGAAGCTATTGGAGAAGTGCTCAAACAGACAGGATGCAGCAGTAAACGAATATGTCTAGATCTTTCTCTGAAAGCAGTATGTTAGTTGTCAGCATGCTAACTTCTGTACAAACGGTAATGCATCACTCCCCTTTACTGCAGCCATGTCTTGCTTGAGTCACTCCAGGCAACAATTTCTTCCTGTTGTGGACTTGATCTGTCTCTTCAGGAGACCACTTCACTGTTGTAGAAAGCACGCGTCAGATCCTGAAAGGTGCTGCTCTAATCAACCTCTGCTGCTGACAGGGGCCAGACTTCTGTTCTGAACCCTTCCTTGTAGGCTGTTCTTGTCATGAGTGTTGGCTSTGACTTGAGCAAGGCAGAGAGCTGGAAGGTGTCACCAGCAATTGCTGGGTTTCTAAACACCCAGTCATGTGCAGGTGGGGCAGAGGCAATGTGGGAGAGATGGTGGGCAGAGGCACTGCTGCTTGGAACAGCTGCTCTGTATGTGACAGAGCCAGAGACTTAGCTTATCATGCAGAGCCGCAGCAAAAACTTAATTGGCATCCCCTGCAGCTTTGCAGCAGTTCCTTAGCAAAGCTCTTCACTGCATCTTTCTCTGCTTGAAGCTTAGTGTTCATCTTAAAAATTTCTAGACTCTCTTGAATACTAGACCGCCTTGAGCAGTCTTTGACCTCTTTCTGTACGAGTTTTCTTGGGTGAGGACAGCATGAAATTGTTGTCTTGTTGATCATAGCTGATTTGGTCTCAAAACTGATCTAGCAGCTCTGTCAAACTTTACTTTGTGAACATCCAAAAATAAACCCCAATTCAGGGTATTCTTTTTTTGGTTATGTGAAAATCAGAGTATGGATCACATTTCTTCTCTGGTTACCCTCCTCTTGGATTGTTTTGAGAAAATTCTTGCAGCACTTTCATTTCCTAAGAAAAACCCAGCTTGTTCAGTCCCTCTGAAAAGRCTTATTGCCAGAACTGAGCTCTAGCAGAGTGTTTTACAGTCAGAGCTGTCATGTGACCATTAGCAGTTGTCTCCATCCATGGTAATTGTAGCTGGTGTGCTCAGAATCATAATTGAGAGATTTGTCTTGCTCTGTTTATAGCTACAACACCAAATGGAAGTTTTAACTCCTTGTTTTCAAGTCTTAAAAGCAAGACAAAAATTCCTGTGGTTGCACCCATGCTGTAAATCAGTATATGTTGTTATCTGCTGAATGTGTATTCCACAATTGTCTTCACGTAGCAGTTAACCTGGAGTTTTGAAACAACATCAATCTGGGACACAGGGTTTTACAACTGTTTACTGAGGTTTTGAAGAATTTGATCATATAACAAAACTTTTTACATGTATCTATAATCCTTTCAAAGTACATCTGAGTATTAGGTGTTGAAATGATCTTCCTGCACTGATAATTCCTGATAACTTGATTTACCCCTGGATAACAGCTTCAACTAATGTGTGGGTTTTGGTTTTGTTTTGTTTGTTTGTAAACTGTGCTAGTTGAGGGCCTGGCATGTGCTAGGGGCAAATGGGAGGGAAGAGCAATCGGTACTTCATGTGTTTGTTTCTTCTTGACCTTTATCTACAGCTCATGATAGTTTTTATCTGCTTTGCTTCCACTCTGGATCAAGAAAGCAAAGACTTACTAGATTTATTCTCACAGTTAAGAATTCTCCCAGCCTTCTGGCTCCCTGTAAAACTACATGAAAAATCCTTTCTGTGCATGTGTGTGCTTATACACAAGAGTGTGCACACACACATATATGAATATATGAAATTATCCTTTTCATGTGCACAGTCTACAAAGTAATCATGAATCTAAACATGCTTTTTTTATTTACAAAAGAAAAGTTTCTCTGCTGCCTTCCCTTGTAGGACAGTGACTTGAAACAGTACTGGATGCCTGACAGCCAGTGCAAAGAATGCTATGATTGCAGTGAGAAATTCACCACCTTCCGGCGGAGGCACCACTGTCGACTTTGTGGGCAGATCTTCTGTAGTCGATGCTGCAATCAGGAAATCCCTGGAAAATTCATGGGCTACACAGGTAGGGTTTATCTGTTGAGAAGCAGAACATGCTCTGTGTGCTCAGCTCTGTTTGGACTACTGCATTTTAGATTCTGACATCTTCTAGAGAATGCTGTACAGGTCTCTAGTGGGCTTAGAGATAAGCAGAAAGCATCACAGGACTTAATTCTACCAACTTCTTCATGCACAATGGTGGATTATGCCATGCCTGCTTATTTTTACCAACACTACATCCATGGTGACACAACAAATATGGCCACTGTTTAACAAGGATGTTCACTACAAAAAGTGTGCTCAAGTAAAAGCTGCTCTTAGTAATGGTAGTTTTAAAATATAATGAGCCACATGTTCTAATTGAGGATGAGTGAAACTTTCAAATACCAATTACCAAACTCTAGGCATCTCCTGATGGAGGTAATGACTTCCAGACGTCAGCTGGTATGTCATATCTGACTGGCTATTGTTGTACCATGATTTCAGTGTACACATGTGCTCTCTATCCCCCTCCCTGCAACCTGTCTCTCTTACTGATCATGTGTTATGCATCATTCGACTTGGAGAAATTCTGTGAGTGTATAATTATCTGGGGTTTTGCTCTTTAAGGGAATATGAGAACTAGACTTAAACATGCAAAGAGGTTTTGAAACAGGAAATCCTTCTTTTTCCACCACTACACACCTCTGATCCTGGAGGAACAGAGTACTATTTGTTCCTGTTCAGTTACATTCTCTGGTTCCCCTTTCCATAGGGGATCTCCGAGCCTGCACTTACTGCCGCAAAATAGCCTTAAGCTATGCACACTCCACAGACAGTAACTCCATTGGAGAAGACTTAAATGCTCTGTCAGATTCTGCGTGTTCTGTATCAGTGCTGGATCCTGGCGAGCCACGCACACCAGTTGGGAGCCGTAAAGCTAGCCGCAACATCTTCCTGGAGGAGGATCTAACCTGGCAAAGGTAAAGTGAATGGCTTCATGCTGAGCTCCAGAATCTTAATTGTGTTTTCAGGCTGACAACTGCCTAGACAAAAGCTGATGATTTCCATCTATGAAACTTAGAAGTATATCTCCTGTAAAAAGAATCTAATCCTGTGCTTGCTTCTAATATTCTTCTCTTCAAGTTGAAATGTGGAAACTTTTCTAGTGGAGTTTTAAATTATTTGCAGTTCTTCTTTTAACCTATTGAATCAGTGATTCTATACCAGTGCCAGAGCAGGCTTTTAGCTTCAGAGATCAGAAAGACAAAACCAAAAAATATAATTTCTAACCATCAATGTATCGAGAGGCAAGTCAATGTAACACTGATGCTTTAGCTGTCAGGTTTTGAATTGGGAAAGAATTGTCTGTGTACATAAGAGTGAAATGATGGAAGTAACCACCTGTTTCAACTGAAGTGGGATTGAAATGACAGCTATAAAGGTTCTCTGATCTCCTTTCAAAGTATATTTCTTCTTATTGCTCTTGAATGAGGGGATCTTTATTTTTGGAAGATGAATAAAAGACCACTGTACTTCTTCTCAAGTGGTATGCAAGTTAATTTCTGAGGACCTTGATTTAATTTAATATGGAGGGAGGAAGAAATAATCAGATGTGGTGTTTGTGCTCATTTCCCTAAAAACAGAAAAACAGGCAGATGTGAAACTACTGAGGAGGTCTTGAGTCAGACCCTTTCTTTAACTGAGGGGTAGTGTTAGTGACATGTGCCTCTCAGCAGATTTCTGGTGGTTCTGATAGTATTAAAAGTAAAACCTCAAAACCAGCTGTGTTTAGAAAATGCCCTGACTCTTGCTTTGCACATTGCTTTTCAGAGTATGGTGCTCCTATATGGAAGCAATTAAATAGCTTTTAGCTTTAGGCCTAAATAAAGGCCTGATTTAATGTCATGGTCATCTAAAGCAGTAATGTTGCAATGCTTGGGATAAATACTACTAAATTTTGAATTAGGGAATAAGTATGTGCGCTCAGAATGCTTCTCTTCAGGTGTACAAAATAACAAAAGGTATCATTAGTTCTGTCTTCTGATGTGTTATTAGTATCTTTATTATGGGAATTCAACAGCTTGTAGACATGAACATGTAAAGAAAGTGTTTATATCTTTATTTTGGGCAGCTTGTAGCACTCAAGAAAAATACTGCCTATTCTTGAAAGGCTGATAACTCTTTCTATACTAGAACACTTAGTCTTGTTGGGAGACGCTGAGTAAATATGGGCTGCTTTTATGTATGAGAGGGAGAGAGATTGAGATTGTTGCTTTAGGAGGATTACATTTTTCTTCAGTGCTTGTTGCTCTTAAAATGTAAAACTTTGCAGTGGGTGCCAGTGCTTTTTTTTAATACTGCATTTGGTAAGTCCTTGATTGACCTTCAGAGGTTTAAAGTCAAGACATTGAACTTAAATGGCAGGGTGTAAAGTGGCAACTCACAGCTTCATAATGGAAGCAAAGTGGTTTTTTTCCTAATATGTGGCTCCTGTGTGAGAAGTGGTTTGCTTCAGAAGAAAACTTGGGAGTTGAGTCTCTTCCCAAAATAATGTATGTGAGATAAGGCTCTTGCCTCTCCTGCTGTCATATGCTGCAAAGCAGTGAGAAAAGCGTTTAGGGAAGTGATGCCTTATTTACTTGTCTGACGTTGCTCTGCTCTTTGAGCAGTTGGAACATAGAGGCATGGGCTCCTGCTTTAACTAACTTGAAGGGCCGTGCCCTTTAAAAGTGAAGGAGTGATGCACTCTGGGCAAGTACAGCTACTCAGGCAAAGTTGTATTGTGTACATTTTCTCATGGAGAGCATTTATCGTGCTAGTAACATGTCTATATCCCGGAGCACAGCCAGTACGGCTGTATCAATTGGAGTGTAGTGGCTTACGTCTGATACAGTTTTGCCGGTAGGAATTTTATATTGATGGTGTATGAACATCTGCTCTCCTTCCTCCTGGAGTGGAAGGAAGAGGAGGGCAAAGGTGATAGTGATCAGGTTAAACAATTACAGAAGGTTGTCAGGCTATCTTGGTAAAAGCTGTCTATCAATAGCTATAGATAGCATTGCTTGGATTGCAGAGATGATGTGTTGGGGAGCTGGGGGCAACGCCTGTACCTCCAAAGCACAGAATAGCAGCCTGTAAGGAAGGAGGATGTGTAAGAAAGGGATGTAGGGGAAGAGGGCGGGAGGGCAGGATAATATGAGAAGTGGGAAGAGGCTGTATTGTCCAAGACTTCAGTCTGAAGGGAGAATACTTGAGCACTCTCCTCCAGATATCATTGGCCTACAGATGGGGAAAGATTTCCCTATTCCCTCATTGATTTAACAATCATGGGTGTGAATGAGAAGTAACATGATAATTAATTGTATTTTAATTCCAGCTGTTCAGATGCTGCTGCATGTGGCAAATCTCTCAAACATCTGTAACATGCTCCTTTTCCTTGCAGTTTGATTCACCCAGACTCTTCAACTACCACATTGTCTGCACGCCTTGGGTCTGTCCAGGAGGATGCAGGGAAGTCGCCAGCTAGGAACAGGTAAACTAATCATATCTGAGTATTTTCTGATCTGGATGCACTCCTAGCACACTCGTCACTGTAAAGCCTGTATTTTGGGGCTTGTTTTTACTAAGCATGCTGTTTCATGTCTAAAATGGGACACCCCATTACCCATGTGTAATGGTAAGGAAAGACCATTTGTGTACATATTCATATTAATAAACGTGCTACTTTTGAGGAGCCTGTAGTTTGCTGCTGAGTCAGTCAAATAGAGGTGGTGGTGAAGAGGACAGGGAAAGAAGTGGCTAAGAAAGGTAGACTTCTGAGAAAGCTGAAGAAAGGGGAGTAACAGAGACTTGGTAATGGGAGGCAAAGACTGAGGTCATGGAGGAGCAGAGGTGTAGTTTTTGTTTGTTTGTTTTGTGGTTCCCCCCTTCCACCTGTTCCCTCTGCTCTTCCATTAAGTATAATCTTGTGTAAGTTACCAGGCTTTCTTAGGCTAAAATCCCATCATAGGTCTTCATGCAAGAGTGCTGGAATGAACTTGGAAATGTTCATGAGAGCTTTAGTATAAGTTGTGAATGCTTGAGCTTAATCCCACTAAATAGGCTGGTATTAGAAGAACAAGTGATTTCCACTTCACAGTGCTTCTGCTATGGTTCTGATTACATACTTCCATTATAGTTAAATTGGGAAAATAAAGGTGAGGCAAGGATATAAGGAACAGAGCAAAGATAATGCAAATTTCAGTGTTGGAGTCAGGAGACATTCAGAGACTTCTTTGCATCGGTGTTACAGGAATGCAGAATGTTTAGCAATTTGGAGGGATCTGGCAGGACCAGCAAAGACTAGGGAACTCAGGTGAGAAGGGTGCTGGGTGTGCCTTTCAGGCAACAGACTGCTTGGAGTCTTTATCTTCTGTGTGATGGGGATAGTTAGGAGGAGATGTACACTGACTGTACAGCTAAGAATCAAAGATCTCACCTAGGGGGAGTAAAATACTGGTGAACAAACTATTACCAAAAACCAGTTCTGGGCAAACATGGCAAGGAGTCCAGAGTTAAAAGTTCAATGCTAAATAACTGCAGTGACGTCAAGAAATGTCTGAAACCTTGAGGATGCTCTCCTGCTTCCTGTTTGAATTGATGTTGTCTATTTTAAAAGGCCTTTGCTGTTTGCTTACACATGCAGTAGTAGGAGGGTTCTAAGCTGGACCTGGGAGGCCCAAACTGCTCATTCAAGTTAAATTTTAACTGTCTGGCTATTCACGGCCTCACCATAGTACTTACCTGTCTGGGCTCAAGTTTGAGAAGTAACAATGAGGTATAACCTATCTGTCAAAATTCTGAACCTGTGGAAACAAAGCTATTGGCTTTGGGTTAAGCAATGCTAGCCTTTAGGTCTTCTCAAAGCAGCTGTACGTGTTTCTTTGCGGCAAGCTTGACCATGCCTCTTTCTAGATGAGATGAAGGAAAAAAGATGCAGGTTGAGAGCATTTAGATGCAGGTAGCAGAAGTTACTTTAGTATTTTTTGTTTTCCCTGTGGGTAGGGGATATGTGTTGTTTTTTTTCTCAGACTGATTATTTTTGGGGAAAAAAACAGCACAACCCTTAAACATTGCAAGTGGAGGGATTCGAACTTCTCCTTTGCAGGTCCTTCTAAAGGATAGGGATTTTCATTGCAAAATCTCCCTCTCTGTTTTTAGAAAAGATAAATACAATAAAGTCCCGGATGTAATTGGTAATGATGAAKACACAAATATGAAATCTGACTGTTCTAACTCTTGCTTAATGCCCTTTTACACACATTAAAAATTCCTGTTGCTTACAGGTAGCTGGCACAGTTAAAGTAGCTGTTGTGAAACAACTGGGAGGAGTGCTTAATGATGGACTTTCATGTCAGTCTCATCTTCCACATAAGAATGCTTTCTGTTAAGCTGCATAACTCTGCCAGTTCTAACTTTTGTTTAACTTGAGAGCATCTGAACAGTAGAGGACTGGCGGAGTTTTAGCCTGACTTGAATGCCTGACTATGACAAAGTTTTTGCTTATCACCCCTAGATGTATATGGATGTAGTGCCAACATAGTTTCCTTTGATTCTGCATAAATGACTAAAAAGGACCTAACTAAAACCCTTTATCAGCCCAGTATTCCTCCTCAAGAGACAGAGGAGGAAAAAGCAGTGATTTTGAAACTATTGTACCTTCAGTGCCTACTTCCTTGCAGTACAAAAGCTGAAATAGGGTGGCATTGCTATTTCATGCCTGGGCTCAGCCACATCATCCATTGAGAATTCTTGGGAATAATTAGAGTGTCTGTTAGCGGGTTAGCAAGCTCTGTGGAGTTATCTGAGTTTCGTTCCAAAGACTAGAGGCTGGCAACAGTTCTTACCACTGAGACTGCTGCAAGCCTCTTCAGTCAGTTCAGCATTGGCATTCTGAGCTACCTTGTTGCTGTATGCAGCAGCATTGTCCATCCTCACTCCKTAGAGCGCTGTTAGCATGAATAGCTAACACTGCATGCTTTTTGCTGCTGCGTGATGAGAAGTTGCACTTTGGTTATTCAGAGGCTTAGTCTAGTTGTGGGATATTGGAGCAGAGGTTATCTGGAACTTGTATTTGCATTTGTAGCTTTGCAATGATTATTGCAAAATGGTGTGTTTGTACTGGAGTGCATAGCCAAGATTTCCTAACAGCTGGGCTGAGGTCAGGTGGATGCTTCATATCACAGTACAAGGAAAATTGCCAGCTGGAGTGACCTCCAGCTTCAGCAGACAGTTTAGCCACCCTAGGGAACAGGTGCTCAAACTTCCAGACTCTGCAAGCTGTCAGCCATATATTTCAGAGAGCTGAGGAGAAGGATTTTTAAATGGGTCAAGGAGAGAGGGAATCTCAGTGCCTTGTTACAGGGATCCTGGTGTTGGATCCCTTGCTGGCATCTATCTTGCCTCCAAACTGCTGGAGTTTCTAGTTACCCAGCATCCCAGCCCTTCCCCAGTCTATTCAAATGCAGACATAGATGAATTGCTGTGTGTAAACTTAGTTCTAACTGCTTCCTACAAAGAGCTTTACAAAAGTTTATGTTTAACTTAGATGTTCCAAAGCAATACACTTGCTTCCTAGGGATCCTTTCTTCTGCTTTGATGGGGGAGGAAGCTTTAAGCAGTAAGTCTGTACTGAGAAGTGAACAATGTCACAGTCTTAAGTTCCTTTTTAGCATGCTACAAGGTCAGTGCCTGCTCTGGTGAAGCACCGCACAGTGTACACTTATACTTCAATTCCTCTCTCTTCCACTACAGATCAGCCAGCATCACTAACCTGTCCCTGGATCGGTCAGGTTCACCAATGGTGCCTGCCTATGAGACATCTGTCAGCCCCCAGGCCAGTCGCACACATTTGAAGGCAGAGACCAGCGAGGATGAGCGCAAAATCCTTCTGGTACCTTTCAGACTTCTGTTTGTTTTGCTTTGTGAAGGCAATGAAGTTTGCCTTTCTTGTATCATGCAGCAGGAGTATCTTGCTGCCTTTAAAGGCTCTTGTCTGGGCGCTCTTACCTGGACCCTTCCTCCAGGTGGTGCAGGGGTGGAAAATATTGATGCTGTTTTGGACACTTCCATCTTCCTGAAACAAATCATAGTTTCATGTGGTGTTTGCATAAAGGTGTTCACAGTTTTAGTCTTGGGAAGTGTGTTACGCAATGTGGAGTTGGTGTATGGTGGCTCCTTTTGGGTTAAACCTGTCATGGTTGCAGCTGTAACACAATGACCTGATCCTGTATTTCTCCAAGTTCAGATTTTCCTTTTCATAGGCCACATAATTGGAAACTTTAAATGGCTGCTTCAAAATGGTTACATCATGATGAATGAGTTAAAGCTCTTACAGCTTATTGGGCCAAAACATAACTTGGCCCCTCCCCTTGTTTGCAGAATAAATATAACATTTTGTGGAAGGTTGTAGTGACGTACTTGTTCAAAGAAAAATCAATGTGCAACAGTGTTCTGTGTAATCCTATTATCCCTTCCCCACAGAGGCAGTGTTGTAGGTGGCAGTTACTGTACAGTGTTCAGTAGAAAACAGTGTTTCTTTTCTTTGAGGGAGGGGAAGTGTTTCCGACAAATGGGGCAAAAAATATGCAGAGAAGGGAAGGGAGTGATTTTCACACATTAAAAGATTCAGGATTGCTCCCCGTTGCCAATTTAAAATCAGGAAGGCTAATTTCTGTGTTGTCAGTTATTTGCTTGCTGTCAGCAAAATGCATACAAGTATTCCTGAGGGTGCAGAACTCCTTTCCAGGGTGCTCTGTAAATGGATAACCACGTGAGGGAGAAACATTTTTAAGGCATGTCTTTACACCACCCTGCCCTGTACGTGTATGTTAATGCAGGAAAAATGAAATTTAAAATGCTATGAACGCAACTTGGACCAAGATGATCAAGTCCCAGTGCACTTCAGCTTCACATTGTTTAATTTTTTTGTCTGTTTCCTTCCTTTGGGGGGGGAAGAGGATTGGTAGTATTGTTTGTATTCATGTAAGAGAAGATGCAGTGTCAATTAAAGTAGGATTTTCTATGAGTTCCCACTGTTTGTTTAATGCCCTTAGCATGTGGAGCTAACTCTATATCAGGAGTTAATTTAAAGCTTAACATATTCCATTCAGAAGACTAATGAACTTTGCTCATGAAATAAAAGGTAGGGGAGGATGTACGTACACTTGGGTAAGCACATACTTCTGTGAACTAGAGGTCAAAATCCTTGAGTTGAAAGGATTTGCTGTGTTCTGCCAGTTTGTCCAGTTTACTGAATTCACCATGTGAGTTAAGAGTAAACTGCAAGGCAGCTGAACTGTGGAATTGCCAGTTGCATCAAATCTTGATCCTATGACGTGTTCCATTACTGTACCTGGTATGGAAGGGGACCTGCTGACATTGGGTTTAAGATAGTACCCAGGACAGCCACTGCTGGAAATAAAAGCAGAAAGCCAGTCCAGTAACAGAAGTGGAGCAAAACTCTTGGATCTTAGGGCATCCCTGGGAAAGTGCAATAATGTGCATCTGGCAGTTAACTAGAAAGCTGAAACCGGTTAAAATTTAATTAAAACTTTTTTGTTTTTCTCTGTTATACAAAAATAGAACAAGTGAGGCATTTGAGAAAGTGAGCTGGAGTGTCTCTTCTCCACCCCTTGGGGTGCTCTGTTGCGCTCTCAAAATAATTCCAGGTCCCAGCTTCCACTCTGCAACAATGGATTGTGCTGTGCCAAGTCAGGGTGCATATGGGAAAGCAAAAGGGACCAGGTGTAGAGAGACAGCTCAGTTTGAATGGAGCATAGCCTACACAAGAGTTGGCGCACATGCTTAACAGCCCCAAAAATAGTTCAAGGTATAGGCTGAAGCGTTCCAAGTGGTGAGGGGATGAGATCCACTGACTCAAAAATGGTTAATTGAGTTGGGAAGGGTACACACTTTTTTGCTTAGTGGCCAAAGCTAGAGAGTCTAAAAAAGGCTTGATACTGGACAATAAAAAAGGAATCCTTAATAAGAAATGGTATCCCAGAACTTGAACATAGCAGTGTGCATTGCTGTGTCAAGTACTTTATATCTGAGCTTGATAATAGACTAGGGTGCTTCACAAAGCCTAGGTTGAGCACAGATTATATAGAAAAACCCTCTTCCAAAGGATGAGTTTTCATTGTCTTCTATATTTACACACACCACATGAGTTTGAGAATAGAGTGCAAGAGGGCGGTAGTGAGGACATAAGTATCTTGTAGGCAGTACAAAATCTTGCCACATTAAAACCAAAAACCCCTTAACTCTGAGGGTACCCACTTTGTTTCTTCCTTGTTCTCAACTTTATGTAAAAAGAAGGATATAAGGAGCTGATCTCATGTCTGTTTGCTGTTTCTCTTTGCAACGTTGTGTAGGTTGTGCAGAATGGCTTAGATTTTATGCCTGTTTGTGGAGGGCTCTTGATCTAGAAGCTGATCTGAAGGCCCGGGTTGATGCCCTTGAAACTAGTGCTAAGGTCAGACTAGTAAGTAACTTGCACATTTCCCTGTCCAGGACTCAGTCCAGCTGAAAGATCTGTGGAAGAAAATTTGCCATCACAACAGTGGGATGGAGTTTCAAGACCATCGCTACTGGCTGCGGACACATCCCAACTGCATTGTGGGAAAAGAGCTGGTCAACTGGCTCATCAGAAATGGACACATAACCACAAGGTAACCCTGATGCTTTAGGACAGCAGGTGTCTTCTGTCTCTGTGACAGGAGGTTGTGAGTTTTAGCTGATAAAAGGTACCTTACACTGCAGAGAGAGACCCCTTTTGCAGGGAGACGAGAACGAAAGAAAATTCAGGTCTCTTCTTTACCGCCTACGAAAGCACATAGGGTTCTGGCTCTGTGTGGCCCAAAACAACAGGGCACAAGGGCTCTCTGGTTTGGGAGCTGGTATGGGAGGCAGCTTATGGGACAAGTATCACTCAAACAGTTGGAGAACAGTGAGTGTATTACAAAGGCTGTCCAAAAATGTCCACTGATACTCCAAAGGGCAAGTCTGCCCCTGGGATCAGAGATCACTAATAGTGTTTGATAGCTAAATTTTTGATGGGGCTGGCAGGTTCTTAACCTTGTGAGTGAGTATAAAGAATCTGGTGTATTTAACTATGCGAGAGGGGGATAAAATGGAGATGGTTCTTAAGTGTAAAGCAACAGTCCTCACTCAGCAGAAGTGCTCAGTATGTATAACTCAAGCTAACAATATTGGAGGAGCACAGACAATATGTCTTAATAGTCTGTTGGACATCTCAGCTGAGTTTAGAGTATTGGCAGTCTCTTCATCTAGCTCCATACTTGAAGTAGTACACTGCTGCCTCTCAACAATATTTTAAATAGTGTCTGGTTAAACATGGCAATGGGGTACTGRTGAGTCAAATAGTGCATAGCAAATGACTCTCTCCTTTTGTAGCATGCTTGTACCATAAACCATGTCTGTTTAGAACTAGACTTAGAAAACCGTCTCTATTCTTATACCTCCAGGGTCCAAGCCATTGCAATAGGACAAGCGTTGGTTGATGGACGCTGGCTAGAATGTGTCAGTCATCATGATCAGCTCTTCAGAGATGAGTATGCACTCTACAGACCATTACAGGTAAAAGGAGTAGGGAAGCCATGGTTCTTGCTGAGTTTGGTGGCTGGCTAGAACCTTTTCTAATTCTGTTCGCAGCAGCCGTTGTATGATTTATAGATCAGCTCTCCCGTACAGACAATTGGGGTCCAGGCCTTTCTCCTTAGTGGTTTAACGCCTGAGGAAGCTGCATTTGCCCAGAAAGCTTTGGGGCTGTCCTCTGTGGAGGATGAGTTGTTACACGTAGCACTGCCTAAAGTGGAGGAAAGGGTCTCTAATCTAGGCCAGTGCCTCTCATGGTGGACATCTTTCACGGAGGCCTCGGAATGGCGCAGTCTGTGCTTGTGGCAGCTGTGCTATCATGTGCAGAATCTAGAATGTGTGTGCAGCTCCTGGTGACTGAGACACAGTGGTGGTCTTCTGTGTCAAAATTCCTTTTTTAAAAGCTTCAAAGAATGGATATTTTAGATATACAGTATTAGATCTTCTTATATATTGTATTGGTAACCTTCTTCTGATCTCCAGTGATGGTAGTAATAAAGAATTCAGTACCTTAGCCACATGATGCAAGATTGGGAGGGAGTCTTTGTCATGCCTCCCAAATAGGACTAGCTAGCTGAGGGGGAGGCAGGGAACCAGTGACCAGAGATGCTATCCTACCGTATTTCATTGCAATCAAGCTTGCTGAGGGGTAAGAGCAGTCACTGGCCTGAGTGATTGGGTTGTTTTTTTAACTTGAACAAGATATCTCTGTAGCCTGTTACCTGAAAGCATTCTGTTGAGAGTCTTCCATGTTCTGCAGCTTCTCACAATAGAGAATGGCTCAGCTGTCCCATGGACCTCAGTCAGAAAGCTTGCAGCCATTAGCATCTTGTCTTCCTCATGCATTTCAGCTCTTGGTCACAGTCACATGGTCTTCCACTGAGGTTGCTCTGGGCTTCATCTGGCATCTCAGCTAGTTAACTGCACTGTCTCAGTTTGCTAGTAAAAGCTTGTCCTTATCTAGCAAGTGTTTGTGGACGCCTGTTTGTAACTATTTGTAAGGGGCTTATGTTATTCAAGGTTTAAAGCCAATTCTTGTTCTCATCTGCTGAAAGCACTGCCTGATCTCATTTCTCCTGGGCAAAGAGTCAGGAGAAACAGTGTTGTTGACTCAGTTGCTTGCTGCACTCACTGTAGCCAAAGGAATGATAGTGAGAATTTCCTCTTGAGGTGACTGGAGGCATCAGGATGGCTGATGGAAATTGCTTAGATGCTCTCCAGGTTCTCTGGTACTCTAGTCAGGCTTTGTTTTGACACAGTAGCCCCAGCTAGAGCCTGATTTGTGAGTGAAACTCTTGGAGCTACTTTGGTCAGTCACAGAATTGCTCCAGTAAGTTAGAATTAGCCTCCACCAAAAGCTGCATGTGCTGGTTTCTGGGCAAAGGATACAGTCATCACCCAGCTTGGCTGGGGGTAGGAAGCATTCAAAACTGCTTAGCGGGATGTGGTGACAGAAAATGTGCAGTAGAATAAACTTGTGCTTTAGTGCCACTTAGTCACAACTTCTGTGGAGGTGGGGAGGAGGCAGAGACTAAGCACATGGGAAGTGTAAAGAAATACTCGTTTCCTGTCCCAAAGAGTTCCCAAGAGGTGGCTCTATGACTAACCTGGCTCAGCCCACTGAGAGTATCCTCTGATTTTTAAAATGTCTGATCTGCATTTGTAGCAGGCTGCTTTCTAAGGCTGCTTGATATTTTAGCAGAGCTGCACTTTAACACCTTTTTTTCTTCCTTGTCTTCCAGAGCACGGAGTTCTCAGAAACCCCATCTCCAGACAGTGACTCTGTGAACTCTGTAGAGGGGCACTCTGAGCCATCCTGGTTCAAAGACATCAAGTTTGATGACAGTGACACAGAGCAGATTGCTGATGAAGGAGAAGATAACTTAGCCAGTGAGTTTCACCTGAGTCCTGTTCTCACTCTGCCTTCTCCCCTGTTATCCCCAGTCCTTTGGGACGTAATAGTTTAACCATGTCTTGCTTTATGTGTGTGTGTTTGTGTGTGTGTGCATGGGGCTGTAAGGATCTAAGCCAACTATAACCTAGCTAGCCCTCCTGTTTCTTACGATGGATACAGTATTTTGTATTTAGTGGAACTGGTAAAACTTCATACTTCTAATGGAGGAGAAGCATGTAAATTGCTGCCTTCTGTTTCTCAGGCAGACTTCTGCTTGATTTGGGCCCTATAGTAATGCACTAAAGAATGCCCAATATGTCAGCATGCACACATGAAGATAAGACTAGAACTATGAAAATACTGTATTCCTGTAGTATTGCACACTGGTCTTTATGTATTAAAGACAATTTTTCTCCTCTCCGGTACCCTCATGATACCCATTTGAACCCTTCTCCTCCCCGTATCTTCCCCCTTACCCAACACTAAAAGACTCCGCCAGCCCTAGCAAGCGCACTTCAGTCAGCAGCTTCCAGTCCACAATGGACAGTGATTCAGCCGCCTCCATCAGCCTGAACGTGGAGCTGGACAACGTGAACTTCCATATCAAGAAGCACTCCAAGTACCCACATGTGCCCCCTCACCCTGCCGACCAAAAAGGTATGAGGTAGTCACCAGCTGGAGTTGCACATGATGGAGAGCTGGGCCCTAATCGTACTGATCTATTTGGACACTACTTTTGTAGCTGTCTTACAGAGGGGGAAATATGATATTTAGCTGGCACTCACTTGTAGTTTTGATGTGCTCACCTCTGAGGAGGCTCAGTAGACCTGTTGAAACACCTTCTCTGCAGAGTGTGTAACTTCCCCTGGGACTTTCTCTTTGCAGTTGAAGCAAAGTCTCCTGCCCATACATAATAGGGCAGATCCACATATACAGTTTCTGGCCAACTGGGGTGGAAAAATAGTCCATGCATAAACCAGTTTGATATGTGTCTCTACAGTTTGAGATTAAACTGGAAAAGCAAGCAAAAACCCCAAACAACAAATGAACAAAATTAACTTGGAAGAGCTCTGTACTGACTTCTAATTGTACCTTAATGAGCTTACATTTGACAGAAGAATCTTACCAATGAGCAATAAGACCTAATTTATCCATATATGTAACACTTGTTCAAAAGAGGACATCTACTTAAGTGAAGTAGGAATAAATCAAATACTCAGTGTTGAAGACTTCTTTTGAAAGTGTTTTTTTTTCTCCTAAGTAAGTACTAAACTGAAAGACTCTAATTATAAGCAAAATCCTTATGGAAAAAATAATGTGCCTGCCTGTTGACAACTGCATTCTCTAAATTGGACAAGGGCTGACTGAAACCGGGGCTTGCCATTGGCTTGGGTCTAGTATATTCTAGTTGCTTTACATGCTGGGTAGCAATTGATGTCTTTGCTTCCTTACCTAAGGTTACATCAGCTTTGTAGAATTCTATCTTTGGCTGCTTCTAAGGAGTTTCTTATTCTTAATTATTGTTTCACCCCACCCCTTCAGTATTTCCAATTTTAAAAGATTATCCAGTGTTAAATAATTTTGACTCCTGCTAATGARTTCATCCTTCTATAAAGTCTAATGGATCTCTTCTGTTATTGTGGATCAGAATGCAAGACTTACCTTATGCTTGCATACAGATTGCATTTTCTGAAACTGTGAAATGGTCACTGAAGAGAGTGAGGGAGGAGAACTCATCACAGCTGACTTTCAAAGTATGTTAGACATGGGAAAGAGAGTGAGGAATTAGAGGGAGCATTTATCAGTGCCTATTGTAGTCACCTTTTGTTATTTGCTAAAAATATGTCTAGAAGAAGGGAAATCTAACTGCTTAATTTTTTTTCCCCCAAAGACAGGAGCAGAGCAGGTTCGAAATTTCAGTTGATGTCAGGTGACTCAACAGTAGGGATGAGTTGTCAGCACTATTGACACCAGCTCATTATTGGTTCCTTTCAACTTGTTTCCAGCTTGTGCCCTAATCAAATGAAAAGCTAATGCATCTGAAGGAAAGGAAAGGGGTGGAGAGGGAGAATATATCAATGAATTCCTTTTAGGAAGGAGAGGTGCTGGATTAAGTGAAACAGGCCCAGGTGTGCTGCAGTATCCTATGAATTTACAGCTGTAGCAGGTTTATCTTTATCAGTGTGTGGTGGCAGTAAAGCCGGCAGTAGTCAGTTTGGCTCTGGCCAGTGTTAAAGGACTTGTGGAGTGATAGTCCTGGTTTCAGACATATCTTGGTCTTTATCTCCTTATACAAAAAGCAGTACATGATGAAGGGGAAACGTAAGAGAGCTTACCTCTCTCGGAAACTGTTGACCAAATCAAGGCTTCTCATAGCCAGAACTGAAGCTCTTGTGAGAAAGATTTTGATGATCGAGAGCTCGGAGAAGATCAGCAGAAAAGGCAAGTGGTGAGGGGACTGAAAGGAGAGAGATGTCTGCCTTTGAATTATATATGTTGGCAGCACTCTGCTTTCTTTGGTGAATCTCTGCTGACTGGTGTTTGTTATCTGTTCCTGAAATGTGTGGTCTCTTAACCAGGCTATTCTGTAGGAGTGTAGTTCGTAGTAGAAAACTGGGAACAATTCCTTTTAAGAGAATGGCTTTCCCTGGAGGGGAAAGTATCAGTAATATGCCCAGAACTGGGATAGGGTAGAGGTGTGAGACATTAAAATGCACCATGGAGAGGTAGGTATTATCCTGCATTTTTTTTTGAAAAATCTGTGTCCTCTGCAAATACAGAGGACTTACTGTACATCTCTTTTTGGATTCCTGTCATGAGAGTCTCTAGAGGAAAGATCTAACCAGGGAGCAACAAGTTAAAATGAATGACAACATCTTGAATAGCAAGAAACACTTCTTGGCAATAGGGAGACTGAAATATCATAGGTACTTAGATGTTTGTTATTCAAGGCCTTCAAAAATTAGGTGGGACAAAACCCTACAGTGTGTACTGCAGTGCCTAGAGTAGTGAAATGGATGACTTCTAAAACTTTGTTCTGGAAATAGTAAAGTTGGAGTGGAAAGTCTTTCACCTTGTGTTCCTGATTTATCCTGGCTATATTCAACAAAAGGTGCCATCCAGGATGTTAGAGTATCACAATGAATAGACAGCCAAGACTAGATAGTTAAGCTTCTACGTAAAATGGGACATGGTTATTTTAAGGACAGAGTACTGTAGTCAATCAGCAACATGGTGTATTTGCTGCTGTCAAGGGTCAGTAACTTCCCTATGATGATTATGGATACATGTATTTGGCTTGATTTCATTGGAATTGTCTTTTGTCCTTAGAATGAATGACAGTGACTTAATTTTCTTTGAAATAATGAAGTAAAACTGAAGATCACACCCACGTTTTGAGGCTAGTAACTTAATTTCCTCACAACTGTGTAAATTACAGTCATTGGGGGGGGACTGACAGGACAAAACATCAGTGCTAGAAGTGCAGGTCAACTTTGATCTAAGGGGTTAGTGGGTTTCTTCAAATGATTAAGGGATATGCAATTTCCATCAGTCACAGAGGTCAGCTGCTTTGAAGCAATGGCCTGTGATGTACCAGCTGTGTTTTAGGACAGTGGTTTGTATATAGTCTGAGTCTAATGGCAGGACTTCTTGTGATGTTACAGGCTGACTAATGTCTACTGTGTTTCCATGAAATTCTAGTGACTTCATGTTAGCTGGCTTGTAGTATCTGACAAGTGAGTATAGTGACTCATTTATAGTATCATTTGCCTAAAGACAATGGTACTTTATAGTGTGTATCAAAATGGGAGACAAAGTAAGTTTGCTTTCTGCATTTAAATTGGGGGAAGAGATTAAGTGACTTATTTTAAATGTGGGTTTTAGTTGCTGTTTTTAAAGAGATACAGTTATCAATATGGAAAACTTGATTTTCTAAATGTCCTTGCAGCCAGATATCCTTGATCCTGGTAGCAGGTATTTTGGGTAGTTATTTTTTGGTGCCTGCATCTATTTAGGAGGGCGAAAGAGAAGAGGATCTGAGTAACCATGACAGTTYCTTATCACCATTGCTTGCCAAGGCTTAGTGTGCCATTGCCAGGAGCCCTTTTGGCGCACCTTCTTTTGAAAAGGTGCACCTCAATTTTCAGTGGGTATCTGTGGATGCATGCATCCTTGTTTGTGTAACGAGAGGAAAAGCTGTGGTTGCTGGCCAGTCTGTTTTGATGTTTAACCAGAGCAATCTGTAAGGTGTATAAAATCTGTACCTGCTGGTTTCCGTTGGAGACCTGTGAATTTCTGTGTGCGTTGTGGTATTTGCTTCTAATGATGCCCTTGAATATCAGACCTAGGAATTTGTATGTTCTGGGGTGGGGCTTTTTGGTTCGTTGTGTTGTGTTGTTTTGGTGAAGCTGTTCAGAGGAGCTTCTAAGATAGTCTCTTGATAGCTAACTGTTTGCAGCAAGGCTACAAAATATGCTACAGGAACCTCCTCCCCTCCCATCCCACCCCCCCACCCCCCAACATTCTGTGGAGCACGTGGGGATGATGTGAGGTAAGAAATGTGCGTGTTAGTCACTCTCACCGTCTCAAACTCACACCTGTGAGTGTGTTATCTATCCAGTCTAGGAYGAGGTATCTTACCTTGTCAGGAACTTCCCCTGGGGCACAATTTGAAGCAAAGTTATAGGAGATGAAGCTGTATTGAAGAGAAGTGTTCCTTGCTTGGAGGTACCACCTGTGTCTTTGTCCAGAGCATAACTAAGGTGAGGTTTTAGCTGGGGTTRAGTCCTGCCTTGGCCATGCCAGTCAGGGATATGTGTCAGACCTAATTTGAGTGTGTTCACAGTAAGAGCTGCTGCCCTGAGGCTGTTGCAAGGTGGAGGGGGAGGGAGGTGCTAGTATACATGCTCATGTGTAGGTACAGCATGACATGACTTTCTCTAGGTAGTCTGTGGGGATGTGGGTGAATGAATGCTGAGAGTGAGCTAGCTTTTACCAAACAGTAGGTTGCTTGTAATGCTAAACTCTTCATCTAAGCAAGAGATGAAAGGAATCTGCAAATAACCATCAAGCTGCAAGGGAGGCTTGCAACTTCTCTTTGATACACTGATCATCTATTGAATATCTGTTTGCAAACTGGGCAACTGCAGACAAGCTCAGCTTTTTAAACTGGTGGCATGTAAGGGGTCTCTTTGAGTGCTGCTGTTCAGAGGCTTGCGATTGCTTGTGTCCTGTCAACTTTCTGTTGCTTTCTGTTGGTGTCTGAAAGCTGCCTGGCTTTGCATTCTGTTTGTGGCAGTAGGTCTGGACCATTCTCAGGAAAGGTGATAAAAGGTTAGCTTCGGACTTCGGATCATCACGCTATATAAGCGATTTGGCTGTTGCTCTTGTTTTCCCACTGTTCAATCCCTTTTTGTAGAAGCAAGGAACCAACTAAAGGCACAACAAGCTAATGGCCTCTGGAGAAAACAAGCTTTTTGTAGCCAGCCAGCCTGAATGAAAGATCAAGATCTAGCAAGCTAAACAAGTGTAGTAGATAGAGCTTCATTCTGTTTCCCGTATGTAAAGTGATATATAACTCTTGCTTTCCTTTGTTCCTGGGAGTCCACCTCTGTCAGCATGGATTCCTCAAAACATTCTAAACTGTTTTAGACTTTAGAATTCTGGCTCTTGAAAGGCAGGCTGTCTCTTGTTTCCTTCACTGTGTGAGATAAATCTTATGGCTAGTCTCTCCCTCAGTCTGAGATACTTCATTGGAGTGTGAGAGCAAGATGGCTTCTGAAGCTGCATTTTTTTAGACCAGAGCGAGGAGGTCGTTCCCTCTCTGGATATTCTCATGGTGTCTGCTCGCAGCTTAGCACTTTTGTATTCAGATCTAGAAAAGTGTGGTGTGAGTCAGTTGGAAAAGGAGAGTTCAGTCTTTGCTCGTGTTTGCTTTGTTTGTTTCTTCACAGTAATAAGTACTGTTTTCTTGTCATCTTAGAACTTTTTGATAGAACAAGAATGAGAGGATATTCTTGTCTTGACCACTCATCAAGCTGTTGCTAAATTGGTGACTAAACACTTAGATGAGTAATGCTGCTTCTTCTGGTGTGGGCGTGTACATTGTAATTATATGGGCGCACCAGTGTAACCTGTCATTTTTTTTGTCTCCGCCTATCTCCCTCTTCTCTCTTCTTTCAGAGTACTTGAATCCTGAAAACGGAGGGCAGCAGATGTTCTCTATAAGTGATGCTTTTATTAAAGGTAAGGAGAAACTTCAAATGTTGCTGTTGTGTGGTTTTAATATAATGATGAAGACTCCTCAATACTCCTTTAATAGGGCATTGACCCTTTAGAAATACTTACTTGACAGTAAATCTGAACTTATTTGTGGCAAAACTGATATATAAACTATACTCTAACTTTTTTGAATGCACTTGCAAGCTTAAATTTCTTTCACTTCTCAGATTTCTTCATTCAAAAGCACTCAAAGAAAAGCTTTTACTTTTTTTTTTTAAATAAGTGTAAGTGGCAAGTCTGTTCACAACTTCCCCACCCACAAACTTATGTAACAGATACCGATTTTAACTTTCTGTGCAAGCAAGTGAAGATGTGATATGATTAATTGCACTGCTTCTACAGAGTAGCTTAAAGCTTCATCTCTTAAATCTTTCTGGGTTTCCTGTCATCACCACCACTACTGCTTCTGAAATGAAAGGCCATTAGATGCAGTTGTGAGTTTTCAAACCCATGTGCCTTCCAATATTGTGGCCAGGTGCACTTGTGGGCTTTTTTTCCTCCCAGTTAATGCTATTGATTTTGGTGAGGTCATAAGAGGAGGAAACAAGGGGGAAACCCTGATGTCTGTGTAGCCAGAAAAATAAAGTCTTTGATTAAACTGATGCTTAGTTTTTAACTGAGCTTTTGCAGGAGAAAGGAAAGGGGGGAAAAAACAGTGTAACTTCTGTTAATCTTCTATGCAGCTAATTTTGGGTATGGAACATCTAGAAGTAGTTAATTGTTGTTTTTAAAGAGTCTTTTCTTTCAGTAGTCCTGCTCAGATTACTACTGTATAAGGATTTTGCAGTTGTATCATGCACTCTGAGGAGTTTTAAGCTTGAACTCTGAAGGCTTACGTACTTGCTGATGAAAATGTATACGCTGCTAGCATAAATGACTTATAATATAGTCAGCCATTATGAGAATGGGGAAGTTTATAACTTCCCTCTATAATATCATAATACCTGTGTGGGAAATAGCCTAGTAACTCTTTCAAAGCACAGAAAACTCTGCTGAAATAAACTCTAATCTTGGTACTGCAAAACAGAACAGCTCTAAGGAGTTACTACACAATATAGTGATTGAAAGCGGCAGGCCCCCTCCAAGTGAGGACTGTCTTACACTGTTGAAACATGCTTTCTGTGTCCAAAACCAGAAATGGCTATAGTTCGTGCTGTCATCTAGGATTTAAAAAATTGTATTCAGCAGATAGAGGTATCATTGGTATCCTGTTTATTGTAGCAGAGAGATACCTGTGTATATGATGGTTAGGTGGATGGAGGTGAGAAGATGTGCTGAGATCTTTTGAAAAACTTGTGCCACTTTTTTTGACAGAAGATCCTTCAGAATTCTGTAGTATTATATACTGTGACATAGGCTAGATGAACCAGCGTGCTGACAGCTCCCTCTGCACCTGAGCAGCAAAGAGGTGGTGTGTGGGGTCAGGGCTGCAAGTCACAAAGGTTCAAAAGTCTGACATATGAATTGGTAGCATAGCATTTCTTTAAAATGTGTTCGGGAGATGTGCTAAACGTGGCCTTTACCAAGATATTTTTGATACTTGTGCTGCAGCCTGAATGAAATAAGTAGATCTTTTAATGCCACTCATACGTAGATGCCTTCAAAGCAGTAGCTTTTTGTGGATCAAATTAGTGCCTTTGATCAATGTTATAAGTCTAAAAGGCATTATGATTATGTATTATGAATATACATGATATTTGGAATTTGCTCCTTATTTATAGGCCAAACTGGGATATAATATTTTCTTACTTGTCTTAACAAACTTGGTGACAATTCAACTCCAGAAGAGAAAACAGTCTGCTCTATACTGGCAGTATAAGAATTTTAATAGCTCACTTTTCCTTTGTACACTCAACCACTGTTACGCTCAATACTGTTTGCTGCATCATGTTACCATGATGTCTAGCTCAAACTCAGTATTTCAAGAGGCTTAGTCTTATGTCTTAGTAAATTCTTTCATTTTCAAAGTAGCCTTTCAGAAAGACACAGGCATTCAACTGTGACCTTATATTAATAACTTCTGTTTGTCTCTTGCAGAGTCATTATTCAACAGGAGGGTGGAGGAGAAGTCCAAAGAACTTTTTTTCACACCCCTAGGCTGGCACCACAGCAATCTGGATCTGCTGAGAGAAGAGAATGGGGAGAAACAAGCCATGGAAAGGCTGCTGTAAGAAACATGTAGAAAAAGGAATTTGCATATCTTGAGTAACAATTTCTGAAGCCCCTCTATTCCGGCAACTTTCAGTGGGACTTGATCTGCAGTGGACAATACAAGGAACTAATTTGCATTAAGAAAACAACATTTTTACAGTATATTTTGATTGCTTTTTTCCCCTGTGATTTTTATATATTGAAGTACAGCACCAGAGTTGACTGTAGAACATTCTAGGCAGCTGTTCCTTCAGAGGGCTTCCTGCACTGTACATGTTAAGAAATTTACTTCTGAAATGTGCCTTCAACTAATCACTGCGCTGTATTTTTCTCATGAGAAATCTTACTTGTTTTGCCTTTTTTACAGATCTGCTAATCACAACCACATGATGGCACTGCTTCAGCAGCTTCTGTACAATGAGTCCTTGTCACTGTCCTGGAGGGATATCATTGTACCTGTGGTTTGCCAGGTAGTTCAAACTGTACGGCCTGATGTCAAGAACAGAGACGATGACATGGATATCCGCCAGTTTGTCCACATCAAAAAAGTAAGTTTCGAACAGTGGATGTAGGGAAACAAAAGGATGCAGCTGCTGGCAGCACCCCTTGTTTGAAGAGAAGAGTCCCCTTCCCACTGCCCCAGCATGTTCAGTAGTGTAATTGGCAAACATGGCCTTTGGATAAGGTGGGGTTCTAGGAAAAAGTTGCACAGAAGGAACTTTGCATCCTGTGAAAGGTGCTTTAATGCCCTGGAGCTGACCTCTTCTAGGCTGCAGAAGCTAGCAAAGAGGAACACCTCTATAATGACTTGCTTCCTTTTTTGGTTTCTGCTTATTTTGTGCTTGGATTGGAGATGTACTGAATGCTGGATAAGTAGCTTGCAGGACTCTGTAGCAATCTACTGCCCTGTAACTATCCATTATGGAGGACTGAACTCCTCCCATGYCAAGTACCATGACTTTCTTCAAGAGGAAAACTTAATTGTTATGGAATGGCGCATCCAGTTCTGCCAGATGGCCCAGTGTTGACATTGTCAAACTGTAAGGCTGGAGTTGTGGCATGCAGAGTTTCTTCTGAGAGGCTGATGTGAAACTAACATCCAAGGAGCTCCTGTGACTGAGGATCAAAGGCTCGGGCTTATTTTTCTTTGGCAAAATTCACCTCAGGAAGCCTCTTTTGTTTGGAAGCCCTGTAAGATATGAGGAGAGCCTTATGGTTCTGGTGGTAGCTCTGTGGCATCTCTTCAGGCAGCATCAGTTGTTGCTGCCTCTCCTGAAACTCTGGTTCAAAGAGCAGATGTTCAGAGGTGAAAGCTCTTCGTAGGTGAAAGCACTTCGTAGCTGTCTGCTGTTTTCACATGCTGATAACAGAAGCGTCCTCTGAAACGTGTTATTCAGAAGCTTGTTTCATGTTGTTTATTACTCCTGTGATTGGTTGTGACTAGACACACCAGTCAAGTGTTTGGTGTGTTCAAATAGTAGGTAGAGGTTTGTTTGGTTTTCTCTCTTCCCCCCCCCCCCCCCCCCTTCTCTTTCCTTTCCTTGCAACTTGTTTGTTGTTAGTGGAAGTGGCATGTGCAAAGGTATATGCTCCGCATGGCCTCTAGAAGTCAGGTTCCCTTATTATCTTCCAGAGTATACCCAGTTTAACAAATATGTATCTTTTGGGAGGGGCATAGAGATCCTGGAACTTAGTGCTTTTTTTCATGTTGTCCTTAGTTTGCCAGACTTTAAAGGAAAAGAGTTGTGTGTCCAGAATGACTGTATCTGATCTTTCATCTGATAATTGAGGGTGTAGCTGAAGCTTGCGTATTGGCTACAATAGGTATTCTATGTATTAGGTTTACTGCATTAGAAGTTATGGGAGTGTATGAGAGTTCTAAAAATGTTCTTTGCTTTATTAGATACCTGGTGGGAAGAAATTTGACTCCATGGTGGTGAATGGATTTGTTTGCACTAAGAATGTTGCACACAAAAAGGTAATGCAGGCTTGATTAATCAAGTGCTGGCTGTAGTGCGTGCTGAGGAAACAAGTGTGCTGTGACTTCCTTTTTGTGTCGTGAAGCTTCTCTCACCACTCAGGAGGTTTGCTAGCTTTCTCTAGTTTGAGACCATAAGCAAGAATGGCTTTTAAAGCATTTCTTTTCCAAGCTGTTTTCTTTTAGCCCAGAGATTCTAGGAGGGGAAGCTTTCCTCATGCATATATGGAAAAACATCCTTTCCACCCCTACCACCCCAGAAGGCATCTAATAATTACCCCAAGTTTTAGCCAGAAAAAAGCATTTGTGGTTCTGACTTCTGACAATGTAGTAAAGTGAGCCTTTAAATGAGGGAGGAGGTCACGATAGAAGTGATCTGGATGGAGGCTCCAAAGTGTGTCAAGACTTCGGGGTTTTTGGGGGTGACTGTAGAAGACTCTAGCATTGCACTCGTACTGGACAGTAGCTGTGAAATTCTAACAACTGGGTGTAACATCTTCATAAGAAGGAAGAACATGTAGCTGGGTCTGCAGGGGGGGATAGCTTTTTTGGGGGGGGGGAGCGGAGGCGGAATCAATCATGGGAAGTCTGTCTTTTTTTCTTGTGTACTTTTTCCCTTCCAGGTGTTTGTATTTTTGTTTTAACTATTTTTGTGTCTTTCTTAGATGAACTCTTGCTTAAAAAATCCCAAAATTCTTCTGCTGAAGTGCTCAATTGAGTACCTCTATCGAGAAGAAACAAAGTTTACCTGCATAGACCCTATAGTACTTCAGGTGAGAGCATGCTTTTGTTCTTGGTTAAAATTGCCTGAGGTCTAGTGATTCAAACAAAATGATGATCAGTGCACATCTGATTTTTTTCAGTGTGTAAGGTGGAGTTGAGTGAGTGGGACTGAACAGAAAGAGAAAAATTTCCTCTTCTAGCAGCTAGCTAAGAAAACTGCTGCAGTAAATACAGTACCAACTTGTAGTCTTGTGCTGAGGGTTTTTGTCATCAAGTTACATGTACTGAGAGCAATCTTACGAGCCTCACAGTTAAATGCAGCATTTTAGAAAACACGTTTTGTTTTTAATGATATACTGTATAAGGAACATACGGTTCAGAAGGTCAGAGCTAGATATGGTTTAGGTGCATGAAGAAATACAAGAAAAGTTAGTGTAGGTGAGGGTTAGGTTGCACCCATGTTATTTCTTGTCAGGCGTGAAAAAATGGGACACCAGCCAACCTAATGAAGTGATGAACTACAAAATGTCACTTTGGAACAGGTGCCCTGCCTCTGTGAGCAGGGAGGTGCCTTAAGTATGAAAATAACTGAAATGGATAGACCTTTTCTTTAACACACTGCATTCCTGTCTGAAAAATCGATCTTCAGGTGTTTACCAGGATACTCCTAACAAGGGTATTTGCCCTACTGAGCTTGGGCCATAATATTTGTTTCTGTATTTGACTATTTCCTTAGCATGCATTTAAGAGCACTTCTGTTTGGCGATTAATAGACAGGATTACAGGTATGAAAGCTTTAGCAATAAAATTTGTCTCTGCCCAGTGAGTTGGTTTCCTAGTAAAAGCTTAAACTGAGACCTGCCCTTTCTCGGAATGGGGTAGAAGTATCTACTATACTTTCTAAATATTGATCTCTGTGATTATTTCAGTGTCTGCTTCAGAACATGATCATAACTGTTTGTGTATCTGTGTTAAAGTCCTATAGGACAGAAAATACCACAGAAATACTAGTTCAATTGAAAAGGTTAGCTTCTAGCAAAAGCTTTGTCTTTGCTACACTAACATGAACGTTTGTGTTCTGAGGAGCTGGCAAACTGCTTTTGTGGTATCTTTTTCTTGTGCAGAACTTCTAAAGCCTGACTGATGTGAGCCGCAATAACCCAAYTGAGAATACCTGGCTTGGGAAGCAGTATCTTCCTTCTAGCAGTGTAGGCCTTTAGTTTTGATAGAGTTGCAGCCCTGATTTCTCTTTCTGTGCCTGGCAATAAAAGTGTGGGAAGGCTAGTGAGATGAAGCCAGAAGGTGGGCGCGGTTAGAGGAGCAATTTTGCAGTGCACTGTATTTGGGATCCCACGCCAGAAGCACTGTCCCCAGGTACAGATTTAGGGACTGAGGGTCTGTGTATGGACTTGTAGAGGCATAGAGCACTGTCATACTCTTTGTGAATGGAAGTGTCTCTGAGTGCCAGCATTCAACATTAGCATGATTCTGAAGGTGGAGAACATAATATTGCAAACAGCTTTGGTTTAGGATGCTCTAATTCTAGCACTTTTTGAACATAAAGCCTTTTTCCATGTAAGGATGTAGGGTGCATATATATATATATATATATATATATATATATATATATGTTTGGATTCTGCTGCAGGTCTCTTACTTCAGACTCTCATTGGACTATATCCTCATATGCAATTAGTGCATATAACAAATTACTGATAAACTGGGTGTTGTGCTATGGGGGTGGGGAAATGTGCACAAAGGGCAACTGATGGTAATTTCTGGATAGCTGGTTTCCCTGTTTTATAGGAAAGGTCAGTATATAAATGCTTAATATTACTTTCTCTCTCATTTAAGTGTTTTTTCAGAGGGGTTTGCAGTAGTTAACTGCCATACTTTGTTCCTGTCTGCAGGAAAGGGAGTTCTTGAAGAACTATGTACAGCGGATAGTTGATGTGAGGCCTAACTTGGTCCTTGTTGAGAAGACTGTGTCCCGAATTGCCCAGGACATGCTCTTAGAGCATGGAATCACTCTGGTCATCAATGTCAAGCCGGTGAGCATTTCCTGTTAGAGTCAGACTGGGCCTTGTAGTGGATGTCTGTAATTTCTCCTTGTAGCAAGCTCCCTGGAGAAAGCAGAGAGTTGTCTTATTTTCTCCTCTAACCAAACCTGGGCTCTTTTTTAATGGTACTTCTYTTCCAAGAAAGCAAGACAGACAAACCTAGAGAGTAACTTTTCCTCAGCTCTTCACAGCTACTCTGCTGTGTCCTTGCTTGGTAGGTCCTTGTACCCTGGCTTGGTTCTAGTTAACTCTGACTCCCATTTGTAGCAAATCCTGCATGGGTCCTCAGTGATCTGCAGAGAGCCTCTCTGTCCCTGTGAGGCAGGGTGCAGACAGCCAAACAGAGTGGCTGTGGGAGCTGGCTGAGCTCCTGATAGCCAGCACTATGCTGAGTGCACTGTACCTCCTGGAACTTTTTTCACTTGAACAGATCGAGATATCTCCAAGGAAGGGCGCAATCTTACCTCTCACCAGAAATATTTACCCAACTGCTTTTCTGATATTCTTGTATATTGTGGGTGTGTGTTTGTGTGACTGGGTTTAACCCAGAGTTTGCGTCTCAGTGAGAGGTTTCCTGGATCATGCTGGCATTCCCCCTCCCTCCCCGCCCCAGTTTTTTAAGAACAAGCTAAGGATGGTAGTGTCCTCTTTGCACTGTAGATTCTTACTGTTCTTTCCATTTTTTCAGCAAGTGTTAGACCGGGTAAGTCGAATGACCCAGGGAGACTTAGTGATGTCAATGGATCAACTGTTGACCAAACCACGTTTAGGAACCTGTCATAAATTTTATATGCAAGTTTTTCAGTTGCCCAACGGTGAGTAAAGCTTGATGTGTCTTAGCTTGTGTGTGTGAAGAGATAAATGCTTTGCTCCTCTTAACTAGATCTGAACTGTTGGGTGCCTTGTTGTGATCAAGTATTATCCCTCCTACTCATTTTTCTTTACTTTTGTTACATCTTGGAACTACAGTGAACTGGCTGTGGACACAAGAACATGATCTTACTAAGATGAGACACACTAGATTTTAATTAGGCTGGCTTCTTCCTTCCAAACTGCTTTTTCTCTTCCCACCGCCCCGGAGTTTTGTCTAGTCCAACTTCCTGTTCAAAACAGGAAGGATTAATTTCAATGCAGGATCAGATTTCTCAGGGCTTTGTTAGCCAACTGTTGAAAATATTGCAGAACAGAGATTTCATAGTCTGTCTGGGCACCTGTTCAGTTGCTTAACCATCCTCAGCATAAAGAATTTTTCTACATGGAAAGAGAGAATCATAGAACAGCCCAGGTTGGAAGGGACTTCAAAAGATCCTCTGGTCCAGCCTTAACATACCCAATCAAAATTTGCCTTGTTGCAGTTTGTGCACACTGCCTCTTGTCCAGTCATTGTGCACCTTTGTGAAATCAGGTTCCTTTTTCTCTGTAACCTGCTTTAGGCAGTGCAAGTCTGCAAAGGAAGAAGGAAGAAATGCTGCTTGACAGGTTACCAGTGGTGCTGGCACACTTAAATGCTGTTGATGCAAATCTTTGCRGAGATGCAGTCTTTCCATCCCTTCCCTTCCACTTCCCCATGCCCCCTTCCAGCCTTTAAATTGCACTCAAAATCTTGTAGGCTTTTGACTTGTAAGGATGAGCAGATGTGCCTGGGAGGATTCTTCTCCTGGTTCTTTTGCTTCACTGCTGCAGACTCTACAGTGATCTTGGAATACGCTGTTTAGGCCAACATGTTCCTTGGGGCCTTCACTTGGACTTTAAGATGACTTGTTTTACAAAACGGGAGAAGTTTTATAGTAAATGCTTGTTTTGCTTGCAAAAATAAGTTATTTCAGTACAATGATGTGAATTTCTGCAGCTGGATTGTGCTACCAATGTTACTTGCTCTTAGTCTCTGTTACAGTCCCTTCAGTGTGTGAGATACCTAAGAGCAGGTTAACTGTGTTTGTCATCCTAACTCCTATGGTTTTTTTCGTGTTTGGTTTTTTTTTTTTTTTTCTAGATCAGACAAAAACCCTGATGTTCTTTGAGGGGTGTCCCCAGCACCTGGGTTGCACTATCAAGTTGTGTGGTGCTGCAGAGTACGAGCTGGCCCGTGTGAAGGAGATCCTGATCTTCATGGTCTGTGTGGCTTATCATTCCCAGCTGGAAATATCCTTCCTTATGGATGAGTTTGCCATGCCCCCTACTCTGACCAAAAACACCTCCTTTCACTCCCTTATTGAGGAGCCAGGAGATGAAAATGAACAACAGAACCTCTTCGATGGTGAGGATTTCAGCACAGCAGTCAGAGACATTGAACTGTCTTCTGAAAAGCTGCCTGTAATCTCTGAGTCAGTGGCCTCTGATGAGGTCAGCTTGCTTGAACAAAGAGGTTTATTTGAGAGAGGTGACCAAGAGAACAGTCAACTGGAAACGGCGTCCTCAAAACAGCAAGAGCACCACAAAGTGGAGTCACCATTTCCAGTGTTCAACTCTGTACCTCCTGCAATACCCGAAACATCCCTGCTGCCCCTCCATGGCATGGACCAGCACTTGGTCACTCTGGATAGCCAGACACTAGAGCCTCTTCAACAGGTAGATGATCTGCAGGAGTCCAAGAGTCAGATGAGAGTCTTCAGAGATCCCCTCCAGGATGATACTGGTTTATATGTCACAGAAGAGGTAACTTCTTCTGAGGATCGTCTCAAGACTTACTCTGCAGCATTTAAGCAGGAGTTGAAAGACGTCATTCTCTGTATTTCTCCTGTAATGATGTTCCGTGAACCATTTCTTTTGACTGAAAAAGGCATGAGGTGCCCTGCCCGGGAATACTTCCCTGAGCAAGTTTATTGGTCTCCTCTCCTCAATAAGGAATACAAGGAGTTGGAGAGCAGAAGGAAGAGACAATTATTGCGGGATCTCTCCGGACTACAAGGGATGAATGGGAGTATCCAAGCCAAGGCTATCCAAATCTTACCTTCTCATGAGTTGGTTAATACTAGAATAGCAGAACATCTAGGTGATAGCCAGAGCTTAGCCAGAATGCTGGCTGACTATCGGGCCAGAGGAGGGAGGATACTACAGAAAAGCACAGATCCCTTTGCCCAAAGTAAGGATGTGTCTAGTGTCCCTGCTGGAAAAACTGGGTGCAGAATTGAAGAGGAGGAGAAGGGACTGGCTCAGAGCGAATCCTCATGGTCTCATAAGGTAAGATTCAAAGCTATGTTACTGAAAACCCAGGTTACATCAGTTTCTCCTGGTCATACAGAAGGTGTAGTGCCTCATATTAAATGCTAAACCAGAGTTGTGTGGTGKTTTTTTTGGTTGGTTTGGTTTGTTTTGTTTTTTGACTGGGTCAAAACTGCATTTATGTTGCAGTGCTCTGGGTACTTAAACAAGTCAATATAACCAGGGACTATGTGGATATAAGAAAGCAGAACAAGAGACTGACTGCAAAATTTCCCTGAGAAGGGAAGAGGTTGTGAGACTCTACTTTCTGAGAAATGCACAGTCAGCCAAGAATCAGTGTATTACATTGCCTGTTCAGCTCAGCTGTACATGGCTGATTCCTGAAAATGAGTACATGAAGGGGGAGCAAACTTAAAGAAGATGTTTCTGAAACTGAGCTTTCCTGCTGCTTGTATTGGTGATTTCTAAAAGTGTAATATTTTCATCTGCACAGGGCTTAATGTCATGGAAACAGCAGTTGGCTGTAATTAAAGTATTTGACTGTTTGTAAAAGTTTGTAAAAGTAAAAGATCTGAAGAAATGTGAGAATCTCATAATGGGGGGGGGGAATCTTCCTTGAAATTTCAAAGCAAGGCAGTATGTGCTTGTAATCAAAATATTTAAAGTTTTGGGAAGCTGCCATGAAAGCAACTAACTTTTATGTGAGGAAAAGGATCTTGGGACTTTCTTGAACTGGAAGCTGTTCAGGAAAAAAGTCTATGAACATTTTGTGAAAAAGTCTGTGAAACATTTTGGTCCCTGAGCCAATCAGCCCCCAAGTTCATGAGCAGAATTCAATTTTTAATGGGTGCTTAAATGCAAATCCGTGTAGCTTCACAGGCCACAATCTTACGAACTGTAAGACTAGCCCTTGCTCTGGATCAGACTGGTTGATGCTGTTTTAAATTTATTCAGTGATCAAAGAAAAGTATTTGGTAACTTCATAGTTCTGTAGGGCGTGGAAGGGGAGGCAGCTCCATTCCAGCAGCAGCGTGGTAAATCTCTTCACAGAGGACAGAAAGTTGGAAGTCTTTCTAATAGCCTGAATGAGTAATTGAGGTGGAATATATTGGCAGAGTTTTGACTCCAAGGTGTCCTAAACTGCACAGTGCTTTGGAGACTCTGGATGTTTGTCTTGGGGCTTTTGTTGTTTACTGTTTCCCTTAGCTTCCTTTCCACAGAAACACATGCGTGTACATTGGTTTCATTATGCATATTAGTTATGCTGTTCTAAAAATGGCAGTTAGCAATTACACGTGGTACAAGTCTACCTGAAGTCTACCTGAAGAGATAATGCAAGGCTAATCTGTACAAAAGGAGCAAGCAGGGATTGGTCTGTAAATAAAACTACTAGAATAGGATTTTGTCATCAGGAGTTGTGTGTGGATGGAGGTGTCTGTAACCAGTAAATGAGTTGTTTTCTCTCTACCAGGTGGATTGCCTGAGTCCAGTAAACCATCAGAGGCTCTGTGTTCTCTTCAGTAGCTCTTCTGCTCAGTCCAGCAATGCTCCAAGTGCCTGTGTTAGCCCCTGGTATGAAAACTACTGTTCTACAGGTTGTATAGTTGCTATCTTTTTTCCTAAGTTAAGGTCAGTGCTCGCCTTGTAGCAGTATTTCTTTGCCGATTCGCTAGTAGGTTGTGCCCATCCTCTAACAGGAACTGTTGCCAAAGGAGTTTTATCTTGCCTGGTCAGCTGGATCCAGAGCAGTATCCCATAGCCTTTGTAATCCCCAAGGCATGAATGAGAAAGCCCAGCCTAAAACCAAATGCTTTGGTTGGTCTTTTCACTGCAGAGTCATGTGTGTGTGGGGAGGCCACTGCATGCAGTCTTGTGGGAAGAGTTAGTGTATATGAACACAGAAGAATGTCCAAGCCCAAAAATAAGTCTTGAGAGAATCTCAGAATACTTCCAGATTGTATTATCTGAGTGGCATTTGAATATATTGATATCTTTCTCATATTATAGTCCGCAGCATTAAGAGCTTTAACTGTATTTCTAGCTTAGGGGGCTGGAATTTGTTAATTGTGTGCAACTTAGGACACACTTCTACCCCTACTAAACAGGACAGGTCTTGGTGTTTCATCATCTAGCTCAGGTGAAAGTATAGAGATGGCTTTTTCTTAAGGCTTTTTTCATCTTGTGGATGTACCCTCTTTGTAACTGTTTAAATGTTAGTGTTTGAGGCTTCAAGCTGTCTAGACTTCTGTGCCTAGATATTCTTGAACATGATCTTCAAAAGTGCAGTTGAATTGTATTCGACTTTCAAAGATCAAGTTTAAAGTTGTTCCAGTAGGACTCTGATCTCATTATTAGCAAACTTGACAGCAGGGATCTAGAAAGGGTAGTCAAGAGGAAAAAAAGCCTTTGAAGGTATACAGAGCTGAAAACAAGCCAGCAGTGCGTGCGGATCTGTGCACCTAAAGGCCGTTGTACAGCGAACAGTGGCAGCATCCACCCTCTAAAGCTTTTCCTTCTCTGCTTTAGGATTGTGACAATGGAGTTCTATGGGAAAAATGACCTGACTCTAGGGATTTTTCTGGAGCGCTACTGTTTCAGGTGAGGAGGAACTTGTTCTAAATCTCATTCTAAATAAAACAAAAGCTTTTGATAGCTCTGTGAGGCTGACCTGCTGCCTTCTTCATAGACTCTACTTCCTGTGCACTTAGGAGAATAGCATGTAAGTCTGCAGAGCTGGTTGTGTCCTAGTAAAGCTTACCACTTAAAKCTGTTGCTCCCTTTGTTTTATTATCATGCTGTAGTGGAGCAGGAACTGGATTTAAGAATTCACTTATGCTCACTTCTTACAAGCAAATACATCCACTGCTTTCCCACTTCGTCCCTGTCCCTCATATTTCCTTTAATCATGAAGTGGAACAGATTACAAAACAAGACTTACAATTTCATAAAGACAAATGTGTTCACTTTCTTCTAGCGATTAGGGCTCTAAGGGCGTAGTTAAGAGTCTGAACATGTATTCCAAATGGCTGTTTTCCAAGACAAGCAACTGTACTGATCACAGTTTTCTGAGGTTCTTATTTGAACTTTCATACGAGTTGTAGAGAAAAAACCTACTCCTTTAGTGTTATCTGAATGTCTCAGAGTAAGGCTTTGTCATATCTGCAAGGTGGCTATGTAAATGGTCCAGAACACTTTTAGCCCTGGCAAAGTACTGTGTAATTTATTTCATCTGACAGAGGTGAAAGTTGTTATGTTTCAGTAATAACCAGTACTGCCAGAACCCCATACAGAGTCTCAGCAGGCTGTGAAGCTGGATAGGTAGCCTGTGGCTCCTCAAAAGACAAGATTACTCTGTTCTCTCCATTGGCCACTTGCAGTAGAAAAATGCTCTTAATGTTTGGYCTTCTCTGGAGGAACAAGTATATCTCTGTGTGCTGATCGATGAGGAGGAGCTTAGCTGCCCACTTTTAAGTTCTTTTTTCTCTCTGTTGACTAGCTAGTGTGTTCTAAAGTAAATGCTTCTTAATCTCCATAGTTTTAGTAGTTAAAATTCTTTTTTTTCCTGTATGAGCAAGGAAGATCTGGGCTTTTTTAGTTTTTTCCTGTTTTTGAAGAATTCCTTATTTCACTTTGTACCTAAACAATTCAGCTTTTATTTTTCTGATGTCAGTCTCTCTTCCCTGACTTAAAAGAAACCATCCAAAGAAAGGTCATGGGCTTTTCTGTTCAAAGAGGTTGTATGGCACTATTTTGCTCACCTCTTCCTTCAGGAGCTGAGACATTGCTATTTTGAAGGCTCTTTGGCACATCTTTGTCCTCAGTAGCCTTTGCTCTGGTACACTGCCAAAGTGGTCTAATTTGGTGTCAAGCACTTACAGGTGCTTGAGCCATATTTTGGGGACTATATGGAATATGTTGGTAGAAAGTAAGTCATTGTAAAAAGATTGTGATAGCAACCAGTATCCAGTCACTGTTTTTGGGACCTATGCAGCCTTTGCTAGCAAGGGAACTTCCCTACATGCTATTTCTAAATGAGTACAATTCACTCTGCAGAAACAGCCTTCACTAAAGGCTTAGGAAACTTACAGTAAGGATAAATAGTACTGTGATATTAAAAGGCATATTAGATATGTTGAATCAGTTTTTCAGCAGTGCCTAGCACATGATCATTCATAAGTGTTTCTATTTCTCTCAATAAGGCCTTCCTATCAATGCCCCAGCATGTTCTGTGAAACACCAATGGTGCACCACATTCGTCGCTTTGTTCATGGGCAAGGTTGTGTGCAAATTGTGTTAAAGGAGCTGGATTCCCCAGTCCCTGGGTACCAGCACACCATTCTTACGTACTCCTGGTGTAGACTGTGCAAACAGGTAAGGATGTGGACTTAAGAATCATTGCTATTCCAATTTAGTATTCCTGTTGTGACTGGCCTTCTATGGAAAGGCAGCATTTTTGAGAAAGTGCTCATCCCTGGAGCTATGGCTAAACTAGCACAAAACTTGTTGCCGATACAGAGGTTCTCATGTATCTACAAATTCCTCATGTAGAATTGGGGCTGTTGAGGGTGAAACATTTAGTGTGAGGTAGTCCTGCTGGAAAGTGTCAAACCTAGCTCTGAGAGGATAGGTTTAAATGGAGTTGATATATTGCTGGAAACTAATTTCTGACACATGGAAAAAATGGAGTTGCCTTCTTAGAGGTGAAGAGTATGGTCCCTTCCCTGCAGTGAATCAGTACAAGCATCAAAAGAATGTATGTATGGGGGAGGGCAGGCACTGAGACCTACTGGCTTAGTAATTGGCAAAAACCACTTGGTATTCTTTGATCTGCTATGGACTGGACAGTCTGCTTTGCGTCAATGTGATGTCTAGACTTCCTTTAGTAGTCATTAGAAAGTGAGTAAAATCTTCATTAGAGGAATGATAAATTGCTTTAAAAAACACAGGATAGTAAGATTGTGTATTATCTGAAACTTGTTCTGTAATTTARCTAAGAAAACATTACCAACTGGATACTCATCTCTAGCTAAACATTATAAAACTTAAGAGCTGTCAAAGAGATGAGAATAAAACTTAATTAAAAAGGATTCATGTAGTGCCTGAAATGCAAAACATCTCAATTACCCATGTGGATGACTCAATTCACCTGCTTATGCTGGCTTAAACATGGGTATTGGATTTAAAGATACCTGGGGGAAGTTAATGTAATTGCTGAAGGCAAGTCCTATGTGGCTGTGTGTACACCTGTCCTATAACCTTTTATTTCTGTGTGCTCATGTAAACACTAATATGTTTGTGGCTGTTAAATATGTATAAAGCAGTGGCTACTCTAAGCTTGCAAGCACTGCTGAAGTTGAAATACACTGCAGAGCAATACCAATGTATTTGCAGCTGAAGAATCACCACAGAAAAAGTGTATGATGAAACCACTGCTGCTGACTGGGTTGCTGGAAATTGGGATGCTATTTCTCTGCATAGAGACAGATATAAGTTTCTGTCAAGGATATGTTTGCACTCCCCCAACTTGGCACCTGTCATCATCAACTAGCAGTTGTTGTTTATCCGATTTATTGTAACTATGTGGCCTTAGCTTTGCATAAATGCTATCTTTGTTGTTTAGTATGTTTCAGGGTCATGGATGCTTCGGTACTAAAAATACTAGATTACTGTCTAGGTTAGCCTGTCCTTAATCTTGATTGAAGGATGAAATTAGGACACTTGACTTTCAATTTTTCAGGTGACACCGGTTGTTCCCCTTTCCAATGATTCTTGGTCTATGTCTTTTGCAAAATACCTTGAGCTGAGATTCTATGGGCACCAGTACACTCGAAGGGCCAATGCAGAGCCTTGTGGTCATTCCATTCACCATGACTATCACCAGTATTTTTCCTATAATCAGATGGTGGCATCTTTCAGGTGAGGTGGACTGTTAAAAACTTCCTTCTCTCTCTAGTACTATGTGAAGCATATAGCTCTCATACGGATTCATCAAGTCTGTCCTTCACTTTGCGTACAGCATGGGACAGCATAATTGCACTATAACCACAAGTGCAGGATTATGTGTTGGCTTGCAGAGYGCATTGTGGGTGCCATCACTGTCCTGGATGGGGTGGGCAGTGTTCCTAAGAATGGATGGCTCCAGTTCATGATACAGAAGGGAAACACTTCTCCCTGTCTAATCTCAAAAACTTTCAGAATTTTGTTTTTGCAACATGATCTGTGGTTTTACTTTTTGCCTAGGAGATAAATGAACAGGGTGTTATTGCTACTAAAAGCAACTAAAGCCCTAGACGCATTGACAGTGCCCCTTGTCTTATAAGGGCCACAAACCGTAATACAGTGTAGAATTAGTACTATGTGGGGAGGGTCTTGTTAATAGCCGTTGTATTGCCTTCTCAGCTACTCTCCAATCCGGCTGCTTGAAGTGTGTGTCCCGCTCCCCAAGATCTACATCAAACGGCAGGCTCCGTCAAAGGTTACTATTTTGCAGGATCTCAAGGATTTCTCTCAAAAGTAAGCTTTGTTTTTAATGCATTCCTCAGCTTATTTGTGTTTAGCAGAACACAAAACCATTTTCGCTAGTATAGATAAGACTTGCTAGATATTCAATATTTAATAGAAAAGTAATGGTTTTAAACACATTTGTATGTGCATATACTTCTAAGGGAGGGTGGTATTGGAATCTTCTTTATTACTTTTACCTGCTCTGTCTGTACTAATCTCTCACCTTGTCGTCTGGCGGCAATTCAGCTTAAACATAGCCAGTAGAAACTAAGATTCTTCTCCATCCCTGAATGTTGCACTGATATTTGAGTGGTACAGCATGTTTCTGAAYGATGTTTGCCAAGTAACCACTGAAAGGTTGACCATCAGCTGGTGTTTGAAATGTCACCTTTTCTTAAAAAATGCCTTCTCAAGCACAGCTAAAATATTTCTAATTCCTCCCTCTAATGCTAAAAATGGAACAGAGGAGGTGGTCGTAGAAGGCTTAATCTAAAAACTGCAGGTAACACTTTGTACCCTTACCCTAACATTCCTTTTTGGAAGATCTGACCAAGTTTAAATCCTGCCTTCAGCCCAGAAAAACTGCAAAGGCATTGCTCAAATCTGTTGTCCAAACAGAACTGTTTTCATTATATTGGTCATGTGGCAACTAAACTCTCTGGTGTGTAAAAGACATTGCCGTTGTTAGCTATTGAATATGGTAACAGCAGACAATCTGGAACTTCTTGTAGTCTAAGGTAAACTACTGTAAGCCTAGACACCTTCTAAATGTAGGAACAAAAAAGTGGGAGACAGGCATGATGGAAACTCTATTAAAACCAGCCTGACTGCTGTTCTGCCTGGTGGCAGCATTCCTGTATGACTGATGTCTCTGTGACTGCCTGACTTCAGAACCTGTGGAACTTTGTTTAGAGCTGAAATAGTTCCTCACTCTCACTGTCTCTGAGCCCTTCTGGTGGAGGTGTAGCTTGCAGTCCCAGATTCTTCCTAGACACAAATGGCACAACAGTTTCCCTCTGCTAGTAATGTGTTTGTGATCTTTGTATTGCTCTCTGACAACTTCTACTGCTAAGAATAAGTTGTGAAGAGRAATGTCAGTGTGTGTAACTTCTAGGTTTCTGCTATACTAATGAATTTTTTCCAACTTTCCCTGTAAATTCAGTGAGATAGCCTACTGTGCAGAAGACTCATATGTTGTCTATTGTGTTGTTAAACGCTAACCTTAAACGCATTCAGACTTTTATTAAAGAATGTTGAAGATGTTCCAAGTAGTCACAGCTTAACTCTTTGCATCCCTGTCGACAGGGTGTCACAAGTATATCTTGCTGTTGATGATCGCCTTGCTTCTCTGAAAACGGATACTTTCAGCAAAACGAGAGAAGAGAAGATGGAAGACCTCTTCGCCCAAAAGGAGGTAATGGAATATTTCTGCATCGGCAGACCATAGGCTGTAAAGTGTGTGGAGAAGCCACTCGGATCTAGTGTCATCTCTGGTCACAGAACACTGACAGTTTTTCTTTTGGCAGATGGAAGAGGGGGAGTTTCGAAACTGGACTGAGAAAATCCAAGCAAGGCTGCTTTCATCATCACTAGAGACACCTCAACAGCTGCAATCTGTTTTTGAGTCTCTGATAGCTAAAAAGCAAGGACTTTGTGAGATGCTACAAGCCTGGAATAACAGGTAAGAGGACACATGTTGGAATCATGAACAACACTGATACTGTTTTGGTTATAGAAGGGAAGAGGTTCTTTTGTACTTTTTCTCCCTGTAGTGCAGTTGCTATACAGAGTGTGTTATGACAGTTTGTGCTGAGTGTCTTCTACTGGTTAAGACCACAGAGCTGGTTGATTGGAACAGAAAATCATTTGAGGCCAGATAATAAAAGTGTTGTGTTGTAGAACATAACTTGCATCTGGGAGTAAAAAGTGTCATTTGAATAAAGGTGGAAGAGAGGGGAAGAGAGGAGCATGGGAAAGCAATTAATTGGGTGAAATTGTCTCAGAGGTGAAGAAATGTTCTGGTTTTGGCCATTTGAAACATAGCTTTGGCACATGCTAGCAACCATCTGAGTTTGCAGTAAAGGCTTATGAAGGCATGCTTGGCTGTATTCAAGTATGGAGAAACTTCATAACTTGTGCCTTTCACAGCTAAGACATGTAACCTATCTTTGGATTAACTTTTCTTTGGGTTTTTTTGTGGGGTTTTTGTTTTGTTTTTTTAAGATTGCAGGATCTCTTCCAACAAGAGAAAGGGAGAAAACGTCCGTCGGTACCACCCAGCCCTGGGAGACTGAGGCAAGGTGAAGAAAGCAAGGTACGAGTAGCAGGCTAGAAGTTACTTAAACATATATTTTTTTTTTTTTTTTTTTTTCTGGTGCTACCCAGTAGTCTTAAGACTGGCTTCAGTTCACTTAGTAAACTTGTTTTACTGCATCGTGTAGTTTTCAGCTGTAAAATCTTGAATTGCATATTAGTATATGTATCTTTTCCTAAAGATGTGAACCAAGAGCCATATTACACAGAAGATGACTAAGAATGAATAGGATTTGWTGATTTTCTGTGGTGTTTGTGTAGTGTTAATCTGAATACTGACAGCAGAGAGCTGCAGTCATTGTCAGGTGTATGCCTAGATAGAAGGAAGGTCACCTCATTAGACCCTAGGTTGTTGCCCATCAGGTTTATCCCTTGTGAAAAAGAAAAGGCAAAAATTATCAGGAGAGACAGAGCAAAGAACACAGGAAGGACTGATAATGAATTCGCAGGTTCATCTCTGTTCTGTGATGTGTCCTGTGGGAACTGGCTGAGGGGATATATAAATGATTTTGGACTGCTGCCTCAAGAGCTCTGTCTAAGGGTACAGTTGCCAGCATGCTGAACAACCACCCTTTGGGGAGCGGGTACTCTGAGAAAATGTCCAGACTGCAAGGCAGTACAATATAAGCATCATATAGAGAGGCTGAACTCCCAGTAGTTCTAACATTAGCAAGGTGCACTAAGAAACCCCCATGAGATCCTGGATTTGCTCTGCTGCATGCATACATGTCCTTTCCACTTAACATGTTTGTTAGATGCTAAAGCACRCTTAACCTTGATCTAGCAGCAAGTAGGTTTATATAGAGGAAGAGTGTAGTCTTTAAAGTAGCATACAGAGATGATAACAGTCATAAGCATCTTGTGAAGCTGGGTTGTGGTCGTCTTGTCTTTTTCATGTGGTGGCAGATATAGTGACAATGCAGTGGGTGAGAGTGCTCTGTTATGGTACATCTGCTTTTGCAAGTGTTCCACAGAGGAGGAGATACAGCTATAAAGAGCTTGGCATCAACATCTGTATTTTGTTATTCTGCCTAGATCAGTAGCATGGATGCTTCCCCACGCAATGTTTCTCCAGCACTGCAAAATGGAGAGAAAGGTCTGTTGTTTATCTATCTATTTATTTATTTATTTATTTTTCTTAAGCTACCAAAAGAAGCTTGCTGTAACCCTTTCCCTGACATAACATGGGAGCCTTTGTCAAATTTGATAATTTAGAGAAACAGTGAATCCCCATTGTGTCAGATGGGAATAAAGCAATTTCTAGCTTACTATTATAAAAAGCGAAGTCTGCTGCTAGTATGAAGCTGAATTACTAATGATACTAAATTGGCCAGCAAGGGTTTTCCTTTGAACTTGAGTTTAAAAACTTTCAGGGGCTTTCTAAATAACTGAATAACTGCATGGAATTTGGGAAAAGGCCTCTTGCCTTTTCTGTGAAGTGGTTATGGGTGGTGAGACCTCTTACCTGTGAGACATACTGAGAGTTTGTAGGAACTGAAGGTAGCGGGTGTAAGTGTGTGCTTCTTCTAGAGGTTATGTGCTACATTGATTAGCTTGCCTGTTCCTTTGCTCTGGTGGCCTTACCTGCTTTCTAAGTAAAAACTTCCTGAAAGTAGACCCTGGTGATAGCTTGGCCTGGGAGCAAGCAATATCACTTCTGACAGCCATGTAAAATGCTTTCTTCTGTCCTTGTACTCTCAGAGGATCGTTTCCTGACTACTTTATCAAGTCAGAGCTCCACAGGCTCCACCCATCTTCAGCTGCCCACCTCTCCAGAGATTGTATCGGAGCATATGACTGGTGCCAACACACTGTCTGAACAGGATACAACAAGCAGCTCAGAAGGTATAGTTCAGYTGTGGTCTTGTATTCTTTCTCTTGCTTCTCTGTGGCAAGTGTAGGACATCCGTTTAGGAAATGGCAAATCTGGTAACTCTGTGGTCTGCAACCTTGCTTCTGAATTTACAGCTTGAAGTTTGATATTGTGAAGCACACTTAATTTATCTCTGTTCCAGATGTGTTTGATGGACACTCACTRGGATCTACAGACAGCCAAGTGAAGGAGAAGTCTACTATGAAAGCTATTTTGGCTAACTTTTTGCCTGGAAACAACTATAACCCCGTTCCATTTCCCTTGTAAGTACTGCATAACATAYATGATGCAGAAAACTAGCAGCCTGGTCAAACTGCAAACAGAGCCGTGCATGCTTCTTTTGCTCATTATATAATTTAAGTCATCACTTGAGTTTGCCTCTGAATAAGCTATAGAACTTCCTCAAGGCAAGAAGTTTTCTGTGTCCCTTCTAGGTGTTTGTAGGTTACCCACTTTTCTTATTAATGATCCACCCTTTTGCATATACACTATCAGTTTTTCTTCCTCCTAGCAGACATGCCTCCTGAGAACTCTTGTGGGAGGGGAAGGGGCAGGGAGAAGGGGGAGAAAGGTGCCTTCTAACTTCATTGCTGCTGGGAGGGAGCAGAAATATCCTTCCTTAGCAAAGACTTACTAAAGCTACATGCCTGCCTCTTGTTTTTGCTTCCAGACCTCTTCGAAGGGTTGGACTCAAATTGGCTTTGTCTACACCTTTGGGTGTAGGTCAGGTTCAATGGCTACTGCATGTGCCCTCAAGTCCCCCTCTCATGTGAAAATGGGCAGGCTGGAAAGTCTKTCAGCTACTTGGTCTGCATGCTTTGTAGTGTTTCTTGTTTGACATGAGCCTAATGTTTGGCAGCCTGAGTTTAACTTCTGAATCCTACCCCCAGTGTAGTAATGGAGGCCATGGGCTAATGAGGTAAAAGTTAAATGACTGGACCCTACAGATAAGCAAAAGAAAATCTTACAGAAACCCAGGAGGCTTTGGGGAATTTTCTGTGCTAAACTGCTTGTTCAGAAAAGAGTCAGGTTTGTCCCCTAACTTCACTCTGCAGGCTATGCTGCAGGACAGTCAAAACAAACTCAGGCAGGTTTTGGTGCCATTAGAAACAGTGGCTGCTAAACAGAAATAGACTCTTACCCTAACTYGGAGCTGGTCTGATACAAGCAGCTTGCTTGAAGTACTGATTGCCCTAACACATTACCATTTAGATTTAACCATATAGCAATGAATGTGTCTAATGGGAGAAGCTGATCTGGGGAGCTTTGGTTCCATGCTGAGACTTGCAGCTTGTGCCTGGGAGTGCAGTGATGAGATCTGGGTTTTGACCAAAACTTAACCTTTTCTTTTGACAAACTTCTATGATCTACTAATGGTCACCCTATGTTGTTTTCATTTAGTGACCCGGATAAGCACTACCTAATGTATGAGCATGAACGTGTACCTATTGCAGTCTGTGAGAAAGAGCCAAGCTCCATCATAGCTTTTGCTCTCAGGTACTGGTGTGATTTTTGCTGTTCATCTGACACATCATGTGCTTTTGCAGCTTTTCTATGCAAGGAATATTTCAATCCTAATGGTAGGGAACAAGCATGACAGAATTTCTTCACTCAGCTGTGTTGAGAGTTTCTGCCAGAGCAGAAGTTCTTTCCTTTTACTGCTGAGATACGGAAAGTAGATTTTCAAACTTGCAGCTGGATTTTGGGCTTTTCTTCCCGAGCTCTAAATGAATTAGTTGTGTAGTGTTCCCTGTAATGTGATATTGTTAGAGAAAGAAGTGCAACTAAATTTTGCTCAGCTCTCCAGCCTGGAGGAAGTGCAACTGAGCTAGAAAACARCAGTTAGGTATTCATACTGCAGTCTGTCCCTTCCCTACCTTTAGTTGTAGCAGCTCCTGCTACCACTCAGCTCTCCAAACCAGCTGCTTCAGTAAATCTTGGGGTTTGCGTGTCACAAGGCAGCAGACTTTTAAAGAAGCGCATTCTTAAATTGTGGGAGAGGGAGAAACAAGGGGAGATTTTTCCTGCAGTATGATCTACAGCAGCTTCTGTTCTAAGGGAACTAAGTTCTAATTGTAAGAAAAAATGAAGGTGAGGTTTTTTCTACTGTGGGTTTTTGTTTCCTGTGGTTGTCTCTAAGCTGAACCTTTGGGTTGGTGTTACAGAGTCTCCCAGAGAACAGCTGACTCTTTTCCTTTTTTTTCTCCTTTTTTTTTTTTTTTTTTAATTTTCCTTTCCCCTTCAGTTGCAAGGAATACAGAAATGCCCTGGATGAGTTGTCCAAAGCATCTCTGAAGAACAGTTCTGAAGAAGGACTACAGCCGAACAGGTTACATGCAGGAACTACAGTACATAGAGCAAAGGCACAGTGATTGTAGTGAATAAGCCAAAGCTAGGATGGGGAAGAGCCCTCAAAATATGCCTTTGTTAGGAACTCTGCTTTCTGATGGCATCTGACACATTCCATGTAACCAACACAGACTTGTAGTATCTGAGTCTCCATTTCATGTTGGGGACTGTGCTGGTTCCATCACCTGATCCCTTGACTGTGTGCATGGTAGGGATTACTGGGCCTGCTTACCTTTCCTGTGGTGATGCATGGAACTGTTGCTATGGAGCCCTGCGAGGTTTTTCTCAGGGAGGTGGAGGAGGACAACTTTGGAGAGTCCCATACCATTACAACTTTAAACTGTATCCTCTTCCCTTAGCAGTACTTAGTGCTAGGCATGGAGGAGAAATAAATGTACAGGAGTAAAGCAGTAGTGTCTTGGGTGACAGTATTTGTTGGGCTCATGACTTTTTTTTTTTCCTTCTCCTTTCAGCATGTCAGACAACAAACCAAAGAGCAGTAGCCCTGTCCGCCTGCCTGAGGCTAACATGGGTCCTTCAAATCGCAATGCAGAACCAGAACAGCGTAAGACCATTTTGCCAAAATCATATCCATCATGCTAATCTCAGCTCAGACTTGAGTCCACTTAACCTGGGTTCTAGCTCTTGTGAAAGTTAAGTTAGAACAAAGAACATGCATTCTGAGTTGAAATTGTGTCTAGTCTTAGAGTTGACTCAATGTAGAACGTGGGGGGGTGGTGTKTGTTTGTTTTTTGAAGTCTGTGCCCATGATGACTTTCTCTGATTCTTACAAGATCAGACTATCATTCCCTGATTTAATAAGTTACGATGTAGTGGACCTTGGGTTGTTCTTGAGTCTAGCCTGGGGTGTGATGCCCATAATATGTTCTGATCTCTTTTGGCACTGCCTTCTTTAAAAAGATGGAATTAAAATATTTTGAAATGGAAAGTGAGGTTCTTACTATGTTAAAGATGCTCACGCTTGGTCTGTGTTTTCAAATGAGTCAGCATTCCGGAATGCTACTCAAAACACTAAATCAGCTAACCTGATGGACCTTGGTTTCCTGCAGAATAGCAAATGGGTTACAGTTGAATGACATCGTTCCTCCAGTTAGAACAATGAACGGAGAATGCTCGTATGAGTCATGCTTTTATTAAACTGCCTGTGGAAATGCCAAGGCCAGCATCCTTATTCCTTTTCACTGTAGCAAAGAAACCGTCTGGTGTTTTGTCTTTCTTCCGTGGCACGGGAGGGAAGAGCCCGGACCTCTCTTCCCAGAAGAAAGAGACCTTACGTGGTGCTGACAGTGCCTACTACCAGGTTGGACAGATGGGCAAAGAGGGAGCAGAAAACCAAGGAGCAGAGCCTCAAGGTACAAGACTTTTGAGTCTGTCTTCTGTCTTGGACTGTTAATTCTCCCAAAATTCATTCAAACTTGTAAGGTCCAGAATGCATTCCTGCTCATACTTTTTCAACAGTCCAAGATTACTCAACATGCATTGAAAACAAATGATTCGAGCATCAAATGTAGGTTTCTCCTAAAGACGTTGCTTTGCTTTATGAGAAGGGAAATAGGGTCTTTCAAACCCTGGTAACTGTAGGGACATTGAGTAGTCTGGGCTTGAATGCCTTTGGATTGAGTTGACTCTAGTTAAGCAGCCCAGTCTCTCTTCCTTGCTTCCTGTTTAACTTTCATTGTTTCAGCTCACAGAAAATGAATGGAGGGAAAACAAAGAGAAAGCTTGTACTTATATGTCCCATGAACAGCAGTGCCCTTCTAGCATACATACTATATCATACAATTATAGTTGTCTCTCTAATTCCCTATGTAGAGTTCCCTCTGTATTCTTGAAAAAAGAAAATATTTTTCTTGTAATGTGAGTTTACAAGTAGTATCTTACATGGCTTTCTCAGTAATAATAATGAACAACCCTGACTGAATGGTCCCTTTATGCCTTCAGATGATGTAGATGGAGGAGACGGACAGAAGAAACAGCTGGTGAATCCCCATGTGGAACTCCGTGAGTAGTTGTAATAATAACTTGAAGTCTTAGCTGACAAACTCCTTTCTTCATGCAAATGTAATGGAAATCTTGAAGTTAGTTAATAATTATTTTTTCGTTGTATTGGACAGGAAGGAAAAACAAACCAAGAACAGAGCAATGCAATTTTTGCTTACTGTAATCAATCTCTGTTGCAGAAATACCCCATAAAACTTTTTTTTAATTGATCTTTTGTCTGGACACTTTCCCATGACATATACTGTGAGCTAACCTAAAGGGGGTTGACTTTCCTGTAAGTTTTCCATTTAAATCCTATTGGTTTAAACTTCTAAAGTACAATAGGCGTGAGAGAGGGATGTTTAGCACAATAATTCTTCTAGATATCAGTGAAATCTGTGTCATCTCAGGCAGTCAGTGAGTATTGCATGCTGTTATTGAGGAAGACCTTTTTTTTGCAGAGTTTTCAGATGCGAATGCCAAGTTCTACTGCCGGATTTACTATGCTGGCGAGTTTCACAAGATGCGTGAAGTGATACTGGGGAGCAGTGAAGAGGACTTCATCCGATCCCTCTCTCACTCTTTGCCCTGGCAGGCACGAGGTGGCAAATCTGGGGCTGCATTCTATGTGACTGAGGGTAAATGCAGCTTCTTCCCTCTTCGTAATTAGAGGGTATTATTTGGGGATGGTGGTGCTTAGTGTGTTGTTTAATCCCTGATTACCTCTAGCTAGAGGGTTGATGACTGTGAAGTGGCCACTCAGAATTGAAAGTTAAGTGGATTGTTCTGGGGCCTTCAATATCAGATTATTTGTCTCTTTGTATGTGCAGGAAAACAAAATGGAGTTCTGTTTTTCAGTAGTRGCAACTAGGGAGGCCAGTTGAGCAGAAGGGTTGTACTCTCTTAGGCAGGCTTCAGAAAACAAAAACTTGAGCATAATTCAAGGAAAACTGGTTATTAAAGACACAGTGTTTCTTATAATCCCACATGCTATAGTTGATTTATAGGATTTTTTTTTTTAACTGTGGCTGATTCTAGGCCCCTACTTAAACCAAGTATTGAATGGAAGGGTCTGTAGGCTGTTTCTGTTGTCTGTATAAGAAGCCCATATAGCTGAGATAAATCTAATTTAAGCAGTCTCTTCTCTCTGATTTGTTAGAAGGCTGAAATCCAGAAAGGCTGAAATTCAGAATATATGAAGTAAAAAAGTTTCTAGAAATGAGCTTCTGTAGCTAAGGATTTAAGAGAATTGTAGTCCTTTAATTTTTCAAATCACTTTAGCTGTGTGACAGTCCTAAAGAACTTGCAAAGAATACATCACTTGCTGTATGTAACCCTGTTGCCTCTGTCTGATGTTAAAACAGATGATAGATTCATCTTGAAGCAGATGCCTCGTCTGGAAGTCCAGTCATTCCTTGACTTTGCTCCACACTACTTCACTTACATCACCAATGCAGTTCAGCAGAAGGTATTTTTAAAAAAAAGAAAGTGCMTTTTATTTTAGGCAGTGTTCTATATTTTACAGACTAGTAACAGTTCCATTAACCCCTTTCATTTAAATAGAAGAAAACATCGGACTTGTACTAATAATGTGTTTTTAAGATGAAAAGTGGGAATTTTGCTAGAGCTTCTAAACTGTAATACACAGTCAGACGGAACAGTGGCGCCTTTACTATTTGATYGCTGGTTGCCTGTACGCAGAGATCGTACCCCATGTCTTCTCTCCATTAGAAGCCCACAGCACTGGCCAAAATCCTTGGGGTATATCGAATCGGATACAAGAACTCTCAAAACAACACTGAAAAGAAGCTGGATCTGCTTGTCATGGAAAACCTTTTCTACGGCAGGAAAATGGCTCAGGTAAGAACCAAGTGTTCTGTTCCCTTGCAGTGTAGTTCTGACTTGGGAGCAAGAGCAGGGTTACCACTAGCCGTCTAGGTAACTTTCAACTTTGCATGTGCTGTCTATATCTAGCACAGCTCAAAGATGACAGTTCGTGCCTGTTTCCTTGTTATGTGATCCTTCGTAACTTGATGCCTATATTGGCTAGTTGAGATAGCTGTAGTGCAGGCTTCAGTTTTCAGAAGTCTTATTTGTCCCTGCATCTCCAGTGTCTGAGAGAAAGTATTGCCAACCTAATTAGGAAAATGTAAAACCTTTTTGCAAAGCTTTTATAAGAACTTACTGGGATTACAGACTAGTTTAGGAGAGCCTCACTGACAGAGATGGTGAACTACTGTGTAGTGAAGGGGAAACTAACAATGTTTTGAACCTGCTGTTCTCTCTCTGAACCACTTCATGTGTGGGACAAGATTTTGAGTTCCGTCTTGCTCTTAGTAAAGGAGAAGCGACCTTTATGAGGCAGTAGAATGAAGACTTTAAAATGTCTGGGGGGAAAATTCTCTTCAAATACRGAGTTGATGCTGAAAAGGAAATTCAAACAAATGTCGCTTCTAAAACCAGATAGTATCAATTCTTTCCACCTTCCCTCCCAGTGCCTGGGAGGAAGTGAACTGAGGGAATTCTAGATAGATGTAAAGATTGTTGTTGTGGGCTTTGTTTTTGTCTGTGGTTTTTTTTTATATCATGAGAGTGGTCAGGCACTAGAACAGAGACCCAAAGAGACTATGGACTCTATCCCTGAAGTCAGTCAAATCTTGACTGGACAAGGCTTGAACAACCTTCTCTAATAGGACCTGCTTCAAGCAGGGCATTGGACTGGAGACCTCCAGAGATCCTTTCCAACCTAATGATGGACTGTTTCTTGCCTTGCCAACAGATGTTAAACAGTGCTTCGTGCAAGACCCACCTCCCTCTTCAGTGGCTTTACTTTTGTCAGCATTTGAGTCTGTAGAAGCTGGCTGGAAAACTGAGTTTACCCATACAATATAAAAATAGGGACACCTTTTTTCCCTTAAATTAGGCTAAATAGTAATGAAATAACTTGCCTAAAATTTGTGAATTGAGGTGGCAGAGCTTTCATGTAGGCTTACATGCTACTCTCCACTCAGGAAACTTTAATTTTTGTTGTACGAAAATGTTTTTTGTTAACTGTCTTCCTCCTGTGGAGAAGGAAAGTGTTGCCCTGCCATGCTGCCTTCTCAAACACTGCAGTTAGGTATGTTGAAGTCTTTAACTTCGCAGAATAATGGAACAAAGTAGTGCTGTTCTCCGTTTGCAGGTTTTTGACCTGAAGGGCTCCCTCCGGAATAGAAACGTTAAAACAGACACAGGCAAGGAAAGCTGTGATGTAGTCCTGCTGGATGAGAACCTTCTGAAGATGGTCCGGGACAATCCTTTGTACATCCGGTCCCATTGCAAGGCTGTGCTGAGAGCTTCCATACACAGTGATTCCCAGTTCCTCTCYAGCCACCTCATCATTGACTATTCCCTGCTGGTGGGTCGTGATGATACCAACAATGAGCTAGTTGTTGGGATCATTGGTAGGTTGTCTTTTTGTGTATTCTTGCTTTCAGCTGGTGAAACTACTTTCTTCTGGTTTAGGTGTTTATAGTACTCTTAGAACTGTACCACCACCTCAGAGATGTGTCTCAGGAAAGCTTGTCTTTTCCCTGATGGAATACCACCCTCACCTTTCATGGGTATTCAAAGTGGAGGCAGGAAGTCTTCTCTCCAGCTCTTGTATGGGCTTGTGTTAGCATTTACATTACTAAGAATATATGCAGAAGGCCTTGCAGGTAGTGAAAAAGCAGTCAAGCTGGTGTTTAACTTCGACTTCAGTTGAAGTAGGGAAGGTTATTTGTATACTTTTATGAGYTTAACCTTTAAAATTAAGTTCAGTAATGTTTACATAGCCATTTAAATTTTAACTTGTGTGGAGGGGATCTAAGGAGAAACAATATTGGTAGGGATGGAAGAGGGAAGTTAAACGTCATGGGATCACTTGTGATCATGTAGTCTGACCTGGATAATATGGGTGGCGATGCAGTAATTACCTTGCCACATTCTCTGACCTGTGACTGGAAAGYAGAGCCTCATCTTTAGACAGGCAAACTTGTGTTGTGCAAAAGACTTGGAGATGAAACCATTTTGCAGGATGTGGAAGTGACTCTYGGAAATGAGATGCTCTTGAAACCTGGCTCAGAAATGCTTCCAGGTGAGGTCTGAAGCCAGGAGGTCTGGATTACTCTTTYTCTGATAAAGCTTGAAAGCCATTCCAATGACACTTCTAGTTGAGAATTGAAGTCCCAGCTACAAAGAACTGCAAGTTGTTATTACTTTCTAGTTTTGTAGACTCTTGAATATTTGGGTGAATGGGATGAGACTCTGCTCTTTCTGTACGTGTGGCTTTTTGCTGTCCTATGGAAAGTCTTACCTGATTAAAGAGTATATTTTATAGGATGTTTAAAGCTAACAGTTCCTTCACTGTGGTGAGAACAGCTGTTCGTGATCTGAAGTAGCTTGTTTAACACAAATGTCTTCAAGAAGAGAGAACATGCCTGCTGTATCAGGCCATCACAATGTTCTCTAAATGATACCCTGAGAACCTAAAAAGCACTCCAGCTAAATTTGCAGCRGGGGGGCAGAACTAAAAACCATTAGCTTGGACTGAGTTTGAATCTGAGGTCAGAATCTCTACCTATTTTAGATCCTAATGTGATAAGGGAAACAAGTAAGTTAGGTCTGTGAGGAGCTGTGAAGACTTTATTTTATTTGTAGGCCCTGTTGTGTGGGGCTCTGGGCCTTGGGGCATGAAGTGACAATAGTTAGTGCACAAACTGATGATATTAGTCCCAAAGCACTCTAAGGGAGCATTTTCAAAGAGTATTCAGATAAATGGGTAAGTCTTAAGATTGGCAGGTCTGGATGAGTTTTGTGTAAAGCACAGCTGAGGTGAAACATGTGGATACTTATGGTGCCCTTTTGTAAATCTAGAAACAGTAAATTCAAAATTGCATAATTACAGTTGTAGTCAAATGTTAGGAGATAATGATATCCAGTAATGAAAAACTTAACTTACTGCAGCTTCAGCTTTGCAGACCAATATGTTCATGTGCTTGTAATGACTGAGCATGCTTTCTCTGAAAGGGGCTTGGAAACAATTCTGAAGTCTTCTCCTTGCAGCCCCCTCTTCCAGTCAGGGTCACTGGTAGTGTTTCCAGTCCTCCATATCATGAAGATAAAAGTGTTTGCTTCCTGTTATCAAACCTGTAGGTGGCTGCAATGATGAGGAATACTACTGCTTAAATGGATAAGTATCCAAGTCTTGATGCTGCTAGCTGTTGCAGTAAAGTAGTGGGAGCTGTTACAGCGAAGTGGGGCTTCTTGATATGTTTCTGGGATGAGGATCAGCTAAGTGACTCTTGTAAATGAGACCTTGAAACTCTAACATGGACAAAGACAGACATGCCTGGGCAGTCTGTTTTTGTAGAGGCAGGAAGAGTTCATTGTGATCTTGCTGGGCTTTTGAGATACTGTATTCACCCTACCCAAATATAATCAATACTCTGGGAAGYGAGGCAACTGGTAGGGGGAACACTGAAGTTCTTCTGGCTATGGAAGCCTACTGCTTTCTTGCCCTTTTAGAGGGGAAATAGATACATTTTAGAATAGCATTACTTGGGTTATAGGAGATATGACATGTTTGTGTGTGGATTTTTTTTTTATTGCAACAGACTATATTCGCACTTTTACCTGGGACAAAAAGCTTGAAATGGTGGTGAAGTCAACTGGCATCTTGGGAGGACAAGGTAAGTCCAGAATGAAAGCAAAACTTTTGATCATGTTTCCTCGTTACGTGGAAGCTTCCAATAACTGTGCTAATAAAGCCACAACTTCCCCACCACGCAGATTTGCAACACTAGATTAAGTTGTCCAGAACAGGGGAAGGAATAACAAGTTTCAGAAAAATTAACACCTTGATCTGCCTCCATGAGTGACCCTTCAAGTACTATAATTCCTGGGAATGGGGTAAAGATCATCTACTTACCAGACTGTTCTTTTCTGGTTTTTAATTACCAACTACTCACATACAAACTTAGTCATCCATACAGAGATACTAGCAAGAAACCTTGCTGCCTGGTTTCAGATGATGTTTTCTGAGTCCAGAAAAGCAGATATACTCTGAGCTGTTAGTGTGGAGGAATTCTTATCGAATGATTGACTACTGCCCATATTTTGAGGAGCTGAGGAGTTCCCTTTGTGGAAGTGAGTAGAGTACCTTTTGTGCAGCATTGCCTAGTGTTGGCCACATGTTAGTAGGAGGGCTGGAAAGAGAAGGGAAGGAGAACATTTGATGTACCGCTGCTCAGGTGTCTGGAGAAGTTAAGAGAATGTCCATAGAGTGAAATTCTTCATGGGAGAAATTTGCATCTCTGCTGGAAAACCTGAGAGACCTGTAAACAGGAGATGAGAAGAAGAAACAAACTGATCAGGGCTGATGTAAAAAGCCTAGATGGTTCCTCTACCTTCAGGTATCTCAATTCAGTATTAGGGGTCCAGACTTTGATCTGTTTTCTCTCCTAAAGGTTTAAAATAAAAAAAAAAAAGAGGCAGCTGATAATACTTGTTGGTTTCAAGACCCTTCCGTGTACAGTATGCCTTCATGATTATGCTGTCTGGTGTTGTAATCTCATGTGACATCTGTCTGTACTGCAGTATACTCTTTAGCCCACTTCTAACTGCTCTTTACTCTTACGCATTAGGTAAGATGCCAACTGTGGTCTCTCCAGAACTGTACCGGACCAGGTTTTGTGAAGCTATGGACAAGTATTTCCTGATGGTGCCAGACCATTGGACAGGACTGGGTCTGAATTGCTAAGCTAAAGCCCATATTGGGAAAGCACAAGAGGACAGTGACATTATAGGCCACTCTCCTCCTGCGGTCTGTCCAGCAGTAAGCAAGAGGATTGCAGTTCCATGTCTACACTGACCATGTGCGTCATATCGTGAAGTGTCAAATCTGCTTGTTGCACTTTAATCCTCTCTTGGAGGCTGATAAGCGAACCAGCCTCACTAAGGATCTAAGCTGTAAGGTACCACTGAACAGCATTGATAAGAGACATTCCCTCTGTCAGTAGGGAAGGTGATGCTATCTCCATGTAAGAGCACTGAAACAGATATTCTCCAGTTCATGATGGTGTAGAAGTACATGATTTCTGTAAGTCTTGCACTGCCTAAGGGGTGTTGAATATGAGCAGCTCATGTTTCTGTAGTGGATGCGTGGTACTGCAAATGTGAAATAAACCCCCCTCTGTGTGGGTGGGTGAGAGAAGAATGAAGTTAATTCCTGAGTTCTGCTATTGTTGCAGTGGTCTGTAGTTGACTTGTTTAGGATCCATGAATAACTTGTCCTGCTTATGCTCTGCAGCTTCAATTTTTCCTGGGTTCTGTAAACAGTATTATTTTTTTTTTAAGGGCAGCTCCACAGCTATAATGCCATATCACTACATCTTTTAAGTTAAATTACTGCAGTACAATTCTGTCTTTATCTGTCATAATTTCATTTTAGCTGAATCCCATAAAAACGGGTTGTCAGTCATCAGCATACTGCAAAACCCAAAACATATCCCTTCAGTCCTAAACAGTACTTTGATCTGAATGTTGCCCAAATCCCTGGAAACAGGTAACTAAAAAATATACCCTTTAATTTAACAAGACTTGATTAATTATAGTTATGAAGCTGATTAACCCTTTCCTTAGCAAAAGGCACTAAGTTGCTAGACAAAATGAAGCATACTGCTGTAGAGTGACAACTTTCTCCTTAATGAAACCATCATTCCTGGCAGATCACTTCAAATCCATTTYAGTTCCCCAGGACTTTCAAACAATGTATTTACCTCATGGTGAAACTTTGCCAGGAGAATGTTTTTCTTGCATTCATGACATGCTGATGAGAATGAGCATCCAGATCTCATCACACTGTGCAGTCCCAATGGAAAAACTGTCTCTTCAGCAGTATTAGTTTATTTTTTTTGCACCACTGAGGTGAATGTAGTAGTCTTTTTCTGTAAAAAGAAAAACCTGAACTAACAGGTATAAGATGTGCGGAGATCTGTGAATCTCTATCTTATGACAATAAGCACTTCTTTCCATTTTTATTAATTTTTACCTGTTTTTGTAGGTGGTGAGTTTACTTTTTAGCTTCATTATAATATAGGCCAGTAAATATGAGGGTTTTTTATGAGTTTGAGAGGCAAGGATACTGTCCTTTGACTTCCAGTCTCTGATGGAAGAACTTCAAACGAACATGGAGTCTGGGACAGTATAGCTCTTTATGACCACTTGCTCATTCTGACCAGTTGCCTGGTAATGCCATCTTCACTGTAACTATGGATTGAAATGTRCATTTTGTTCACTCCTCCTGTGTTCAGTATTTTCTTCTGCAGCAGATGGTGGTGGCCCTGTTCAGGAGTGACAGCTGGCCAGCACTGAGAAGGGAAAATGCCAGCAGTGAGAATTGAACTGTTGGCTCCAAAACCARCCAGTGCAGCTCAGGTCTGAGCTGCCAGGAGGCGACAGTCATTTGTGTTGGAAGAAGTCTTTCCCACCTCATTGCAAAGCCTCATCATGGAGGATGAGCAAAGATGCTGACCTTGAAGCAGCAGAAACGAAAATATTCTCACTTCCTCTGTACAATGTAATCATTGTTTCTRGGGTGCAGTGTTGAAGGCTGCAGTGACATGTGCTGTGGAAAGATGACACAGTACTTCTTGCTTCCTCTGGCCCAGAATCCCTTCAGTCCAACGCAGTGCATCAGGTACAGCTGACCACCTCTGGGACACATCTTGCCTCCTGTGTTGAAATGTACTCCCAGGATGGCTAGGTGTGTGGGGGGCCTTATGTACTCTCACTTCTATGGCTTTGACCTTCTGTCTTGGTCCATCGATGTGAAAGAGCATGCCATGCAGCCTGAATCTGTTCCAGTCTCAGTTAAAGTTTACATGTGTTATTCCGTCTTCCCCTCCTAAAGTTTACAGGGAGAAAACTTGACTTGCCTGACCAGCTAAGGTGACCCAACAGCAGCTGGTTATGTTATCTTCCACCTTTGTCAGTATGTGGATTGGTTGATGGAGCATGAATATGGGCGGTGTCATGGCATCTGCACTAAGCTAATGTAGAGCTGTGATGTGTTAGCCCTGTTCTGTCACCAGTAACCCTTACTCCAGTGATGTGTGACTGCTCTATACTGCTTGTTTTCCAGAGTCCCAAGCAGCTGGCTCTAAAGCAACATGATCATCTGACTGTAGCTAATGTTCCCCTGTACATGACAGTATGAGGCCCTCAGCACTGTAGAAGTGAGAGAACGTTCCACTGGCCAGCTGTTTTGCAGCCTGTGAACGCAGAGCCCAGACGTGACCTTCTTAGGCTGAAGTTAGAGCAGTTGGAGAGATTTGCAGGAGTGATCTTGAGCTGGCATCAACAGCTAACTTTGGGTCAGGATGTGGCTGATAGACTGGTCCTGACCAGACTGGAGCAAATAGCAAACTGCTAGTCACGGGTAACGCAGTAGCTGCAGTATCAGCTGGAATTGGGACATCTTTGGGTGCCATGTGACATAAAGCCGTAAGCATTTCCAGTTCAAATCGCAGCAGTTGAACAGATCTCCTCAAACATTCCCTTTTCAGAATAAGAATTGTCCTGGCATTTCACTTGCTGCAAAGCTGACTTTCTCAAAGGAGAGCAATACTTCATGCAGAAGAGATCTTTGAGAGAGCTTCTTGTGGGGCTATGTTAGGTCTGTGTCCCTGCAGCATGCCTAAGGATGTCCTAGGGGAACAGCCTAGGTATTACACGAGCCCTTTGATTAGTTTTTTTTATTTCTTTATAACACAGGTTTAGCATTTATGTGTGTAAGCAAATCCCAGTTGCAAACATGAAGACTGCATTTATTCAGAGCCACACTGGCTCTTTTTCTTCTGTCRTTTTGATCTGAGGCCTTGCGACAAATGTCTAAATCTTGTCCCAGTCAGAAGTGATGGCTTGCTTTGAGTCATCACGTAGACAGCAGAATGCCTTGTAGGGGCCCAGCGATGCGTTCTGTCCCCCAAAAGCACATGAGGGACTCTTGCTAGTTAAGTAGCTCTGCTGGGCGCAGGGGAGTTACCTGTTGAGTGGACTCTCCTCTGTGAGAATGACCAAAACCAAATGAATTGCTCACTAGCAGGTGGCCAGACTAATCATTATTCAAAGCACTTAATGTACCATAATGTATGTATTTCTAATCTACCTTGGTTCAGCTGTATTTTATAAAATTGATGTACTAATCTATTTGAGAATAACTGCCTTGACTATTTGGAGAATCAAAATGTAATGTATATAGATACAAATAAAGTGACTAAAATATACTTGAGTCTGTTCCATGTGGTGAGCAGTTAGGTCTCATAGCATCCCATTTTCTTGATCAGAGGCTAAGCCCTCTGCTTGCTCTGCAGCAATTGCTCTGCTGGGGGTTGCCAGCTTTGCGTGCAAYGTAAACATGCCTGTCATGTCTCTATACCTTGCAGCTCATCTCTTCTAATGGAGCAGGACCTCTGGGCAGCTCTCCAGGTCAGTGGCAGTAGAATGTGCAAACCACCTTTCATGCGCTTCCCCCTTCTTCCCAGCTGCTTTTCAACACACAGTGCTGTGTGAGACAGGGAGCCAGTTTTGTCCAGCAGATGGTGGTGGTGCCGTGGCCCAATCCTTCCAAGAGGTAGAACGCATTCCTCAGGAAAAATCTCCAGTTATTTCCATAGTCTTCTCTTAAGTGAATTAGATAAAGAAAAAAAAAACCTAAGGAGGTCTGAAAATTAATGACGTATCTTGATTGCTTCATATTAACCTGGTATATAGTAACCTCCTTTTAAAGCTAACAGTGATGTGTYATTAGTCTTGGGAAGGGGACTTGTTGGTTCCTAGAATACAAAACTCAAAATCTAAAACTTACAGATAAAATCCTTATTATGTGACATCACCACTTTTGCCAGGTGAGTTGGAATTCTTTTATCTGCTGCAGTATGAAACTGCATCATCAGAAGCTGTCCCAGCATGGGGGTGTGAGCAAGGCAAAAGGTGGGATAGGGATACTCAATTCAGGGGCAGTGCTGCCTTATGCTGGTGTAAGGTTGAGTGGTGGGACTTGAGGGGCATCTGGCACGAAGCTGAAAAGCACAAATGCAGGATTATCAGAACAGMATTCCTGTAATACAAGTGGGACTGCCAACACCTAGTAAAGGATAAGAGTTTCTGCTCTAAGCGGAACTTCCTTTGGTCGGTACTGATGTCATCAGTATTAGAAAATGAAATGGTAAKTGCGTGTGTTTTCCATTGATGTAACTGATGGTATGAGACATTGGTCAACTTCCCCACTACCACCTTGATTTAGACAATACTATTTAAAAAAAAAAAAGAAAAAAAAGCTGGGATTCACCATCTCGGTCTATGCTGTAATGTCTCAATTTGAGTYCTATGGTGTCCTAATGTGAAGATACACAAGCAACAAGAGTCCTTCAGTTTTAGTGTGGAGGTTTTAAGTCAGTGCAGATACAGACTAACTTTGCAAAATTGGGAAGAGCCAGGCCATCCCCCATTTCTCCCTGTTTTCAGGTCACGGCACTGGAAATCTGGCACACTAGAGATTCAAGATCTAGCTGTGCTAGACACTGATACTAGCCTAGTATTGCCACTAAGGTACTAAAGTAATAACAGGAATCTAGGGTCTCCAAGCTCCCGCTGTGGAGCCTTGGTTTGTGGTCAGGTCTCTGTAAGGAACAGAAAGAACCAAAAAAAATAACCCACTTAATTTTTTGGTGAGAGGAGGTTTGTCTGTATCTTTAAATGTGTGCCTGGAGGCAGAGCCTGCTTCTCAAAAGATGAAGGATGACAGGAATAGGTAAGAAGAGTGGGCTGGGGGCTTGTTTGGTAATCCAGCAGAGCGGCAGAGTCAGAATGAGCCCAAACGTGCATCCTGATACGACGCCTTGTTCTCCAGCCCTGCTGCCTCTCATCACATGAAAGTCCTACACYGAGCGATGTGTGTGAGGGCAGAAAGCAATGCTTAGTTTGAGTGATGAAAACCAATGCTGAAATATCCCTGGTTGTGAATTATTAACATCCTATATACTAAGTCTGAGCTTTGCAGAGCTCCAAGCAAGCTAGTTTCACACACTATAAAGCCAGTGTTCTTGCGTTTCCAAAGGCACAGGTTTGTCATCCTGCAAAACCGTGCTCGTTCACACAGCTTGTGCCTGTTACAGAGGCTGTTTCTCAGTTTAACTGACATAAGGTCTCTAGTCCTAATCTGAAGGCTCTTTCTAAGCCCAGTCTGAAGGCGAACTAACTAGTCCTTAGTCCTTGCAGCCTTAGCAAGCTGTCTTCTGGCTCTTCCCAGTTGTTTACACCTATATTCAGTAAAAAAGTTCTGGAAACAGGATAAAAGTGCTAGATATGCAGGAGCTGTGGTGTGATGAGTCCTGAGGAGAAAGAATAGAGCTTCGGTAGTGAAAGGTCCATTGCAGTCACTACTCTTAGGATGACAGGACTGGCTGTATGTGTAAATATGCAAGACAAGTTGTAAAATCTCATTGCCATTCTGAAGGAGAGATGTCTAGGCTTAGTAATTATAGCCTCACCTTTTAAGTGCTGAAGATGACTTGTGTGGGGAAAATAGCAAGCATGTAAAAAAGCAAGCATGTCAGTAGAAGAAGAATGTGAGAGAAGAGTATAAAAGCTGATTTATGCCAATTATCATATTGGAAAGTTATTCTTACAGAAGGCTGTGTTTTGGCTGCCAGAAACAGAATAATCCTGCCTTCAGCTCTGAGGATTTTGTGGTGCTTCATCTATGAAGCTGACAAAGAGAAGGTGGGAGAAAGAGGCACAAAACAACACTGCTGAAGTTAAAAAGAAAAATGAGAACCCCCCAAAACAGGTAAGAGTGTGCCTGTAGCTGGAGCAGTTACTGAGAAATACACCCTACCATTCCCTAGAAGTGTTTAGCCTTAGGTTACCTGCACATGATCCTGAAACTGCAGTTTGGAGTAAAGTTTCCTGGACTTTGTCTTCAAAATGGAACTTCACTTATTACAAGGTCCCATATGTTGTTATTTGTGTTTGGCATAGGGATAAAATAATTTAAACGTTTACTGCAGKTAGGAAGCTCTTTTCGCTGAAAAGGTGTGAGGAAAAAACAACTGATCACTGTATAGTTACAGCAGCAGGTTACAGATTGTTTTGTTTTGCTTGTAAAATGTGAGCTGCTTGAGGGCCTGCAGAGACCRGCTCCTGAATCATCGCTGCCACCTGCTGGCCTTCCAGTTCACATTTTCAATTCATCCTCTAGTGTGACGACCGGCTGTATCTTCCCTTAAATTACCTCACAGGATATAAACATTGTAAGAGAAAACATGAGCTTAGTGGCAGTTCTATATTGTTTTCCGGGTGTCTAAATGTACTGTGAATCTACCTCTGAAGTGGTGGAGTGAAGTCCCATAATAGCTGGATGTGTACTTCAGTGAGGAGAAGTATCTCTTCTGTTAATATCTATGGTCAGTAAAATCATGACGGCTGTATCCTGCTCCTTGTYGAAGAAAGGCTGTTTGTAGTAAGGATGCTGGGCCTGTGGAATTTCCTTCCCAGTTTCCATCCAAAATAGCAAGAACAGAGTGGTGATCTGCATATGTCTGCACAAAACCAGTTTATGGCCTTTTGTGATGTGAACACACTGCTCTTAATTTTTTTAAGTTTTGTACAGTGAAAATAAATTTTTAATTCCATGTTATCTGCTGGTTAGATATATTTCTATAGTACTGTGTTTTTATAGATGTATTCTATAGTAAATAGTGGTTGAATAGAGTATAGCATTTGAATAGTGATTACTCTTACCATAGGAATGTCAGAATTCATGACTACTATAACTTTTATTTACTTGCTTAGTTTTGGGGGAAAACCCCTACTTTCTTCCAATCTCTCTCATCAGTATTTGGCTAGAGCTGTCTTGTGTGCTGAGGTTGTCTGTTGGAACATCAGACAGCTCTGTGCTCCTATCTGAGCTCGCTTCCTTTCACTGGCAATGGCAATTCTGCCCRTTCTTGAATAGCACACCAACCCTAGTAGCCCTAAAAACTAAATTAACGATAAATATTTTCATATCCAGTTTCTGTAGGCACCCTTATTTATATGCACAGAACATACAGCAAATGAAGGCATATGTTAAGGATTGAATCAAAGGCAACTTAATGACTGAAGCTGTTTTTTACTAAAGGTACCTCCAGAAAAAAACTAGGCAGTTCAACTGTTTACTGCTCTTGACTCAGCCCTGCTTCTCCGTTGAACTGTAACCACTGAGTGAGCTGAGGAGCCAGCACATACTCACTTCTAGAGTCTAGAAGCAGAAGGCTGGGATCACTGACCTGGTACACTGCTCCAGCAGGGATCCTGAGAGGGAGTACTTTACACAATACTGTTTAAACCTGAAGAGTGAGCAGTGAACCAATGTAGTAATGCCAACCTGTGTTAAAGATACAAAAACACTTAATGATCAAAATACCGATGTCCACGTTGAATTCTATAAGGGGTGTTAAAATGACTAATACTGACTTACACCAGTATCATTTGTTAGTGTACTTAGTGGCTTCTGAAGCTTTTCAGGTTAGGACAAACTGAGCAGTAAAAACTTGGTTGTCTTCTAAACCCAGTATGTTTAGGGAAGTAGGGGGCCTGCTTGTACTCAGTGATTGATCTGGAGTTCATTCTAACTTTAAGGGCAAGTATGCTGTAATTTAAGATGAAATTTAAGATGAACGTGGCCTACAGTTTGCAGTCATATGATGTTTCATGTTTTTGTCTCGTTGTCACATTACACAAGGAAATTGTGTACTGAGATGCTATGTTGTAAAATAAAGCATTTACATGTTTATGCACACAGTATTTTTGTTCTTCTGCACAGCTAGGGAAAATTTTTTTTCCCATGCATTCATATGTTGATGTTGTAGTATAACCTCTGATGGCCCACAGTGGTATTCACAAGAACAGAGCTCTTCTGCTTTTCTGCCAGTACAAAAGCAATGAAAAAATATTTCTAAGGAAGGCCGATAAATGTTTTCTTTAAGAAAAACTTGTTCTGTAAGCTCAGTGAAATTGCTGCCATTGTCCTTATTTTACCAGAAAAAAAATTTGAACTCCTGATTTCAGAATCAAATCTGCATCTCTCACTTGTACAAAATTTTAAAGGCATTTTCTTAAATACCTGTATGTACGTTGCAATATTTACTTAGTTTTTAGCCTGTTAGATCCCCGTGCTCTACTAACTATTCTACAACAGGATAACTTTCTGAAGTAAAAGTTGTGCAGAATACCTGCGATTAAGACTCTTTCCTGCTACTTAAGATTGCAAGTAACACTTCTGCTCTGCTCTTTTCTGCTACATATAGTATGGAGCCCCTGTATTCTCAGCGAAACAAACATAGGGAAGAAGTCTGTAGGAATCTGGTCTTTTCTGTATAGTGCACATACTTAAGTGCTGTAGCTTAGCCCTCAAACACCTTGAGAACAGAAAGGTGAAAAGGTGACAAAGTACTTATCTGTCTTAGCTGAACTGAGCGCAGCTGTGCGTGTAACACCAAATCCTACAGAGAGCTACCACATCTTGTGTGATGCCTGAAGCACAAAGACCTGCGTTGTTACAGCTTTAACTCCCCACATGGGCTTTATTCTAGCAGCAGTGACTGTGGAACAGGGGCACCCTGCAGCTGCATGGGAGGGTGCTCATGCTGCAGAAGAACAGAGCAGAACAGGAGGTATTGCCAGAACACCGGCTGGTATTTCTTGGCTCTAGCGGCTGGCCAGGCATACAGGTACTGCTTGCGTGCTCTTCCAGCCTCAAGCCTGAACAGAAGAATTGCGCACTATAAACACAGTTCACTCACTCTAGTATATAATTGGAACAACGAAGCCATTCAAGACGTAAGGATCCAGCCATCACAGGTAGGGTAATAAAAGTAAGTCAACATAATTACTGAAACGAGAGCACTGAGTTACAGTTGCAGACACAGGATGGGAATACAGTAACTTTTCTCCATTGTTTATGTAGGATATTTTTCTAATATAGCCTCAGCAAAAATGAAACACAGTATCCTGGACGTGGGCTTCTGTTACTGAACTAGCTGAGATCTCCTGACATAACAGAAGTAAACTAGCTACCTGATGAAAAAATTATGTATGTAGGATGGCACAACTGGGATTGCTTACTGTACACATATGCACAAACAAGAGGAAGAAAAAGTTTTCTTTTTCTACCAGGATTATAAACACTATCTGAAACATATACTATAGGGTGAAAATGATTTTCTGGAAACTCCAGGTCAGCTGCATGAATTTCTAATGTTTGAAAGGATCTGTAATCAATTCCGGTTAAAGTGTGTTCTTGTTAACGTGTCTGGTACTTTACAAGGATGGAAAAGAAAAGAGTAAGGTCATTTTTTATGTGGCTCCATGGTAGCCTGTAATATGCAGAAATTAAATCTACTTCTTCATCTAAATTTGAGCTGCCTTATGGAAAAATAATATTCTGCTTTCTGTCCCTTAAGCCCTAGAAAGCAGAGAACGTCTTTAAGGCAGTATTTCCCATTCCAGCCCAGTTGTATAGTAAGAATTCACCAGAACTAACTTGTTTTTACTGTGTATCATATTCTAAAAAAAAAAACCAAAAAAACCCCAAACAACCCAACCCCTACTTAATTCAGCTCTTGAATGTTTCTTGAAACACTGACATTTAAGTAAGGTAGATGTTTTCTCACAATATGTGTTGGCTTGTGAAGAATACATGCCAAAAGTTAACAGACATGAGTCTTTTAGTCTTAGTCAAGAAATAGTCTGCAGAATACACTGATCATATACATTCATTTAGGAAACTTTCTTCTTTAATTACAGTTAGTTGGGCATAATTTCTGTTGGCAGCTAGTAACATGTAAAGAAGTCTATTAGAGCTTAGAAAATTAGCAGTAGAAGGAAGAGTCTGTTTAATGTTGGGGGTAAGTACTTAGTATCATGTTGATTTACCTTTAGCTGTTTATTATCCAAAGCGCGGTAGCTTACATACAGATGGAAGAAAAAGTTAGTAATGAATTCTAGCATAGAGAGAAGACCAAGACTGAAAGTATTGGAACATCACTGTTTTCAGATGCAAAGTTTTCAGTAAATGAAATAAGTTCTTTTTGTGCATTCCTGTTGAAAACTTTAAATATTGAAACATTTTAAGTCTTTTTATAAGCTGATAAAAATAGATGGAACTTCCACAACTAATTAAACCTGAAGCATGCCCATGAACGGAAGAAAATCAAACTTGCCAAGATTGATCAAAACATGATCTTTCCAACTGCAGACCACATAAAACTAAGATGTTGCTTGAAACTTTTGCTACATTCTCTCTATTTTTATGCCTTTTAGCAGCAGTAGAAGCTAAAGGAGCCAAATGTGTCTTGGGAACTCTGTTGTATTAGTATAAGGCATGATAGCTAATCAGTTCAGTGACACTAAACAGCCATATAAGTCCTTCTTTTAATTAAAGCCAAATAGGATGCCAGAGATAAATTTAAAAGCCATTAGGCCTCCATATGTACTATGCCACCTATTGTACAGCGTACACGTATTTTGTGTTTTATTAGGCATTGGCCTTTCTTTGTGCATGCGTAGTTACACGAGAAGGAAAAGGTACAAGGCCAGCTTGTAACTTGAGAAATTTGGCAAGGCTGCCAATGTTTACTTAATACCCTGGCAAGTCCTAAGCAACAGAGGCCCTGGGGAGTGCTCGTGCCCGGCTGTGACTTGACTGAGGCATTCTGTGGCATTCAGTCAGAACCCACAGGTCATCACGCTTGTCCACCCCGTTGAACAGTCACACTAGAGAGTGGTGCTAGGAAAGGAGTGAAGAATAAGGGGTAAGACACACTGTTTACAGGCAGCTAACAGGGAGAAGTGGAACAATCTTGGTCACGTGAGGAGAGTAAAATTGAAATTTACTCTTGGGAGAAGAGAGGGGGACTAAGGAATGGTGGAACATTATTTAAAATTGGAGCATTCATTCACGTACTGTTTCAGATTCATTTTCCACTTGGTTTATTGCTTGGGTATGTGAATTTGAAGGTTTTTCTTTTAAAATATGAAATGAACTTTAAGTATCAAAACAGTTATTAAAATATGACTCTCATTTGTTTTGAACTATATTTGGCATTTTGGCATTGGGAGGGGAGCATATTCCAAAGTATTTGTTGACCAATACAATTCTTCATTGCATTTTGAAAAGATTTTTGAGTATTCTGGGTGTTTTTGTGGTTTGGTGGTGGGATTTTTTTTTTTGTTTTTTTTATAATTTGATTTCTGAAGAATGAGGCAATGCTGACACCTCCATGATTCTACAGGAGAAAACTGAGGGACCTGGCTACTTCAAGATGTTCTTATTTAAAAATAGTGCTGCTCCATAAGTGTCTTGAATAACCAGTTTAAACCCTTGTTTAGTAAAAATTGGATCATGTAATTATGTGAATTTGTCCTTAGAGAACGTTGGAGACACAACTATGTATAAAAGGTTTTATTTATTTATTTGTAGGGCTAGGAATAAAGGCAAGATTTTGTTACTCACTGCATTTCCCCCAGGCTGCTTATTGAAAACTGTCAGAAAGGGCAGCTGGCAAAAAAACCTCATGAAAACTTGGAAAAACTTCTTAGAAACCTACATCATCTACAGCTCGCTCTCTCTGTTCTGAAGATCATTTTTTCCCCATACACATCCATTTGGACTCTAGCTTAGAAATTTAAGAAAGTGGATGCAAAGAGCGTATCATGATACAGAATTAAATCTTAAAAATGAACTTTATTGATATTTAAACTAAATCATCTTCCCCACAGCCTAAATGAGTTTCAAAACCATGAGCCTGGACAAAATAAGTCAGTGTAGAGGGTATTTTGATGAGTTATCTATATGCTTCAAATGACTAAACCAGAAGGAAGTGATAAAGTAACTTTTTACAAAAAGCTGAAGTATGAATAGAGCTGTAGTAAAGACAAAGTTCTTATGTTACCATCATCTTATGGAGGAGACTGCTGTGAAGTACCTTGTCTTTTTTTGACCTACTAGTCTGTTCCTGTTAGCAGAAATAAGAGAGAAACTGTACATCAACAGGAAGAAGAAGCTGTACAAATGTCTATACTAGGTTATTTTTCATTAGATTTCTAACAGTAGGATCCTAGAGATGTAACCATAATCTCATTTTCCAGGAAGAAGGTAGGAGGTGGGAACTGAAGTTACAGTTAAACACCCATGGAAAAACTGACCAAAACAGAGTTTGTATTAAAGTCATAAAATACCAAAATTTTCATTTTTGAATGTGACTGAGGTTGAAGTTTGATTTGGATGTGGGAAGGTCTACTTTATTAAAAAACAGATGCAATACATTCTCTTCTTTCTCAGATTAATACACTGCAAAACTGCAAAGCAATAGAGGGAACCCTGAACATAGCGGAAGAAGCATTTGAATGTCTCAGAGTTACTAGAATCTCTTCCTATTTCTTGCTGCCTTCTTTATAAAATAAATTACTTGTAGATAACAACGTATATACAAATTTCTAATACTCACACTAGAGTGACTAGTCATGCCAAATCTAAATACATGGAGAGCAGGGAGAAAAGTCCATTTGACAAGTTCTCAGCATTATTTTATTGAAAACATGAAACATTTCAATGTTGAACTCCTAAATGCAGCAGACACCTTGTTGTCTTCTAGAATTTTTCTTGTCTATTGAAGCTATGAAAAATATTACTCTGAAGAGTGGGAATTCTATTAATGTGTATGTGGAGATGTTGCAATGTACAGTGTTCATTATTAAATTAAAAAAAGGCACTTGCTATCCTGCTTGCCTAAAGTTTTTATATAAACCAAACAAACAAAACCCCCAAAACATGTCTGCAGAGAAAGGAAAAGTGGTAATAGCAAAAGAGGTTAAATATGTCCACAGAATACATTCATATTTAAAAAGACAATAAGAAAGTTATGACCTATTAAACAGATGCTTCTATGGCATAACTTAAATTTTGAAAGTCAATGAAACACTGAGTTTGAAGTCCTTGATTTTTTTTTTTTGATTATTTAAAAAAGAAAATAAAAAAACCAAAAAACAAACCAAACAACCAAAGAAGCTCTTCAAAGTTCTATTCATCCAGGCACCACCACCAGTGCCACATTATAGTWATCCACTCAAGGGCAGGAGCAATGTAATTCAATAAACCTATCCTGCTACCAGTTCTTGATTTTATTTCTTAGCAATTGCCTAGACAATAATGCAACCCCAAAGCAGAATAATCATCAGGTAAAACTATTTGTCTTTCAAATAGACAATCCCTCGTTGTGTTTCTGCATTGCAGAGTGATTTGAGTGCATATTCAGCCATAGGCTGAGTGCCACATTCAAAAAGTGTTTGAAAAGAGACAGAAAAATATAAGGAACTAGTAAATGGGTAGGCAAAAGTGATACAGTCCACATTTCTGGTCAACTCCAATGTTTGTCCAGGGAGAAGGTAGTTGGTATATCAGAAGAGGGATGTGCAGAATTCATTTGCAGAAACATTGAATGCCTCCACCAAAACCAGAATGCTTTCATCTCCCCACAATTTAAACAGAATTCATACAGTCACATATGCCCGTGAACTCAAACTAGTTTTCACCTCTTTTGTCCTGTCATGAATGTAATCAGCCTTATATTTTCCTTGTGGTGTCTTCTATATTCACAGCTTCAGAATATTTTGAATCATATCTACCTCCAGTACCACTTAGAGTTCATCCTAGTGACAAGAAAATAAACAATTAAGTTATTCTGAAAGTACAAATAAAAATCAAGATTATTGGGTTTTTTTCTGTGATTTTAAATTTCTCTGCAGTACTAATTTTTCAACTGGGCAAATGTTTCTTAAATAGAATTATTAATAGCTGTGTATTAATATCTTCTTTCTGAGTTAAAATGTCAATCCCAATCTTGCACTAATCAGCCTCTGTAATTTGGTGCCTGCTTGCTAAATCTAGTCTAAGGATTGCACTTAAGGATACAGTGCATCTCAACCATCTATCTTTAATGCAGCTGTCCCATAGAAGGCTATAAATGCTGCTAAGTCTTGCCATAATTGATGTTGCAGCTGCAGTATTCTCTGCTACATCTGTGGACATGGAGAACTGAGTTTGAATAAATAATAGTAATCAAACAAGACTGGAAGTAAAATGTACCGGGTACTATTTGAAGATAACGGCATTTAATATTTCACGGACAAAGAGCAAATACTAACATTATTTTAAAGGGCTATTAGTTCCAATAATACAAGTTTTTTGCAAAAGGCCCCACAATAAGTATTCTTACCTTATTTCTAGATTTTTTTCTTTTTCCTTTATTTTGAATTGCTTCTAATTTTTCATTCAAAAGGTCAGCAATACCTTTTGCGTCTCTGCTGTCTATATATTCGCCAAGAACATTTTTCTTAAAAAAAAAAAAAAATAAAATTGTGTAACATATTACCCATGCTCTACACTGAATAGAAAATCTGCTTACTTTCAGATAAAATTCAAGAGGAATGCAGGGAGGAAGACAATGGCTCTGGTAGGTTGATTTATGATTCATAGATACATTTTTTGTCTCCATTTAAACAATGCTAATTGTCTTCTAACGCTCTTAGCTGCTAGTTTTCAAAACTACACAAATATTGGACTAATCAAATTTTGTCTTGATTCTTAAATAAACCTGAAATAGTTATGATTTTCTCACATTTATTCAGCTAAGTATTTAATGTAGACAGCCATTACAAAGTCTGCCACTTCGTAATCTATGTTCATGAAACCTGTCAGCGTGGGTCACTGCTTTTGAGACCTGAAAAGCCATTACACTTTACCACAGAAAAGTCTCATTGAATTTGATGGGATTGCGTGAGGAAGGATTTCTAGAACTTCCCATAAGAGATTCAGTTAAAAAAAGAAAAGGAAAGTATAATTAAAAGAATTGGCTTAACTATCAGAATGCATTGAATACTTTCTCTTCAGCATTAATACATTTAAAAAGATGACTATAATATTCTTGAAATTTAATAGTTTTACAAGAATAAAGGCAATTTCTAGAACTATCTGGATACTTTTCAATTTTTTAATTTATTACTACTAATCTGTTAGTAGGAAATGTTGATCTCAACAGTCACATTGATAATTGAAATGGTTTGATAAGGTTTGGTTTTGAGACAGAACACAACTAAATATTTTTAATCCATTTTCTATCTTAAAATACGTTATATTTAAGTCAAAATTATAATGAAGTGCTATGATTACATTGAAAGACTATTTCTCCTTAGCCAAAATGAAGTTGTCCACACTTCATTTAGAGAGAGACTTTGCCTGCTTTTGGTAGCTGGTGGTGGAATTGGTAAAGGTTGAAAAACATTTTGTCACATGAGATCCCTGCAAAACTAAACCCTGGTTCTGGTTAGGCCCACGTTTTAGTTACTGTTCTATTAATTTACAATTTATTATTTTTCAATAACACATTATTGCTGTATCATTGTCCTGCTATTTTAAATATTACTGAAATTGATTATTATTGTATCTCCCGAGTATCTAAATAATGCACTTTAATATGTTACAGAAATAGTCTCTTAAGTCTTAGTGTGAAATGAAATACATCTACTAACAGTACCCGCTCACCAGAGTATACAAAGGAGACGCTTTACCTTTGTTCCTTGGTAGGGGTAAAACTTAACAGTAGGGTAGGCTCTGATATCAGCAGTTTGACAGGTCTGAGCATATGCCTGACAGTCTACTTTTCCAGCTTTTACTTTTCCTTTAATGGTCTAAAAAGAAATGTTTATTAGAAACAAACTTCAAGTTTCTGTAGGTGACTGTAAGCAAGTAACTTGAACAAGCCAGCAATGCAGCTAAAAATAAATGAAAAACATTGCTCAGGTATTTGAAATATCTCAGAGTAGTCGCTTGCTTGCTTCTCAGACTGTTAACCTTGTATCAGAAGTCACTACATATTCAGTGGAGCACTTCTTGAATTCAAAGCACACCGCAGTTCCAGAGGTCACCCCATCATAAGCTGAAATCTGTCTCAGAAGAGGGTCTGTGTGTGTGTCTGTGCAAGAGACAATACCCACTGGCAAGTGGGACCTAAAAGTGTCGACTTTCAATGAGAAGGAGGATCATTGGGAGGTATGTGACTTTTGGATGACTGCTAAGAAATGAAGTGCTTATGAATTATATTTTAACCATTACAAGTATAACAATCCGCTAATACAGTTAAAAACCTACCCTTGCAAGGATCTCAAATTCAGGAGCAAAATTTTGGCAAGGTCCACACCAAGGAGCATAAAAATCAATGACCCAGTGATCTTTTCCATTCAGAACTTTTTCTGTGAAACTCTGAGGAGTCAGGTCTACAGACACTTGTGGTAAATATCTGTGGAAAGGAAGAATAACAGTCGTAATCCATTCAAAACTTTGAACATATCCAAATTCCATTTAAGCACAAGAAAAATTTCTGAAATTAAGAATATTAGTAGTCTGGAAATCCCTACTTTATATTTCGTACTATAAGGGAATCACTTTTTAAAAGTGGTAGACAAAATAATAATATGCTCTTCAGAAAATGGGTGGACAGTAAGGAGTATGTGATTTCTCCACATTTTAAAAGCTTGAGTTAAAAGATGTGGAAAATTTAACATCTTAAGTTAAGCACTACATATACGTGTTTCTAATTCTTGATTTCATAGCTTTTAAATATTAATTTCTCTTAGCAAGCAAGCTATATAAGCAGCTTGTGAACAAAGTTTAATGCAGTAACTTACCCCAATGCCCAGCTTCTCAGTGAATATGAATCTCTGTGCCATCCATTGTAGCTACTATAAAAAGATTAAAAAGAAAACAAAAATCCAGTTGCCCAGTAGTTTGAATTATGTTTGAAAAAACCACTCTGTAGAGTAGAGATGATGAAATAATGAACTTAAATGTATATGTTTTAGGATATATTTCTACCTTGCTTTCAAATCTGAATAAATAAGTCTCGTAAATACAATTCAAAGATACAGAATTAAGGGCTAGAAGATGAAGAGAAGAAAGAGAAGAAAATTCTATGTCAAGAGAGTAAGAAGCTTGGTTTGGAGCATATCATCTTTGATAACTAGAACTATTTTGAATGAAAGATCTTTGGTAATAACTCCAGATAAAATTGCAGGCTCTAAGAAATACGAGAATTAAATTGAAATATCTTAATATATTTTCTAATTGATGTTCATTCATTACAATAAAACAATTATTAATTATATACATTTCCCTCAATCTGGCAGTAGAAAAGCCAGGCAAACTGGTTACTTGGACAAGGATATATTATTTGGACTTTCAGGGCATTGCTTAGTTTTGAAATTCCAGTGACAGGTTAGAAAAAAAGATTAGTTTGGGATTCATATCCACTAATTTACAACTTTATAACAAAGTATTTTTCAGTAGAGTTACCTGGTCAAAATGTGACTTGATAGTTTTTGGTGATCTTTATTTTAAGAGACAAATTTCCATATTTTTGCAGGAAATAGCTGACTCATGATTAGGAATTTGGCACTTAACAGTCATATTCACCTATTTAGTTGTTTTCAACAGGCAAAAAAAATCCTGCTTTTAAGAGAAACTTTATCTAGAAGAACTGAATAAAAGCAAGCAGTCCAATGATGAAAGCTACTGAAGTCTGCTATTACGCACTACGATGAAGATGCATTACAATTTATTATCTGCTATTTAACATAACTTTCCAATTTGTAAAATAATGAAGCAACACATCTGCTATTTCAGACAGTTATCTATCTTTAAATATGCATGTGCTTTCTGAAATCCCTGGATCTTCAAACAGTACTGTGAAATAGAGGGGACAGGCTGTTTGGTTTTGGCCAGATTTTATTTCCCATAGAATTTTTTTTATTTTGTTTTGATAGCGATTAATATTTCCACACTAGTGATACAATGAATGGGATGACTAGATATACGACAGAAAATTTTTGCAATAGTGCTAACAGACTGTTGGCAGGGAGGATGATCAGATGGCTACATCACTCTGTTCTCTAAAGATAAAGCTACAATCAATTAGGCCTAGTAGTATTTTTATATTACATGATTTAAATAATCTATTTTAACAGGCAATAGGAGTTAGAAAACTGGCAATCGATAAAGAAAAAGAAATAAAAATTAAGATTCGTGAGGCAGTCTCAGTTCAAATTATTGAAATGAAACGGCAAAATAAAATGGCACTAGTTTGAAGTAACAAAGCCAGTAACATCTAGGACAGTGATATTGTAACAGCCTATTTTAATAGCTATGATGAACCTCTTCTACACAACGGCATAGGTATATTCATCTTGTTCCACATCATCTAACATTTCCCAAACTGAAGTAAACTACTTACTAATATTGATGAGCTGTGTTTGATTTTTGAGAAAAGAGTCTTATTTCAGGATATCCTTGAACACTTTCTTGGTGACAGAAAGAATAATATTTTTGACAATCCACACTGCCTACACTGATTAATCCATTTAACATCTGAAAAAAGCAGAAAACCTACAATCAAATATGCTAATCAATAATAGTACAATTTCAGTAATACTTCAGAATTTAAGTCTTCATCACTTAGTTGGGGGAAAAAAACCCAACAAAACAAACCAAGATTATCACAAGGCTTTCTTCTTTCCTGTAAATGGGTCACTGGTATCTAATGGGAGCCAGCTACCCAGGTACATTCCCATCATGCACATATATTTTAGCATAAGCTGCGCGCACGTGGCTCATGAGGCACCTACCTTGCCTCAAAGGTACATACGAGTGTGGTTATTTGGTATAAGGACTACCATGTTTCATATCATAGGCTCAGTAATTATGACAGATACTGCTGGTACAGTGCAGATGTGCTATCAGTTGCACAGCTGGCCTGTGTCTTGAACACACTGTATTTATTGCAAAGGCCCAAACCACCTGGCATGGGCAGGGACGCTGATGATTACTGAATGTGTACTATAGAGCTAATAACACTTCACAGACATTTGACCAGAATATAGAATCCTGGCTAGAACTCCAAATCTAGGTGAGTTCTAAATGTCTTAAAGTCATGGATTTGTTTCCAAAGCCTTATTTTTTTGCCCAAAGTTTCTAGTTCAAATTCCTGGAAACGTGTCCAGAAATCCCAGATGGTTGTCAGTAAAGTAGTATTACCTTTGCAAAACGAAAACACCCTCTCCAATCCCAACAGTTGCATATTGAAGTATGTGTAATTCAGATAACTGACTATCAGCCTCAAAGTGTATGGTATTTAACATTTGCTTACTTTCAGTGAAGAAAACAAGATCTCAGAAGAAAAAAATCTTCCTAATATGGGAAATAATTAAAATGGATAAGATTGAACTCCTTTAATCTTAAATTCAAGTCAGAGGTTTCACCAAGGTCTAAGTGCTTTCTTAAAGATGACTAATGACCATAAAGAACACTGAGAATAAAGTGGCAAATTATTTCAACCAATTCTTATCTAATTTATGGATAAATATTTTTTTCATATTTTGTTTTAAACACATGCAGGGCTGTTGTCTATATAAAGCACTAAGCATCAAGGAAAGTTAGTTACTCTAAAGTTTCTTAGAAAACACTTTTATCAACAGGAAAAACTGGATTACAGTATCAATGTACTGAACCTTTAAAAAAAAAAAAAAAAAAAAATAAAAACTTTGTATTTGAAACAATATAAAACTGCCAGGTAGAAATTCCCTGTTTTCCCTGCAATATTAATCACTAGACTTTCTCAGTTGACAAATCTCTATGACAGCAGTTGTACCATCTCAATAATTCCATGGAACAGGATACAAAAGCAGAAAAATACGTTTGAATGTCATTTACCCTGGCCATTTTTTTCCATTCTGGCATTAAAGCCTGACAAGGTCCACACCACGGAGCGTAGAAGTCAACCATCCAGATTTCCTCTCGTTTTCTTCTCTGAACTAATTCAACAAATGTCTCTGGTGTTAGGGAGACCACCGATGGATTCCTGAGATCCTAAAGKACAGACAGTTTATTGACATATATTTTGCAACAATAAGTTATCCCGTGTCTAGCACCATCACATACAAACAGACTGTACCAAATTCTGAGAATGTCCCTCTTTTAGTGAAATTTGCTTGCTGCTGTGGTAGGGAAGACTCCACACCAAAAGGCATGGAAGCATCAGAAGTCATCCCTTCAACCTACAATCATATGCCTGATTTGCTGAGAAGAGCTATCAAAAAAATACAGCCAGGCTGTAAAAGGGAGGTTTTCTGCCTCTTTGCCGTAAAGGGAGGTAAAAGGCAAGAAATTCAGCTTACTTGGCAAGAACAGGCATTAAGAGACTCAGCCATGCTATTTAGGCTGGGATGCAGAAGAATACATATGGGGCACTAAGGACCTCTGAATATCAACTGAAAAAGACTGATCTCCACCTGTTCTGCATGTGTACTCTTAAACCGACATTTTTGGGCTGCCTAGAGAGAATGAACAGTCTCTTCAAAGAGTGGAAAATAGCCTGTGGATCTAGCAGTGAAAGTACCTGAATGCTGGAGGAAAGATGGGCACCAGAACTCTGGCAGCAACAATGAGGGGTACCAATGATTTGCAGTTCTGTGAGTTATCAAAGTTCAAGAAATAGCTGAGAAGCGTGGAGGGCAGCAAGCTAACTGACAAAAATGTGAACCTCCTCCTATGTCAAGGTGTGTACGTGAGGCATTTTCACCTTAATACTACAGCACTTCATACTTTTAATTCCTTTATCCTCTCTCTGAGATAGAAATCATTACTATTACTTCGCAGATTGGAAGGGATCTTAAGTTATTTGCTAATGATCTCAAAGAAATTACTTGACAGCGTAGGGAAATTAATCCATTAGGTGTCAAGTCCCTGACTGACAGTTGCTGGATCACTTTTCTTGCCCAAGGTTTTTTCACTCTTTATCTTAGTCTAATTAATTAAAAAAAAATTAAAAAATCTTAGAATCTTGAACTAAAGAACATGTTTATGGATGAGCTGCATACAGAACAAGGATTATAATTTACGTACCTCTATAAACTCCAAGATCTGTTCAGCAGAGTGATGTCCTTCATATTCATGAACATCAGACTGATTGAACACAACTGTTGTTGGATAAGCTCGAATGTTATGCTAACAAAACAAACAATAAGAAATTGCAAGGAATTATTAGGTTTCTTGTACTTTCCTTCAACTGCCGTCGGTATCAGTGGCTCACTGCTGCTAATCCATCCAGTTTGCACAGTACAACTGCTCAGACTTACACGCAGATGGGAGTCTGAAACCATTATAAATCGGTACAGAAAAGATGCCAATTGTATTCAGAGATGGCATAGTTTGTTCTGAATTTAAAAACCAGCCAGTAGTTCTTTTGCCATACTCCACAAATGCAGGAATTAATCCAGGGCCTTCTAAGCCTTAACTCTAAAGCTATTCCCAGTCTCCAGGTAAAAACCCCTGTATTGTTTGAATAACTGTATTGTTTAGTATTGAACACAGGTGCTTCCACAATTCGAATTCTTCAGTGTGTAAACACATCTAAAATAAAACTTTAAAAAGATTGTTCTTTTTTTGCTCATTTTTTTCATGTGTTTTAAGACATTCCCATTTTAAAGATAAATACAAACATTCTAATATAAAAAGCTCTTGTGAACAATAAAATGGGCAGTTGCAAGAAAGTGGTCAAAAATGTAGTTTTTCCTGGAATTCAGGAAAAGTAATGTCAATAATTTTTACCATGATAAATTCATTGAAGCAAAAGTTAAGCAAATTTAAATGTGGAAAATTGGGCAAGATTTAAAAAAAAAAATAATTTTCATACCATTACAGTATCTTTAAACAAGTGTAAACTGATAAGTAACAAACTTTCTTTTACTTTGAAATTGTTCCTGCACTTAAGTGCTACAAAACAAAAAGCAAAGTCAGTTAGCGTGAACTGAATTAGAAGTGGTTTTGCAGACATCTTCAAAAAGTGTTATATCAATATAAGACTTGTATTTTTAAATGTTTTACTGTTTTTTATCCTCCTATGTGAAGAACAAAAAGAGTGCATGTATGTATTTATATACTGACCAGAAAAAACTTTCTGGGTCTGCTTTAATTCTTTTTTTCTCTTAAAAAAAACCCAGGAATTATTAAATTCTGACACTTCCAGAGTCTTCCAATAACACTGTGAAATCAGASCAAAATGTGATCTGTATTTTGCATTAATATATTATCTGTAGTGGTTACATAGTTCGCTCCTTTGAAACAAATTCTGATACAAGTGTCCTGTTTGGTTTACTACCGTTTAAGAAAATAATATGAAAGAACAAGCATTGTCTGCCCCCATCCCCTTACCCCCCACTAGAAGAAAATAATATTCTTTGAAAGGATTTTTTTTTTTTTTTTTGGTCAGTTCCTGCAGCTTACCATGTTGCAAAGGCCTTCATGGACAGTACAGTCTAGTGTTCCAAATTTAAGCTGACCATAAAGATGTTTTGATGCTTTTCTCAGCTCTGGTAGCAAAGCTCGACAAGGAGGACACCACTAGAAAACAAAATGCAAGTAAGCGCAATTGCTTTCCACGCAGTTGGCTCTCAGGAGAATGTAAGCTGTTTGAGATGAATAATATGCTGTTTTGACAACAGACTCCACTAAATACAAAACCCACACAGTCTTAGGAACTAGTGCTGCCAAGGAATGAGAAATTACAATACCATCTTATGATGCTGAAGGACATTTTCAAGATACTGCTAGTATTTTCTTACATGGTTACATAACAGATTTTAGAAGAAGGGAAATACAGATATTAAATATTTACCGGTGCAAAGAAATCCACAAGCCATGGTTCCTTTTCTTTGTCAGGAAAATTCTGAGGTCCCAGTGTGATAACATGAGAGTTGACACTTTCTTTGGCAAACGCAACAATGTCATATAAGATCTTCTTTCCTTCAAAGAACGATATAAAAAGGAAATGTTATTTTTCCCTATGAGACATCTCATTAAAAAACTCAGTGATAGCAACAGGAGTCCTTGAGTTCCCTTGACTGATCTTTCTACATGGCCTGTGTAAATAAATTGAACAGGTACTGGCTTGCTTTTTCTCAGGAAGACAATGTTAAACTGTCCAAACCTACATTGGTAAGACATACTCTAGGTGACAGTTGATATTTGGCTAAATATTAAACTGGATATTTATGTAACATTAGCCAAATAAATGTTTTATCCAAGACAAAACATGTTTTTCTCAAACAAAATGACTGGTTTTTTGTGACTGGACTACTGGCTGTTTCACTAGTGTTTGTTGGAATTAAAAAGTTTCTATTCTAGATACACTTGCCTTGGCAAAGGTATTGACACAGTAAAGACTTCAAGCAAAATAGATGGTATCGATAAATCACAGCTTTTTAGGTGCAACTGAAGTTCCAGCTGACACAGCTCTAAGGGGCAAAGATCAAGCCTCTTCATACCCTTCATGTACGTATTTGTCAGCAGAAATGAGAGTTTGTGTCTCGAAATGAACTGAGAATAAGAACTTCAGAGTAATTAAATCTGAAGTCACTGCACAATTTATTAAGATTTATTACTGTTCTTAGATTTTAAACTGTTGAAGCCCTTCAACGTAGCATATAAAAAAGCCTGATTCTTTCGAGTATTATATTGTTATAAATACTGGAGTGAGATGACTATTGGCAAACATTCTAGATGCCATCTATTTTGTAAACAGTAAACCAATCCATTCAGAAAAGAATCTATGTACTGTAGTCCAATGTATTTCTCTTACCCTATTTGTAATCTATGCCATTATAAAAAGATTAAAATGCTGTATGTATATGACCCTTTCTTGGCTTCTCTGCAGAAGTGGAAATTTCAGAGTGTATATAAGGCTTTTCCCAGCAGCAATCATTAGCTATATGGGATCATCTTTCCCCCTTAGATATGACTAATCTTTCCTAAGTGGTCAAAAACTTCTCTCCTTTCTTCTTCATTACAGTACTGAGGTTCTGACTTAATTCTAGCAAGCCGTTTCTAATACTTCAGAGGCTAAAAAATGAGAACCTCATCTTGCATAATGGTCTTGTGCCACATTCTGGATGAAGCTACACCTATTGCTGCAAGCTACAGTTTTGCTTCAGGCTCCGTTCTTCTTCAACCAGCATTTTGGAGTCCTTTCAGTGGTACACAGTAACATAGTTCCAACCTTTCCTGGAAGGCAACTGCTACTTTGGAAATGAAAGTAAGTGGTAAAAGTCTCAATATAGATTTTCTTGGATGGAAGTCAACAAAACATGGAATTAGTTTTAGTGCAGTGACACATGAAATCAAATCCAAGTTTCTCAAGTTGGCAGCACTGTATAACTAGCATGTTAAGCCTCTATGAAGGGTGTGCCTTACAGCACTCTCTGATTATCCTACCCAAAGCAGAAGCCGTCCTGATCAGCTTCAGAGATTTCACCTGTATGTAATGATGTAAATGACACTGAAATAGACAGAATAGTAAAGACAAAATACATCTCTTGGCATCTGATGACTGCTTACCCGGGAAAAAAAGAAAAAAAAACCAAAGGAAATGATAGGTTTGTGCAAGGCTACAGAAAGGTCAGAGGAAAAATAGCAAATTTTAAAACTACAAAACTGTTCTTTGGGAAAACAAATGCAGTTTGCCAAAGTGAGTGTCATCTCGAAGTGATTATGTAATGATTTAAACTTGCCAAAGTTTCCCTTACCATGATGAATTTCGTAATCTCCAGTTCCTTTTCCTTTGAAGACTGCTAAACAAGGCTGATAGACATACAGTTTGTTGCAGATGGTTGGTGAGGAAAGACAGTCAAACTTGCCAACCTATTTAACAGACAGTGCCATTTTAATTAAGGCATCCTAATTTATATAGATTAACATATTTTGAAAGGCAGTAAGAGTTAGGATAGATTCATTAAAAAAAAGGTTAAAATATGGAAAAGTAGTAGCCTTTTTATAAACGACAGAGGTCTTAGGACAATCTTGTAACTATGATATTCAAGGAAAACTACTAGCACAGCTATATTATATTGTTTGCTTTTTTAATTTAAAGGCCAAAACGGGGAATAAAATCTTAAAGAATCCTCTTTTTTCTCCCCTCCAAACAAAATAGCAAGGAAGCAAAAAGACACCTAAAATAAATGTGACATTAAAATTCTTCTAGTCAATGCAACATTTTTTAAATACATACCTTATTGTTATTACAAAATCCATATGTCTTTAGTACAAAGTTTGAATTTGGTTTCTTTTTATTAAGAAAATCTTCAAGATAATTATAGGGTTTTCTGCGTAATTAAAATACAGTTTCACATACATCAATTTGATGTTGAAGTGTTAACTTTTAATTGTTAACTGAATGGGATCTGCAGCAACATTTCCCATGAAAGAGCAGATTTAAAAGACAATCTTTCCTAACTACTTTTAAATTATTCAAACCGTATGGGAAACTTCATTGCTTGCTTTAAATTAAAAACTTTACTACTGATCTACCATATGATACTATATCTCTTTCAGTACCAGAGGTGGCAAGTGGTAGTAACAACTAATAATAATGAAAAACATACTGACTTGTTCTCTGAATGTAAATGGTATTTAACACTAGATGAGTGAGCAGTCTTACCTGAATATGTTCATCTTTAAGTAAAAATTTAAGTTTCTTAAATTCCTGTACATTTGATTTATCACTCTCCCCATACTGGAAGAAAAGCAGCCATCGGTGATGAGCCACACGGTCCTTTAAACGAAGGGGGGGAAAAAAAAAAAAAAAACAAACCACAACAAAAACATGGAGAAAAAAAAAATATTATTCCCAACTTGTACCAACTTGTAAATTCCTTTTATGTTTTATAAAGGCAAATGCCCAATTATTCATCTGGTCTCTGAGTGGCCTCCTCCATCAACAAATTCTTTCATGTAGTCCCTCCACTAAACTTCATTTTACTGCATCATAAGGGAAGGAGGAAAAAAATCTGAAAACAAGCTGACTACATGCTACCCTCTAATACTTTTTGTTTCCATGTGCGTTTCCTATTGTAGACCAAGCTGCTAAGTGCTACAAGTGTGAAAAGAGGTTTCCTTTTTTATTCCAAGACATGAGTAACTTTTACGACTTCTAATTTCTGATCATACATAACTTATCATAGATTAACAAGTATTTTTTTCTTTCTTACATTACTGACAAAATACATTTAAAATAAAATTCTCTACAGTGTAGTTGATTTAAAAAATAACTAGAAAGATACAGTTGCAGAGTGAGTTGCAATGGCAACTTCTGTGGTTTTCTATTTTCCTACTGAATACACATGCCCCCCCCTTACTTTTGTTGTTTTGTACTTTTGTACAACAAAAGTAAATGTAGACAAACAATGTTAAATAATTTTGGCTACGGACAGAAAAAAAAAAAGGTCATTTTCAGTTAAATAAATACTAGGTTGTTGTATCAACAGGATTTGAAAAATGTAAAAGGTAATGATAAAAAAAGTCTAAAAATACATTATTTAAAGAAATCTTAACACATTTTTAAAAATTTACCTCTAGTGATGCTGCAGAGATAATTTCAAAGTCTGGCAGATGCTGCATTACTTCCTGATATATTTCTCTGGCATCCAAGGAGTTAAGAAACTAGGAAGGAAAGTTAACTGTGTTTATTATAAGAAATTACAAACATCAACCTGACTGTTGATGATTAGTACTCAAAGTGTCAGGGAAATTATTCTGATTTGTTCCTTTCCATCAACTGAAGAATACAGTTAATAATGTTATTTGATCAACTTCTTTTTCATATATATAGTTTCAGAAATATCACTCTCGGAATACTGCTTTTTAGCTTGTTTTCCCACAATATTAAACTCAAGATATACTCAAGCATGTATTTTGTCAAAACATGTGCTAAAACTCTCAAATTCAAATTTCAAACCAAATTTTCCAATCAAGTTTACAAGTTTTCCAATCTAGTTTTACAGCCTTCCTTAACTGCACTGTACAGGTATTTAAGTTTCAGTAATTTTTTAAATTTAGGAAGCACTATGACGCAGTAACTCAGAGTTGGTAAGTTACAAGGTTGAAAGTAGGTAGGTTACAAATTTAATTTCCTCCTTTTAAAGATAGATAAACAGTAGTGGCAATAAAGGAACAAGCCATGCTTCAAACTGAGAAATGTCTCCCATCAGTTAAGGAAGTTAAAACTACCATACAAATGTAGGAGGAGGTTGCAATATTACAATATAGCTGAACAGCATAACCTGTACCGACAGACAACGTAGGAGTACTTTTATCACACATGTCAGTACTCCATTCAGAGTAGCATTTCTCAAACTTGTGATATCTGGGGCATATTCCTTCTGGAATAAAAACTGGGGGCACATGGCAAATCTCCCAAGCTTGCCCAGAATAGCTGGGTAGCAGCTTCAGAACTAGCTCTTGGGCCTGTCAGAGAGCACATCCCACCCCTGGATTCCCACAGCTGCTCTGGGAGGCTCCTGAGGAGGTGGCTGGGCAGAGCTATAGGCTGCTGCTACTGCAGCGTGCCCCTGTTCACCCCCCCAGCACACCAGCAAACTGGGGACCACCTCCAGGGATCACTGCCTTAGAAGCCAGGAGGAATATAAACTCATGCCAGGGCATACAAGCTTAGAAGAAAAAAGCATCTTTCCAGTTGTATATAATCAATCTGGAAACTATTTATACATTCCTTTGTCATTGTCATCACCTTATTTTATCTAAATACAGAACAGTTGAGAAACAACTCCTACCAAAACACCTCCTTTCTCTTTGTTATTTATGGTGGCTCCAGGTGGAAAGTATGCTGTAGTACTAGATGAGATATCTAAATTATCACAAAGCTCACCCTGGGTGCCACAGTCCATCCAGCCTACATTAACAAGACCTTCCTGTAACAAAAAAAAAMCAAAAAACAAAACACCACAAAACAACAAAAACAAACACAAAAAGTATTTTTTAATTTTGGGTTCAGAAATGCTTTTGAAAATCGCAGAAGCAATTATATACAACATTTAGAAAATGGAAGGCGACCACATTGTAATTAATTAGTTAATATTAATTAATATTTTATAAAATTCTTTAAACATTTAATGTTATTCCAATAGCTACTAAGTCAAAATATTTCACTCTTCTGAAAGTTAATGGGTGAAATCTTGGTTCCACTAAACTCAGTGACAGTTTTGGCTACAACTTTATGCTTTCACTTCTACATAATGATACAACTGTAACAGGTAATGCTTTCAAAGTGAAACACTGCTTACCAACATGCCAGCTAGCTTAAGGCGTGTTTGGTAACTCAAGCAATCTGCAAAATAAAAATGATTTATTTACAAACATAAAACTTCAAAATACTTATGCACTAAACCTACTCTTGTTTAGAATTACCCCTTTCCTCCCTACAAAGGTGACCATTTCAAAAAGCATGCTTCCTGGCTATTCGTCCAGTATTTCAGTGACGTGAAGTTGTAACATGTAGTGATCACTACTTGATAGTTGTCTACTCTAAGTTAAAAATAACATTAATAATGTTCTCCTGCTTCATCAACAAAGAATTCTCATTTTAAAAATTTTAAAATTCTATTTGCTAAGACTGGCCTTTAAAATTTCTTCCTAACCAATGTTTAAAAAAAAAACAACCCACAAGAGGTATCTACATACTGTCTCGGAATGTGATTTGATGGAAATACCAATCTTCTGTGATTCAAATAATAGCTCACTATAATAAATACATCATATGCTCTAATTACCCATCCAGACTTTGAATAGTTACCTTCTGATGCGGGTTTTTTTCTGAAATAAGATGCATCAACCTCACTTTAATTGAGATAAAGTTGCAAACTTAGTAACACAAGGACTGCAACTTGAAATCAAGCTATTTACAAATGTAAATCCAAGACTGCAGCTCTGGTTATTCAGTTCACAGAGCAAAGGTCTCTTCATAAGACCGAGAAATCTTTATTTGTCAAAGGTGTAGTGCATTTACTTAGCACTACCAGCTAACCAAGGCAACTTTCTCATATACTCTATCCAATACTGATCCCAAGAAAGTCAGCAACAAAMAGCTACAAAAAATAATGCAAATCTAAACTCTGTCATGACATCAGCGGTAAGAGCCAATTACTACGTCCAAACCTAACTTAAGAGAAAATATTCAGCTAATTTTTGAGTATTGGCAGTTTAATGGGGAGATACATCCTTGCTTCTACTCAGCTATCATGACAAGCTAGCATGCACTTGTGCAATATCTGTCAGTCGAGCCCGAGCTGGAAAGTGAAGTCAGAGGCCTTTTCTGCCAGTTCCCTTCCTGAGGGGTTACACTTGAGTGCTACGGGTAATGACTCACATGACATTACAGAAGCACAATAGCATAATCTTTCTATTAATGTCCCTTTTGTCAAACTGCCTCTAAAACAGAGCTTAAATGACCCACAGTCCAAATACTGTGATCATCTAAGATGTTTTACAACTTTTTATTAGAAGCAAAAGGGACTATGCCACTATCAGCAAAAGTACTTTTTTCTGATTGCCTTATTTGAGAAGTACGTAACACACCTACCCCCACGTTCAGCACAGAAGGTGATGAGCCAACCAACGCCAGAAGCAAATGAAGTTTCAATGGCATTAACAAAGTTTCCTAAGAGTGAAAGAATTTGCATCAGTTTGTGACTAGCTAAACGTGACTATGAAACAAGAAGGTTTATATTTATATAGCAAATTACAGTGAACTATTTTTAATCTCAAAAATAACATTTAGTTGACAGATTCAGTTGTATGCATAGTTTCTGACATATTTTATATTGTAAAAGCAATTTCAAAGAACAATACCCCAAGCGAAATCTGTGAACATTACCTGCCCATAACTCAGTGACTGTGCTTGTAACATATTGCATGGCAAAGTTCTTTAAGCTCTCTTTTGACCTGTCTCCATAATATTTCACTGGTTGCTATAGAAGACAAAGAATAAAGTTTATAAAGTTAAAAAAAAGAAAAAAAATACCCCCAAACCTATGCAACTGCGGGACACCACCCTGCTCCCCCCAAAACCTTAGCTCTAACTGTTCTCTCCCTCCCATATTGGAATGTTTGGAATTTAACTTTTATTTACATTTTGTAATGTGATTTCTTTCCAAGTCCAGGAACACAAGGATAATTTAGCCTTAGAAACACCAACTCCCAATGATTATACTTCTATTTAAATAAAAATTGCTTGCATCAGTCCATTTAGCATATGCACAATCTCTGTGTTCAACCTCTCAAATCTTACCATTGTCAAAATGTACCCAACTATTCAAGCGCAATTTGTACACCACCCCTGGCACCCACACTTAACAAGCAGCTATAAAGCGTGACATACACAATGCAGCTAGCATGGAGGAAATCTTGTGGAAGGAATTTCTAAGTTTCTTTAGGTACATGGTCATATTCTTTAGACTCAAAACCACAGACTATTCTTTGTATTTGAAAAGTCCATTACAATACTATAAGAGAAACTGTTCAAGTAGACCTGTTGCTTTGCTACAGCACCACTGCCGACAGTACCTTCCCAAGTCAGAACTGATATGTTGCATGGTAAAATGATTCAAAAAAAAATTTATCTGTATAAACCAGATATCTATTTTTGAAGTTAACTTTCTAAATTAATTTAACCAAGGTGAAGGAAGAGAAAAAGTAATTTATTAAAATGAAGTAATATATTAAAAGGAAGATCTTGATATAAAGATCTATGATTGAACAAATATTAAAGAAATACTATTCCAGATTTCAGTCTTTCTAAAAACTCTTGAAGTTTTATCACTCACCATTCCAGTTTTGAAAACATACAGACTGGGATAACTGTTAATCCCTTTAATTCGACAAAGCATTCTATTATCTCCACAGTTGACAGCTCCAATGCGTATTACTCCATCCATCTCCTTAGCAAACTCCCTCCACTAGAAAAAAGGGGAAAAAAAGGATATTTTCCTATAAAGATATAATGAAAAATCAGCACATTTTATTCCTGGCATCTTGAATTGTTGTCTTTGGTTTCAGCTTCAGTGTAAAAATCCACTTCATTAAGTTTTATGCTGTTAAAAACAATGAATTTTCAGAGTTAATTTGCTTGTTATACATACCGTAGGTGCTAACTCATGGCAGTGGGAGCATCGGGGAGAATAAAAATTCACAAACCACAGTTCTCCTGAGTTAACAGCAGCATCTAGATGGAGAGAAGAAAATTTTAAGTAATGCACATCTACAATGTAGTTGTATCTAGAATGTACATTTTTACTATATTGTTTTCCCCAAGAGCTGAATTAAGTATTTATATGTCAGACACAGTAACAGTAACTCAGATGGGATAAAGATTGCACATCACYTGCACATACTTGGTGTTGCAGGCAAGTGTGCAAAAATCGTTGTTTCAGAGGATATCAGCACCCTGACTTTCAACATCTGTTCTACTAATTAAGAATAAATTTACTCTCTACAGATTAACCTAGCTGAAATGTGTGATAGTGAAAGTCTGGTTACCTTAAAAACAAAATACAAGTTCTAAAAGATTTTTACCCACTAGAAATTTCCTTTTCCTTATATAACTTCGTGTTTTTTCTGGGTTCCACCAGGCAATCTTTTTATGTAGAATCCCTGTCTAATAGGTGAAAATGCAATTTAAAAATCCAAGTTAATATAATTACTAGAAAAGTCAAGGGAAACATAATTATATACTCTTGTTTATAAAAGAAAACAACAGCAACAAAATATACACATACAGAGGTTATCAGCTTGAATTACATGGCTTTCAGTGTCTCCATTTTTGGACATAATTTTTATAGTGCATTTTCTAAGTTATATTTGCCTATATTAAAATATCCTCACAAACAAGCCAACTAAGGAATGTGTAGATTGTGCAAATAAATTAACAAAAGCAAGACCAGGTTCTCATGGAGACCATCATGAGGTTCAGCTATTAGAACAGTTTACAAAACTGGTTCAGCATGTAGGTCCAGTCCATACAAAAGAAACTCAAAATGCAGATGAAAAATCACATAAAATCCGGTATTTTTTCTCTCTAGCCTCTTTTAGTTATAAAGATCTTAGCTATAATTTTAAAAGAAAAAAAATGGATGATGTCCTCACTGAACGCGTTCTCTTTCCAGATCTTGTTTTATTTAGGTGTGTTGTTAGTATCTGGTATCACCTTCTGGTCTTTAACCTCTTGTGCAAGGCACAATTGACTGGATTTCACAGAAAAAATATTACAGAAATATAACAGAAAAGTTCTACCAAGTGCATTTTTAGACAAGAGACCAAAAAAATAGTAATGCTAAATTAGGAGGAAGAAAATTTTAATTCAAATAATTTCCTCTTACAGATCTCACAAAATACTTTCAAACTTCATCTAAACTGTTTATTGCTATTGATCTATTTGCTAACTAGCATTTATGAGGAAGTGTTAAGGGTTTGGGTTTTTTTTGTTTTCTCATCTGAAGATGATTTTCTGACAGTTTTTTGTATAGATATGTAATAGAAGTCTATAGATATACAGCTCAGAATGTAAAAATTGTTACTTTGGGTTGCCATATTGTCAAACAGATAGCTATTTATTTAAAACTTACCAAATTCTCCTCTATCCAATGTTATAATTTCAGGATCATCATCATAAATACCTATTAAAACAAAACAACAATTGCTTTTTATTTTTGCCATCTTTAAAATGAAGAAACAAACTATCATCTTATTTACAAGACAAAAAACAGAAGACAGTACACTTAAATTGAAATAGTTAGCTAGCAAAGATAGTTTTCACAACAAAGCTATATTTGTTTAGTAATACGTAACCTTAGTTTAATCTCTTGCAAACTCCCGCGTCCTCATGCTACAAAAGCCACCGAGTAAGCAGAGAACTTGAACTACCACTGTTACGGCAAGAGTATTAGAAATAAGATCAACCAGCTGTCAGATTAAAATCCAAGAAGCTTCAGCTCTCAGTGAGAGTGCTATATGTAATGCCTGGAAGTTTTCACTTCTTCTCTTAGCCTCTGGTTATCTAAACTATTTAGATCACAAACGCATTTCAGCCACAAGCTTTTCCTCTAACAGAATGTGTGAATGCAGTGGAATAAAGTGGACAGAATAAAGGTAAGGAGGACAGTTTTTCTAAAAAGCTAACCAGTCCTACCTAGAACATCACTACAAAACAGTCTGCTACCTCAAGTATGCAAGAAAGGCAGTGCAGAGATACCAAAAATACTATTAGACAGCATTACCTTATGCTACTATGGCTACAGAACTTTTACAGTACCTAACATGGTGAGATGCCACTTCACCTGAGGTATACAAGGATTAAATGCAAATAAATAATGAGAGAAATTAATTTCTACATTTATATATCATGTAATAAATACATACACTCACCCATACATATATAAATTATCTATATTTTTATACATATATATCCATATAAAATATAAAAATATAGATATTCTCAAAACGACTGGTAAATAGACATTCAAGGATATTGTTTCTCAGTCAAGCAGTGCAACTTCAGACAGGTAAAATTTCTTAAATCTGTTTATCTGAAGAAGTTTTAGGGTAATTTCCATATTTTCCTGTGATAGTTGTGCCTCTGGCTTATTCAAATTCAATTTGCACAGACATTAATTTTTTAGAAATCAGGACATATTAAATCAAACTACACCAGAAAAAAAATTTTGCCAAGGTGGAGGTTCATATCAGCTTTTTCTTTCGTATCAATCAAACCATGTTGCTCAGCTCCCTATTTTAGCTTACTCCTGTTACAGCAGCTCTGAGAATGGTTCATCCCAGCCTTTCTCTACAACTATCTAATGTTTGTTGAGACAAACATTAAATAACTTGTCTCAAGATCCCTTTAGGTATGATTATTATTTTTTTCATTTTCTACTACCTCTTTACTGATCTCTAATCGTATAACTGCATACAAAATAGGCTTGACAGTGCAAAAATCTCCTCTCAAAATCCACTTGAGAATACTTTATCTAAGCAAAAAAGGTCTTCCTGCATTAAAGAGTTAAAAAGAATACTGATGAAACATTAACACTGGAATTTAAGTGGGGAAAAAAAAAAGCTTTGCACTTTAAAAAAAATAAACAAGAAGTTAGATGACCAATAAAAAGGTAATCAGCAGGAACAAAAGGCTAGGTAAATAGATTATTACCTTTTTGGTATTTTTGGGTAGCCATTAACAGGCTGAATAAAAGATTGGGTCAACAGAGAGAAAATGACAGCTACAGGAAAACAACAGAGCAGGCAGAAATCTGGAGAGGATACATCAGAAATGCGTAAGAAGATCTGATACAGATCTGAATACTGCATTTACTTGTGACTGTTTTAAGCAAATCACAAGCATACATAACTTACCAAAATCATAGCGATAAAAGTGCCAGCTTTCATAACGACCTCCTTGCTGCTGATCTTCAAGACCCTTCTCTCCATATTTGTCATACTTCTTCCGCAGATCTTCATCTTTAAGTACTTCATAGGCTCTATTTATTTTCAAAAAATTTTCATGTGCGCTTGGATCATTCTATTTAAGGAAAACTATAATTAGTAAGTAATTAATAAATGATAACGTATATATAATGCTGAGAAAATCTTTGGAAACATTTTCATATCCCTACTAAAGATGTCAGTTGTGATGGAAGCAGACATTACACAGTGATCTCCAAACAAACTACAGTAAAGTTTTCCTTTCCTGAAACCAGATGAGTCTTCTGCTCATTTCTTCATCCTCACTAAAGTACCAACTGAAATACAAAGTGAACTGGTAGGAGGCTGTAATATTCTCTAGTGATCCCTCTTCTTTCAACTCTCTTCCTTCAATGGAAGGAAAAGGAAAAAAAAAAAGTACTCAAGAATGAAAATTTACCATTTCCTCTATAATCTTTTCTACTCCCCTAGAATCCCCACTTGTCCGGTTTGAAAATGTCCACTATAAAGACAGATTCATCCCTTCTGATCTTACGGTGTAGACAGAGGTATCCTTTTTTATTTAAAAAGCATTCTGGTTCTAGGTAGCTTTGGAATTAGAACTGTGAAAAATCTGCAGACATATTTTGAACCCCAGTTTGGGTTCTGAGCTGCTGCAGTATAAAAGTGGTGAGCAAAATCTGCAGCGCTTTCCCACCTTTTAACCTCTGCTTACACATTTCATTCAAAAGATGCTTTTTCTTAAAGACTCTTTACTTATTTACCTAGATACACATGAAATGAATTACCATTAGGGAATTTGTGTAATGGCTTCATCTTCTATATATCACATTTAATATTGAAATTAACCTGTTGAAAAATCTTTAATAGTATTCACATGCTTGGAAACTACAGAATCTGACCCAAAATGTTATTATTTTGAAAAGTATCAACACAGGGAAAACAAAACTTGCAGTTAATAGCTACAAGTTGGCATTTCTAACTTCATTGAGATTTGGCTTTCTCTTTGAGCTTTGTCATGTTCAAATCCATTGTAAGACACAAGCGCCTCAGAAGCTTCAACGTACTCTGTGCAGGCGGGCCCTGAGCTCATATGGGAACATCGCTGTCTTCTGGGGCTCTGCGCAGGTGCAGTTGCACATATAAAGATCCAAACCACCATATTTCCTGTGAATTTCTGATTATTTCAGGAAATCTTGAGGAAAAACTGATGATGTTTAAATTTAAAAATGATTTCTTTGTACTTTGGAAAATATGGTAGCACAGACTGAGCCATTCCCAGTCTTCTCTCTCTAGAGCTCCTTATTACCCTCCCTCGTTATGCTTTGGCAGTCCCAGAATTTCTGCTTTGTCCTGTCTGATACTTGGAGACTGATGTCTCAGTACAGGCTGGTGTTGTTTGCTGTTTAGATGAGACTTCATGTTACGGAAACAGTAACCTCCCCTAAGCTAAACGGAAAGAGACAATCTCATCAGTTTACCAACAAGGTAATATGGTACAGACATAAGTTTTCCTCTATTTACAAAAATATAACTGAGAATGATATTGCCTCTTTTTTTTTTTTATTACAGCAATTTAATATGGCCCAAATTCAACACAACCATGTATGACCAGTCTATCCCTTTTTGTAAATTTTCTCTGCAGAAAATCTGAGCTGAACCGTGTTATCAGGTGGTTACATTACTTCACAAGAACAGAGGAACATTTTAGATAAATTAAAACCACTTTTGTTTAAACATTAAGATCCATTAACTCAACAACTTTGACCTGTTAAAGATGTAACTTACCTGATTTTTATCAGGGTGCAACTTTAATGCCAGTTTTTTGAACGCTTGTCGTATTTCTCTACTACTTGCTTCTTTTGATACTCCAAGTAAACTATAGTAGTCCTGATCAGTGCACACAAGAACTATTACACATACTAAAACTAGCAATAAAGATCTTTTCAAATAATCTGCTTTGGATACTAAGAACTCCATTATGAAGCTTTTGGAAAGTTTACAGGTTCTGATTCGAGCAAGCTTTGGAAAGAGTCTCCAGTAAATCCACCAACGTTCAGAGATACAGCCGTATTTATGACAGAGCTCTTCAAAATGCTGGTTGTCCTACTTCATGTCACAAACCTTGCAAAAGTTACAACCTATAAAAAGAAGGGGGGAAAAGCAATTAAGTACATTTTCCTACTTATTCAATAAATACACAGTAGTAAAGAACCCCATTGCCAGATTGTGCAGACTGCACATGAACATTAAGTTTCTTGATGGCTAATTACCTGCTTTCTGAAGACCACACAAGTGACAGACCATCTCTTCACTACGTATATTGTGAATGAGGTAGTCACGCAAAGCTTTACTGAACGACACTAAATACCAGCCACTCATATCACATTTAAAAAAGCGGGTTTAGTACGGCTCACTTTTCCTTCAAACTTACTTTTCGCACCGCAGGGGACATGCCTTCCGAAAGGACCGGGTAGCTTGGAGCGGAGCCAGCAGCCGCTCCGGGGTGCCGGACTGCTCGTCAAGGAGACGGCGGACGCCCTTCGCAGATAAAGCCGGGCAGACCCCGGGGGCCGCCCGCGCTCGGCCCGAGGACCCGCGATTGGACCCGCCGCGGCGAAGGGGGCCGGCGGGACGCGGAGATGCGCCGCCAGGAGGTAACGGCCCCGCGAGGCCGGGGGGCGGCCGGGCTGCGGCGGGAGAAGGGGGGTGCGGCGAGGGACCGCCGCCGGGGCGGCGTCGCCGCGCGCTCCCCTCCCCTCCCCGCTGGCGCGGCTCCGGTGCCGGGCGAGCCCCGGGGAAGCGGCGCGGCGCTTACCGGGCTGCAGGGAGGGCAGCGGCGCCAGCCGGCGGCTCAGAGCGGCGGGGAGCCGGCGGAGGGAGCGGGCCGGGCGCGGAGCAGCATGGGACGGCGGCGCCTTCACCCCGGCGGAAGGGCGGCCCGCGCCGGGATCCGGCTCTGGGCCGGAGGCGGGCGGGGCGGCTGCGGGGCTGACGTGGCCGCCGCGCCCGCCTCGGGCGGGGGGCTCGGCTCCTCCCGGCCGCTCCCTGCCGGGGCGCCCCAGTCCCGGCCCGCCCCGCCCCCTCCGCAGCCGGGCCCGCCTTCCGCCCGGTCTCGGCTGGCGGTCCCTGCGCTCGGCAGCCTGCGCTGCCGCCGCCCACCGTCGCGGTGATGTGGTGTGATCGGCACCATGGCGGGGCCCGAAGGCAGCCGTTGTGCGGGAGGGCCCAGCGGCGTCCTCAGGGAGCCCCCGGCGGGCCGAGGGAGCTGGGAATAAAGAGGTGCAAGTGGTGGGGTGGAGGACGCGATGCGGCTGCCGAGGAGAGCCCGCCACAGGCTCTCCAGTCTGTCCCCTCACCTGTGCCCTGAGCCCAGAACCGCGTCCAAAGATGCCTCACAGGTCTCCACAGATAAAAGGCAGCGAAGGGGTCCATTTCCCCAGGGGCGTTTCTCTGCAGGCCGGGGAGCTGCCCTCGGCGAGGCTGGTGGTGGAGAGAGGCTCCCAGGGGCGGGTGGACAGACTGTGGTGGTCTCTCCGCAGCCGGTCACTTGCCTCTCCCAACACACGTCCACAGTGGTGTAAATAAAACAAACTGGCCTAGGACATTGCCAGGGGCTTCTCGCTGGGCAGAGGACAGCGGAGCAAATGACACACAAAGTGTCACTCGGGTTGCTGGATCCCTCTCGGAGGGCTCTGGGGTGCTCCTCCTCACTGAGGCCAGGCTAACAGCTAAGTACAGTAGGTCAGGCTGAGGGTTATGAAGGGATTGGGAGGTGGTAGGGTGCTTTGGGGGATGGGGTGGACTTCTTTTGAAAGTTCAAGTATGGTTAAGAACTATTCTGCTTGCTGCCAGTTATTATTTGTGGAGACAAAACATGTTTGGTTTTATGAACAGGGCCTGGAAAGCAGGTTCTCAAATACATACACATTGCAAGAAATCTGCAAGAATTATCTGTTTTAAAGATAATTCTGGATTATAGTGCAATGCCTGTAATCCAGAATTTCTTGCAGTTTGCCCCTCTACGCACTTGCTTTGTTTGAAATTATGTCAAATAGTCTCATGGTTCATTCTCTGAACTTACTCTCGTTTATGTAGACAAAAACAAATGTGAGTTAGATACTTCAGCCAATGTCAAACTGACATAGAAGCACCTAGGGCTCTTTGTTGAAAGTGAATTGATTCACGCTTTTTGTGTTTGCTTCTCAGTCTTAGCTATCTGAACAAACGTTTCCATTGTGAAATATTTGTGGTAAAAAAATATTTAGTAAGACAAAAATATTATACTCCAGTAGAGTGTACCTGAGAAATTAGTTTATAATGTTAATGTTATTACAAATTTACGGAAATCAAAACATGTCAAACTAATGGTGAAAAACATACCTGCTGAAACATTTATATTTCCTTCCTAATGGTTATATGACAATGTAGGTTAATGGATGGTTCCTTTGTTTTTAATTTTCAATTTTCAGAATTTAAACGAGACTTCTTATAGAAGGACTGACTTTTTGTTGCAACATTTATCTCTTTATGTGCATATTCAGTGACTTGTGATCTTCCAGATGGGGTGGAGATATTGTCTTGCAATCATTAAAAGTTCATTTAGCACACGATGATACATAAAGTCTCTCAGGGGTATTAAGGAAAAAATGCATACTAAAACATATGAAATGTCTCAGTTCTAAGTTAGTTTAGAGTAACTAACTGTCAAGTGTTTCTTCCTTTTTTTCAGCCCAAGCTTCACTTAGAGGTATATAAGCAACTGCTAGGTAAGCAAAATCAGTTCCCTCTCTGAACTTATATACAGCTAGAAGGCAATGCATGATGCATTGTGGAAAAGTGTAAAAGCTCTCTTGTTTAGCTAGAGGAATACAAGAATAGGCATTTCTTGATCTTCAGTCATGATTAAGACTTTAATAATAACTTTGACTTCATTTAAATTAATATTATATTTTTGAAAACAATGCGTGTCTAAAAATATTCGCTAAAGTATTTGCTTTAATTCCTAGTGGTAGTGAGTTCCATGAGTTATTCTGCTGTTCTTTTTGTCAGTGGTTTTGAATGCCTAATTTGAGTGTAAAAGGAGATGGGGAGCAGACACTCTTATATAGTCTTAAGGATTCTGATCACTTGTAACAGCTAACTATCCTAGTTTTATCATATTAYTGCAATTTTTTTTTCAAGTTGATATTCTGATTTACTCACTAAAATCTTCAGTTTTGTTTTGTTTGGTTTTTTTTTGCAACTGCTATTTTTAATCAAAATAACGTCTGCATGTCTAGATGGAAAAGTAGGGTTATTTATCTTTCTACACTGTACTGGTCATATATAAAGAACTGTGCTGTGACATAGCTGCATTTCATCAATTAAGGAATATCTATTAATATTTTGGTTTGTTCCCCTGCTCATTGGTGTGGGCTTGTGTTGGATCAAGAGGAGCAGGTGAGACCTCCAAAGTTTTGTGGAATTCTGAGCTGCAGGGTGCTAAACAAGTTCCCAGAAAGAACCAGGAATAGCTGCTATAGCTTAAAAAGTGCAACATGCCCTAATGCTAGAGCTTTTGATTTACATGGAGGGTGTAATGACATGTTACCCTAAGGACTTTACATGACTCACAAGTCACTTAAAAGCAACTTCATTCTTCACTTTGTCATCTGCTTACATAAGGATTGTACTGAAGTACAAAACTGAGCAGGGCCATTTATGCACACAATAAATGATGTTACCTTTTCTCTCCAATTTGAACTATAAGCCACGAGAACAGAATGAAGTTCATTCTAATCTAAGGTTGTCTTTAGTAGTCACACAGTTAAACAAGYCCCTGGCTCAGTGCTTATATTGTTGTTTTGTCTATTTCTACCTTTTACTATGTTTGTTTTGAAACAGCTTTTTAAAGTCATGCCAGTAACTATAAATAATAAGTGTGAAACCCTCCCTTGATGAATTACCACATCAAATTTGTACTCAGTAAAGATTTTATGAAAACTTTACCCTTTATGATCAGTCTTTTCTTTGCATCCGTCTTTTTCTTCCAACTGTGTGATTGTGGCTTTGTGGAACTATGTAACCCGATTTTATTTTCCCTTGGGCAACTTGGGGACGGCATACCTTTTCCCAGTTGTCTTTCTTTCGTGACATGAATTCTAAGCAATTTCTTTAAACCTTCTTCATTATCATCTCTCTCAGATCTTTCAAACTCATCAGTAGTGGTATCTTACTATTATAGTAGCATCCACACCTGTATCTTGTTTGGAGTTGATATTAAGGTCTTCATAAAATAAATTCCGTCTTATTTTTCCTGTTTCGCTATTTTTGTCCTTGTAAAGGGGATAGGAAGAGAAAATCTAAAATATTGGCTTTTAAATTAGGACTATTTAAAATAAAGGAACCCAGTAGAATTATGAAAAAATGTTAGTATTATGATGAAGAAGAAATAGGAAAAAGGTGGACAATTAGATTTTTCACGTGTTAGAAAATAGAAACTAGGTTGGTAAGTTAGTATTGGATATTAATATTTTAATTAATTTTCTGGTTAATACGGTGCACACATAAAATTACTTTGTAATTTAAATTTAGAAAGCCAATCGGAAAGAATGCCATCAGATATCATTTTATAGAATATATAAAATGTTTAATTAAGCAGTAAAGCCATGTAAACCATCTGCTTCTCTTTAAATAGTCAAGATGTTACAGAGCCATTTCTTGTAATTTAAAACATCTATGCATTTTTGATTGCTTTAAAACTAGCATTCAGCTTTCCTAAGGACTGACTGACTTTTTTTTTTTCTGCAGTGAAATATGCAATAATTGTTAATGAAGAGCATTTTGAGGAGAAATTCTGTTCATTTTAGCACATTTTGAACTTTAACTTACAGATTTTTGTCATTTAAGTTTTTTGTTCTTACTAGCAGTTTAGAGAAGATCAAAAGCTAAAGTAGACTGCGGCAGTTTGAAGGTTTCTGTATGATGCACGGTGGGTAATTTAGGAGGAACTGGGTTTTATTTTTTTCCATTCATCAGCTGGGCCTTTTCCTGCAAACTATTTCATCGATGCTTAGTAGCTGACAGTATCATAGGATACAGCTCTTTCAGGCCGTGGTGTCTGCAAACTAATTCCTGTTGCAGGCTGCTAAAGAATCAACATGACCTCATGTTATGTGGAGCTGGCAGGAGAAGGGGTGTGAGCAGAAAGGATGTTTCTTCAGTCATTCCCGGTGGCAGAATTCCTAGGGAACTCTTGCATAAATGAAAGCCACCTCCCAAATCCAAATTAAACCCTAAAAATTCAAAGGAGCCCACTGGGAATGCCATAGCCTTGTTAGCAAACTTTCAAAATCCTCTGTAAATGGAGTGTGGTCTTATAAACAGGCAAAGCTTTATTTGACTGTAACTTTCAAGTGTATTTGGAGGTTCTCTGATGCAATTGAAAAGCTGTTTGCAAGGTGCTTGTCAGAAGGACAGTTTCTGACAGTTTAGAAAAGATGAGGAGATAAAATGAGGTATGACTGTGGGGGCAGAAGTTTCCTGTAATGTATACTTCACAGTTTAAGGGTTTCTTTACAGATCTTGAACACAAGAATGTACTTTCTGTCTGACTTGGTCTGCCAGTAGTTGATCTTTTGAATTCTTGATTATGATGTTATAAAGTGTTTTTTCCCTTGTATATTCCAGGGATTTGCGCCTCGTTTTGTTTCCTAAAGGCCTCCTAGAAACCTTTATACCTGTTTTAATGCTCAGTTTAATTTATACAGACATTGTTATAAGAACATGAAGTGTCAACACCGATGCTTTTGTAAGTCTAAATAGGATAATTTTTTTTTGTAGAAATAAGCTTCGAGTTACAATATTTTATAGGATTTTCAGACACCTTAGCTGAAGAGACATTCAGAGATGGCTTCACTATAGTCCACTAAAAGGTTAAAAATTTTGACAGATTTGATTCCAAAAATCCTGTCTTCCCCTACTCTGTCATGGCTTAACAGTTTTTCCTAATTCAGTAATAATTTAAGGACGAGGGTGACTAATTTGTATACAATGCATCCATAAACTTGACTGGGTCTTAAAGAGCTCCACATCTGCTGAAGTGAGACTTCACATACGGGGAGGGGGGGGGGAGGGCCACACAAACTGCCACAGTGTAGCAGATGGTGGAGTTGTCTGAGTATTTCAACATTTGATGTTTTAAATATTGATGATTCAGTTCCTAGTATCCTTGAAGGAGTTTTTATTAAAGAGAGCAGAAGAGTAACAACAACAATGCAGCTCTTAAAGTCTAAAGCCAAAGCAGAAACCTTCAAAAATGATGATGGATGTGTCACTTTGGAGAGAATAGCAGTCAGTCATCTGTCAATGTACCAAAAAAAAGAAAGACCAAACAAGTGGAAGCTGTTTTCAGCGTTCACAGTATTTAGATGGGCTTGCTTCTTCTCCTTTATAATTTAAACTTCCCTTTGGGGGTTTCAGATTTTTAGCATCCTACTCTAATTCTGCTGACTTACTGCCAGTTTGCATGCTGCACTGGCCCCTTTTCAGCAATTCTGAGCTGTCTGGCACTGTTTGGAAACAAAACAAAGCATTCTTACTGTGGTACTAAGATTTCCCATCTTCACAAACAACGTACTATGACTATGACCCACGAACAGCAAGTCAAATTGTTTGACTTTAAGCCGATGATATGAATTAGGACTAAATGAGACAAGCCTGTATTTGTCCTGCTTCCTCCCTTCACCGTGCAGCTTTCTCATTCCTCAGCATTAGGTCTGCAAGTATGTGTGTGTACATGCGGCTGAATGATTTGCTCCAGGCTGAAGCCCAGGTTTTCTGTTCTCCCTTCATGGGCTTATGCCTGGGTGTTGTGCTCTTTAGAGAGTGCAGTTATTTCCTGTAGACTCTTTAGTCCAAATTTATCTACTTGGACTAGGAAAAGCTCTACTCACAGAAGCAGAGACAAAAGATAAAAAGGAGAAAGAAGAGTCAGTGATTAGGCAAATTGGGTTGGAGGAGGCAGAGTTGGATGTTTTTAGGCTAGAGGGTGTCAAATCATGCTTGTCGAAGGCAGTGAAAGTGACTGCTGGGGTCATACTGGGTTAGTTATTTAAAGATTAGTATTTTTCATATTAATGGCTTAGGTTGTGATCTTTTACTCTCACTGATGAACATTTATTCGCAAAAGTAGTTCCTTTGACATCATGAACATTATTCTTGTAAATGCTCTTCAGAGCAAGGGGTTTGTGATGGGGCTGAATGGTACTATTTATGGAGGGTACTTCCCCTCGTTAACATACAAGTCTGTCACAATTGCATTCTATTTGTCTTTGTGCCTCAGTATTTCCTCATGGCTGTTGCATTTCTTCTAACCTGAGCCATAGCATGCAGTGTGTAGTGGAAACCATACATCTTCAACAACTCTTTACATATTCTCATACACAGTAGGAGCAAACTGTGTGGCAGCTTGTTTGCAGACTAGAAACACAACTGTTCTGTTGCCACTGAGATTTAAAATCAGCCTCCCTTGGGGCACGTAGGTCATTCCTTTGGTTTATTTAGTATTTTACCACTGAAGGATGGAACAGGTGTTTGACTGCTGCTGTTTGCAGTGATGATGCTGCCCCTTCCACTTTGCAAGTAGATAAAGGTTTATTCGTTATGGACATGTTCTAGAATAACTGGAACATCAAATTGCATACACTTACGTGCTGTATTAACATGACCTCTTCTACCTATATTGTAGCTGTCTTAACACGCAATGGGTTTTTGTATTAGGTATCATGCTTAGTTTGATTTCTGAAGGCAGCATTGTGAGAAAAAGCATTCATTTCCACTGCTATGACATATATAATTGTTTATACATCTGACTGTACAGGGTGCTGCAGTTTAAGCCTTTGAGATAGTACAGAGAATTTAAAACATTTATTTGCATTGTTCATTTACTTACTTTGTATTTATAATTTCTGATGACAAAAAATATTTAAAAAGCGTGATGGATAAACCCAATATATTATTTTAAATTTCTTGTGATTCACATTCAGATATCCTTAATGAGCCTGAGGAATGATAGCCAACTAAACTTGGCTCATTAATTTAAAACTGATGTTGATGGCATTATTTTTATCTGTATTCCTTTAAAATTGTTCCCTGTGCTCCTGTCAAAATTCATGATCCATAAATAGATTCCTAATTCATGCTCTGAATCATCATATAGCTTTAACTTCTATGCTGAAATTGTAATAAAGTGAAGATTTCTAATAAACACTAGCTTTTAAAACATCTATCAATTCAGTCAGTTTGCACTTGAGACTCTTGCAATAAATGTATGTGCTAAAGTCGAAATACAGAGTGTTTTAAACGCCCATTCTGGTTGCTGTGCTGGATCCTGGACAGAGAACTGCTTTCTCTGTGGTGTGAACTGGTGTAGTTTTATTGAACTCACTGGGAATTGCCAGAGTGTCCTCTTTGCAACTCTGGAAATCTCAGCTTATTTCAACTTCTTTACTAAGTACTATTTGAATTAAGAAAAAAAAATGCTTATGTTTGATTTTAACTCTGTCCTCAATTTATGTTTAAGGTGAAAGGTTGTAATGATATGTGATTTCTTATAAGCAAATTGTAAGGATATTAGTAGGGCTATTGTGAAAGAATTACTTTTCAAAGTAAGAGGAAACTGTTTAGCACACATGGTCTCAGTTCTATAGGCACTTTGCATTCATGGGCATTTGTTTAAAAAAAAAAAAAGACCCATGACTGCACTGAAGGGCTTTATAGTAAAAAAAAAAAAAAAAAAAAGAGGATGTTTGTGTGTGCGAATGTTTGCAGAACTTACACCTGTACTTAAGTAATAGATTTAACAGCTGTAGAAATGCCATAATGTATTAATGTGATCCAAGAATTTATCAGAATATGGTGGAAGCCAAAGTTACTGTGATTCATTTTTGTTGTGTAAACTAGCATTCATACATAGATTGCAAATCAACATGCTTCAACCCTGACTGTCTGTGATATGTATTGTAAATATGGAAGCGATTTTTAAGTGCTTGGCATTTGTTCAAAAATGCGATATTTACTAAGAGCTTTGTAGTTGCTTCTAGAGTAAACAACTTTAATATCGGTATTCAACCACTGCCATAGTTGAAACTGAGCCGCGTGGCCGTGCTGGGGGATGGCAGGCGTGGGCAGGCATGGGCCCGTGCTCCAGAAGCTCGGTCCTGCCCTGGAACAATGGCAGAGCCGAGATGTGGGCAGATCCCAGTTTTGTTGGAGAAGGGCATTGCCAGTGTGCGTGGCCTTGCGATGGGAACTGGTCCCGCTGGTGGGGCGCCTGGGTCCCACCTAGGCCCGGGTCCCACCTGGCCCTGCTTCCCTACTAAGGTCTGGGCTGCCACTGGTAAAGTCAAGGATGTTTGACTGCAGGCACTGGTCTGAAATGGACTGCAGCACAGAGGAGCTCTGTTCATGCAATTGCACTCATCTCAGCGGCAGTAGTAGTGTTATGAAGAGTGCTGGATGAGAAGGTACCACGCTCAGCTGAACGGGATGTTTTTAACTGTTGCCTCCTAGGTCACGGGAGAAAACACGGTGCTCGTCTCAGCTAGGATGCAGCAATTTAATGCTCAGATCCCTCTGCTTTGACTCCATCCTGTCTACCTTACAAATCAGAGCTCCCAGAAGTGTGCTGCCTTGGTTTTGGGTTGAGAATATTAAATGCCTAGCCTCGGCTCAGCCTCAGGCCAGTCTACTGGACTAGCTACGATAAGAGCTCGGAGCTGCAAAGTTACCTTGCTTGGAGTAAGGTAGTGGGTTGGCTGCTGTGGCTGCTGATTTCCTAAGGAAATCAATAGACAAGTGGTTTAGAGTAACTACTTAATTTATTCATGTTTGAACATATTTTTTGTAGGATGTTGTCATAAAATTCTTTTAATCACAGACTAAATGTTACTATGCTTTCTGATGGTGTATTGTGGGATGCAGTATATTCAGGTTTTGGGATGAATGTTGACTGAAACCCTTTTAAATAAAATATGGAGCTACCAAAACGGGTTGTCCCTGAAGAAACTTACATTGATAGTGATTAATTCCTTTGATTATTTTTCAAAATCTTACCTTCCAAGCATGCTAAAAAAACCCCTCAAAACATCTTTTACCCAGCTTGTGGGGAGCTGTAGGACCTGTGAAAGAAGAAAGGAAGCTAATATGAATTCAAGGCAGAATGAGCTTTGTGGAAGGTCCTGAATTAACTTTGTATTATTTGAAAACTTATGTGGTGTTGTATGTAATATTTGATAATCCTTTCCAACCCATAATAACAGATGCTAGCTTGTTTTATTAATAGGTAAAACTAGAAGGAAGTCTTAACTGCATTAGTAACGAAAATTCGTGTGCTTTAATTACACACGTAATTTTGCACTCAAGCATAAAGAAAGGAAAATATGACATAATGCATTTATTTCTATTTGTCTTGGTGCTTACTCACTAATATAAGGTGATTTAAAAAAATGAGAAACTTTTCTAGAATATTGTTGCTCTCTAAGCCTGTAGTCCTATTAACTGACTGAACTCTGGGATATACGTATCAAAAGCCTAAAGGACTGCATGATGTCATTCAACATATTCTTTTTTTAAGCAGTGCCACTGTTCTATAAGAGACTGTACAGACAATTTTCTGTGCTCAGCCTAAGAATCTAAGGAAAACTGAGATAGTCAAGGCATCAGACTCTTTACTCGTTATACCTTTTCCTTGCTAGGCTCTGCAGAGGATGACTATGATATCAGCCCTAGCAATGCACCTAGTACATTGCAAAGAGAAAACGTAAATTAGCTGATAATCTGCAGTGGGGAACAAAAATCTGAAAACTGTTCTTAACTGTTCTGAAGAAAACTTAGTAGCCATCTTAATCTAGTGATGTGCTAGTTGTTTTTTGGTGTTTTTTTTTTTTTTAAGAATAATATGAGATTTAGATCTAGAACTGTAGAGCAAAACGAGAGCATGAATCATAGCATTAGGAAGTGAGGGAAGCATTTATGATTTGTTGTATCTCTGTTAATGACAGATTTTAAGCCACGTTTATTTTGGTTGTAATTTATATATGTGCAGCTGTGTTAATTACATAATTGTAATTGTCAGATTTATGAGGAAGTAATAATCTCTTCATTCTAGAAGAGGCTGTCACATCTACAGTATAATATATTTTTCTGAAGTCTTATGTTTTGTTTCCCAATGAGTGGGAAACAAAAGAACGTAAAAACACAAGTCTGGGAAGGTGCTAGATTTACACTAGGATTTTACACATTCAAAAGGGTTTTTTTTTTCAGTTGTTTGTTTCTTTTGTTTTACCAGTTTATAGAAAATGAAATGAAACAGCTTATTGTTGTAAAATTGTTGTATTCCTTGTCCCTAGGATTCATCACTGCTGCTTGTGTTAGGTGGATAAAGTGGTGCTGTATATTTGCATGGAGCTGCTCATGGAATTGTTTCAGGGACTATATCCTGAGATTCACAATATGATTTCCATTTGCTTAGGGAAGAAAAATGAACCATGTCAGTCTTTTTCCTGGTTCAGCCTACTCCCCCATCTATGCTGCTTCAGCTCTGCTTCCCTGGCGTATTTGGTGGGGGAAAGAAGACACAGCACAGTCTCACTCTGTTTCTCACCATCTCCCCTCCACACTCACTGTCTTCTGGGTGGAAGACAAGAATGTCTTCCATGAGTATGGGTTATAATACAGTTTTCACTAGTTGATGGCAAAAGTTGTCCACCCACACTTTTTATGCCCTTTTCTAGTTACTGTGGAGCTAATAATCTGCTTGCATATTCTCATGCTCCTCTCAGTGGGAAAGCATTCACTGACCTGAATCAAACAAGATCAAACTCCAGGTTGCTGTGAGTTCTACTTGAATTACTGAAACAACTTTAAGAGGTGTTCAAGGGGAAAGGGATATTTTTACATACACATAATGCATTTGTTTAAAGACACATTTTTTTTTTTATACAGATAGAGGATTCCACTTCTAAGCTTAGCTTAGGTTTTTGAAATRTCCCAAAATTTATTTGGATCTTGTGATAGATACATGGAAAAGCAAAATTTACTGCACTGTGTTAAGAATTTAATTGATCTGTACAAATACATAAACCTATTTAGCTGGGAATGTGAAGTTTTTTTTCACTAGTAGTATCTCAGTACTTTTTTTTGCAAGGGAACTAAGTAAGATGTTGGCATATATAAATGACCTATGCAATCTTTTACTATTCAAAGTTTGTATCAGAGATAAGACTCTAGAGGGAGCCCATCTCACGGTTTTCTGCATTGAGAGAAATGGCTTTACAAAGATAATAAAACTATTTCTATTAATGAGTAATTTAAAGTAAAATCTCTTCTGGCTCTGAGATACAAAAGAAAATATCACAGTACTGTAGGACACTTATTTGCAAACATCTTTATTAATTTCTCAATTCATAAAGTCAATTCTACCTTACCATTAGCTGTATTTTTTGAATACTACAGAAGGTGTACAATAGAGGAATTTTCAATTCTGTGCTTACGTAATAAAAGGCAATTTATGACCTTTCTCTTTTAAAGAATTCTCAAGACCCTGTGAGTGCGGTAACGCAGAGGAAAGGTTTGAGTACGTGCATTTTGAGGCATTCTACTTCTGCAGGCAGTGTGGAAACATGAGATCTTTGAGGAGAAGGTCAGAATACAGGATTTTACATTTTACATATTGCATGTAACTTCCTGCCACATGTCAGTGGGCACATAAAATATGGGTCATACAGTAATGACTTTTTTAGCCATGATTTCTAACTAGCTAGCTCTGTGTCAGGTGACACTGGACGGTAGACCTTGCAGAATCTTACAATGGCTTATGGTTCATGGCTATAGTGATTATTTAATTTTAGTCCTTAACCTGTTGATTGCATTTTTTCCTCACTAAATAAAGAGGCTTTAGAATTTAGCAAGGTTTTTGTCCAAGGCAGATTATTTAAGGCTGCACCTGCACTGCATGACATCGTTTCCATCCTTTGTGACTGGGTTTCCTGCCCATGTGATACTTCCAGGTGACATTGCCCACCCAGTCTCTTCCCATTATGTAGTCAAGATGCACACTCAAATCTATAAGATGGGAAGCGTTCCCGGTTTCAGTTTGGATGCAGCTGGACTCACCCAAAAGTGAGAGTGAAAGTCTGGATCAGAGTTTAAAAGCAGACTTCAGTTTCAAGTGCTCAGCCTTATATTCACTGTGTTGGATACCTTCATTTCAAGGAACTGGGAGATAGAATGTTTCCAAAATTTGTATTGATAGAGAATAGTTGGAAAAAACCTGTTGTTTTTATAAAATACTAAAATGCAGTATTTATTAATTCTGAGTGAGAATTCCGTATTTCATGTAGCAATTCACAAGGTATTTGGTACTGAAGACATTCAGTATCCTAATTGCACTTTATGTTTAGTCTCTTGGTATATAAACGATGGAGCTAAATCCAGCAAAATCTGTTTACAAAGACAGTATTCAGTATTAACTGCTTTTTACTTGCACTCAAATCACTGTCATGCTTCTAGCCAACAGCAAGCATTTTTTTCAACACTTCACATTAGCAGAAGATTATGTAAGTGTGTACTGCAACTTATTCACAGGGTAACTTGTATCAACATGGTATTTACAATTCAAATAGGAACAGAGGTGTATGTAATTGATCAGGACACACTCTCTCCATCCATCTGTTACACTGTGCTCTTAGAATGCTCCGTAAAGTTAGAATATTCAGAAAATACTAACCCAAATGTCTTTCCTCAGTGTATATACCATTTGTCACCATGCACTATACTTGTGGTTTAGTCCAGAATGTTTAGTCCAGACTATTGTGGTTTAGTCCAAGATGCTTTCTAATCACAAAGAGCTTCACTGAAGTATCTTTGCTAAGATTAATAGGAAATTACTGCTAATAGTAAGAAATCACAGCTGCTTCTGCAATTTTTTTAAAATTAGCAGCTGTTGTGGTTTTTTGTGTATGTGTTTTAATATATCAAAATATATTAATTAAAAGATTGTATACATTTAGTGCAAAGCTATTATTTGTATTTTTTTCATGGTTTGAAGAATAGTCAGTGCTTTTTCTGTTCTCTGTCCTTAGCAAAGAATGAACACAGAACTGTTAATTTTATAGGCCTTCGTGGTGCTTAGCATGGATGTACAAAAGGTTTGTAGATATCAGCCAGCTGATTTTCACAACATTCCTCTGAAGCAAAGGGATATTTCTATTGCCATTTTAAAACTGGGATTAAACCACAACAGATACTCAGATTAATACCAGAGTAACAAGTAACTTTATGTGCACCTTGAAGGAAAAGAAAAAACAAAAGCTATGTAGCCTTCTGAAACTGAACATTAAGTCTAGATGCATGTCTTGTTCTAGTTTCATCTATACTGATAGAGATAACCAGCACTCCTTTTTTCCTGAAGGTCCGTGACATAAGCAATTTCTTACCCATTAGAGTAAAAATAAGCTGGGTTAGTTTAAACAGCAGGAATATAGTTCTTCTGACACAACTTTTCTTCCTTACTAAAAAAGGCCAGGTTATATTATCATACAAGCAAATCTGGTAGCAGATTTGGAAGGTGTGACACCCTATTTCAAGAAGGACARCAATAAGCAGCTAGAGACAGAAGGACTTATTAAACTCTTCAGCTGACACAGTGACGCCAAGAAGAGAATACAGTGCCAAGTTAGCAGCTTACTTGCAACCTAACAAACTGTCACGTTAGGAAATCTTTTGTAACTACCTACCACTTASTACCCTTTTCCATTTACAAAATAATGTGTTCGTTTGCCCCACAAAGGCATGTGAATCCCAGTTCATTTTTGTGAGTTCCCTGCCCAGCCGTCTCAGTCTTCTCTTACCTATTATCTTGGGGGATTTGGCTCTAAAAGGCAACTGACAGTTCTGTTGAAGTAGCTCTTTCTGTTAGATGGAGTATAACGAGCTCAAATGGGAGAAAATCTCTCTCTAAAGGACTGGCTGTGGAGGCAGGTTCTTGTGATATGCGGAGAAGGGAGCTTCCTGAATTACAGCCATCAGGCTGTAGGCTTCTAAGTTCTTCAGACGACAGTTGACCTGGCTGGGACTGATGTATTAAACCGTATTCAGGTGTTGGTGGAAGGCTGTACTTGCCAGATTTCAGTGTCTGAAGTTCAAGTTCAGAGAGTCTGGAGAAATATGCAGACTCATGGATCTCAGAACTTTCCCAGTAGCTGGAGATAAAGATTTCTCACATGAGTGAGAGAAATAACCTCTAACAGAAGTAACAACTCACAAATAGTGAGGGACTGAGGTTAAGTAGCTATGAAAACCTGAAAGGATAATTTGGAGGAAAAAAGCTATTTACTTGTTTGAATGATTGACAATTCCATCACTAGCATTTTATGCAGCCTAAAAGCTCTTTCCATTAGACAAAGCAAAGATAAGTATATGCTAGTCCTGCATCTTACTGATGCATTTAGAAAATAATTCTAGCTTTCTGTAATTGTTTAGATGAATAACAAGCTTGAAAGAAAATTACTGAAAATTAATTGCTGAACCTTCTTCCAGTCATGTATACAATTGCATTTGAAGATAAAAATCTTGATGTGTCCTTCAAACAAAATTGTCTTATTTTTATAATAAAGGGGATTGCTAACTTGCAGAAGTAAACCGTAGCAGGGTTTTTCCACTTGCCACAAAGTGGGGGGGAGAGGAAGGGGGAAGTCCCAGGTACCTGCCTACTTGCTCCAGTCTATTCTTATGTAAAGAAGAAAACTCATAATATGACGTTTCATATGTGTTTACGATTACTCTGAGCAATATTTTGTTTGCATTCCCTCTCTTTGCTGTGTGAAATATGTGAAAGGGTGGAGCTGCAGCTGCAATAAGAGATCTCTTGGTAGAACCTTGTATTATTAAATTAGTTATCTTGACCTGAAGATGTGGAAAGAGAAATAATACACTAATGGAAATCTGTATTTAAGCATAGCTACAGAAACCTGTGCTATGGAAATAGCATGTCCTGTGCCCTGTACTGCCCAAGTAGTAACTAGAAAGCTTATGTGGGCTTGAATTTATTTGGCTGGACTCTGATGAGGGATTTTGGTTTTTTTTACTGCTGTGAGTAAACACCAACTTCTCGAGAATGGGCTCTGTTTAAAGAARAGCAACGTGCTGGCCAGTGTGCATGAAATATCGGGTAAACAGATGATGAGCCTTGCTACAGTGCCTGTCTTATTCTAGCTGATTCACAAAATAAATACAAAAGTTGCTGAAGGATTTTGTTTCATCCAAGTGATTGGACACATGTTTCTACAATAAAATGTCCAGGACTGCATTTCAAAGGCTGTGTGAATATGGATTGATGTTTTTACTATATGTCTATAATCAAAGATTAATTCCAGAACAATCTACTTATATTAACTAATTATTTAATCTACACTGATTGTTTAATATTCYTTTTGAGGCATTATTTTTGTGAGACTCGATTATTGTTATTACTGATGTCAGTATAATCATGAAGATATATGACAAAGTAAATATTATACATGAGAGGTATGCAAAGTAAATTTCAATGAAATATGTCTCATTTGAGGATTACTTTTCTTTTGTGAGAAAGAAGAAAGCAAATACTTGTGATTTGTATGTGAATTACATATTTCCTTCTTCCTAAGGAATTTATAAGGTAAGTTTAGTTTCCCTTTCTCTTGAATCCTTAACGAGATGCGGGCTTCTTTATCTTTAGGCAGATGCTTTTTGTAGACTGTTGTGTTTTATTGAACAGTAATTAATTTTTACTGTATAAAGATATAACTCTCTGGACTAAGCTGAATGAAAAGGAATATCATCATCAGAACTTAAGTTACCTTAAGCTAGAGGGTGATGAATCTATGGAAGAGAGGTATGACAAGGTAGGGGTGACCACGAAGTTAGGAACTTGCAAAAGTAAATTTTGAAGGGTGTCCTCTGTGACACTAATGAACTAGGAGCCCAAGAGGGACTGACAAGGGTCTTGTCTTGACCACTGTTAGCTTGCTGGTTTGCACCATATTATTTGGTGATCTAGAGAGTTTCCTCTCTCTTCTCCCCTTTCTCCAGCCCCAATATAAGGAATTGGCTTCTATAGTTCTCCCCTTCCTCTGAAACAATGAAGGTTGAATGTGGAAGAGGAAGATGATGTACTTTATCAGAAAATACAAAATTGTTGGTTCTTCTTGTGATATTAAATCTCTTCAATTTCAGGGTTGGGGTGAATTGCAGTGTTCTGAATCTGCACAGGAATTTCTGGTGATTGATAGAACACATTTTGATTGTTTTTGTGTGTCTAATTTTTGTAATGTGGTACATTATCCACTTCAAAAGTAATCCGGCAGTTTTATCTTCTGAATTCCCTGCTGTTTTACCTCATGTTCAACTTAACAGTTTCTGTGACTGTCTTGCAAATTAGATTGTGTTTTGGTTACTTAAAATATTTGCTTTCCTATTTAAGAAACAAAGGCCTAATCCTGCTAAATGGTGAACAGCTTCCATTGTTCTAATGACTTCTCATGCCTCATCTTATGAAGAATACTTGAGTGAACCCTTTTTAAAGGTAACTTTAGCTTTCTGTAAGCATGAGGTACTGCCTACTGCATAATGCTACAGGTAAACTTAGGTAATATTATTAGCAAATAATCTGATTCTCTGTGAAGATCTGTATGACTACAGGGTTCAAAGTAGTTATGGATTTTTATTCCCTCATGTGGAATCTTGACTCCACTAAAACAAGTCTCCTATTTGCAGGATTTGACCAAAAACTTTCAAAATATGCTAAACCTTAACATTCTGTAATGTGTTATATTTTATATCCTTCATTTTATGTCCCCAGTACTAGTGCTGGCAGATAAATTCTCCATTGCCATTTGTAGGAAATATCCTATTGCTACTTATGCAATCAAAACATATTAGATTTTTTTCCAAATCTTTGTTTGCATTTTTTCCAAATCTTTGTGTATTTTATGTAGCCATTTATTTTCTAGCACATACTTGGGGAGCACTGCAAAAATTCTGATTGACTGTCTTAAAGTCTTCAAAAACCACACCTTTTTGCCTGATTTGAACGTTAATTGTTCACTTTAGAAAAGGTCATGTTACACGTAAGTCTGATTTTAGAATTTTTTTCAGAATCTTGCATATCCAAAGATGAGTAAGAGCTATGTCTAGCATTACTTTTGACAGATAATGACATAGTTTCTTCTTTATATAATTGTAATTCCATAAGCTAATTAATTATTTTTGCAAATGAAACTGGAAATGGGTACTGATAAATTATATTCCAGTGCTGATTAACAGCATGGTCTAGGGTTACTTGATTAAATGCATTATGTATTTGTTTAGAAAGGATAGATAGAATGTGTCGCTTGCAGCATGGGTAAATTGTTATTGAGATCATTGTTCTATTTTTCAAAAAGCAACTGTTAAAGATAAAGGCTGATCTTTCAAGTATATTGCAAGTGAGATTAATGCACATACAGAAGTGGAGAAAGTACTTTCTTTAGAGACTACAGCATTGTCCAGTAAGTATAGATTAATGTGATGTACGTAAGTCCAGCCTCAAACTATGGATAACTTCTTCCTGACTTGATCTCTTTGCCTTGTTTTTGTCATTCTGAAAACTGAATTAATCTATTAAAAATGCTGAATGCAAGTAAACTTTATCCTTTTATTCATCTGTGTAATATGTTAGAGAATCCCAATTGAACTGGATATAAAAAATTGGAATATTTAGCAGTATGTATATATACACATATGTATATATGTACATGTTTATATACACCTATGTAAGTATACGTATGATGGACAACAGAATTTTCTGTGTCCTCTGCTTTTTGTGGAATCATTGATACTTTTTTTGAAGGAGATCCTATTTCTTAACTATAGTATCACTTGTCATATAATTTTAAACAGATATTTCTTCCTAAATATTACTTGGTGATAATAGGCATTGCAACACCACATTGCAACTGTGACTTTATGGTGTGCGGGCTTGTTTAACAAGAGTAACCACAGTAACGTGAGTGCGTGTTTCTGTAGATACAGAAATCACATGGAAGTTAATGTTAACAGAGTGGTGCAGCAAGGAACAGTATAAAAGCACTTGAGTTAGGATCCTGAGAGGAGTGCTGTGTTAGATATTTCAGGTGACAGGAATCATATATATGTGTTTAATTTTCTTCTTTTAGTTATGTGCTGCAATGATAAAGGCTGCTCTATCATTTTAGAATTTTAAAAATATTTTTTACCGGTGAAATGCAGCTATTTTTCTAGCATGGATTTATGGGCATTAACATCTTGCCATTTCATTCTCAATAGGATAAGATCAATCTGTTTCCGCCTCTTGTAGAAGTTCAATTTTGAATACCATACGCGGTGTTGTAATTCAGAAGACAAAAAGGCAATAGGTATCACAAAAACATTCCACAAACAATTGCCCTTTTTGGTTAATATATAGGTTATACATAGTTTTGCAAAGCATTGTTAGGGGCCTTTTTAGCCCTGTGGTCTGACTTGAGTGACTGTAATGTTATCTCTCATGTGTGTTATATAGTGAGACTACTAGACACTTGCATTTATTAAAATGGGAACTTCCTATGGTTAGAAACGCCTTTGCACCGGAATGGTCAGGTTAAAGTTGTGGGAGAAACCAAGGCCACTCTTGTATCATTAGCTCTTGATTCAGAATGAGTGGGGCAAAGATGTGGAGAAAACCTGTGTTTAGACTGGTGGGAGAAGGCAGAAAACCATGCCCTTTTTGCACTAAAGAACAAAGTGCCAATAGAGTTTTATAATCTGGGAGGAATATGTAGATTGGTATAGTGCCTTTAGCTGCCAATTCTTTTGGACTACTGAGTGCTGGGGGGGATGTTGTGATGTTGGAGATGCTGCTTTCTAGAGGAGAAACTTCTAGTTGCAAGTAAATGCCATTGGCAGTTAGAAAATGGGAGGAAACAGGATATATCTATCCAATAGTTTCAAATGCATGCATTTCCTTAAAGATGTTATCTTTCATTATACAAGTAGTGGCATTGCAGCAGTTCTGCATGAGTGAATGTTGCAGAGTTCAATAATGTCTGTATATGTCTTTTGCATCCTTTTCAAAGGCAGGATGTTATATAGCCATACACTTATACTTGTAATTCTTCCAGTTTTCTTTCATGTCTAATACTGAATATGTAACTGAACTTCCATTCAAGACACAGAGAGCTGAAATCTAAGAAATTCTGGGATCAAAATTCAGTGTTATGAATATCTATAATGTCAAGTATTGGAAGGATTTAATTAAATCCTTATGCACAGTTGAATACCTCCTGAATTTCATTTCAGTTGCAATCAAGCATCTACAAACGGAGTTGGTGTAATCACAGGTTTTGTGACATTCGATAAAGGATTTTTGTTAGCAATCTAAATCAGCTACAAGATTTGAGAATACTTCATTGTGGCTTTTGCAAGTCCAGTAGTAAAAGATGGGTTTTATTTCATGGGAAGTCTAGTTGGTGTGATGTTTTAGAAAAAGAAGTTGTTTAAGGAGTAAAGATCTTAAAGTTGTCATTCAGCAATAATCAAACCAAAAGTTACGATTTAATGCTTGAGTTTTTTGTGTTTTTATGCAACTGCAAGAAATCGGACTCACATTTCCATTTCCTTGGGGAACTGTGGGCTCCAAAGTGCTTGTATCTTTTAAACAAGCCACGCGTCTCCAAAAAAGGCAAAAATGTCATAGGAATGACATTTTAAAATAAACTGTGTTTTTCCACATTAAAGTTTCTTGTTGAAAGGCATAAGTTCCTTCACCCCCACCCTCCTATGGTAGAAATAGACGCAGTTTTGCATAACCACTTCTGCATGATAAATTATCATGTTGGTCTTGAATACACATAAAAACGTGACTACAGAAGAAATAGAATTGAAGAAATTAGATTGTGCTTTTTGGTCGATAATGAAATTGAAATGCTTCGGTTGCAGATATATCCAAATTATGTGAAACTAAAGCAGTTCAGATGTGGTTAGTTTCCCTGAAGAACCCTGAGCAATGGTTATGCCTCAGAGAGATACGAAATATTGGCTGTACCATGGAAATATATTGAAAAGACAATGAAATTAACAATTCAAACTGCAGATCCTTTGGTTTCTCTACTTTATGCACTGAGGTTTTTACACTGATTAATTCACTCCCCACCTATGATTCATTCAATAGCATACCCAGCTATTGCTTTCATGTTTTGGAGCACTGACTGCAGAGCTACTATTTTGGTCTCCAAAGCAGGCTCTCGGTTTTATGAAATGTGCATCATTTATACCAAGTTTCACCTCTAGAATGACAAGAACAGTGTTACTTTTTACTTCAGTAAACTTACGTGCTTAAAGAAAATCATAAGCACTCCTCTGTAATCAAAGATGCGTTACTGAACCAAGTATCTCTGATTTTAATTACTGATGAAATGTTGGCAAGGATAGAAGATGTACAGTCCATGGCTAGAATTTCCATTCAGATTGTTTAACTAATATCACGTCTCTGACGTCGGTGTTCTTAAGCCAGTCTTCTATTGAAAAGAGAGATCCTGCCTTCCCTTTCATCTTCTGCCATGCATTTTGCCCGGTGCTTTGGGCTGTTGCCAAGGGAGCACACAGTATGCTGGAGAAGGAATCATGGTGATTGAAAATGAATCAGTTTTTATGGTTTTTTTGCTGGCTTAGTTCCAGTCAGCTCACCATGTGGCCGCACAAATGCTTGCACTAATAGAAGGGAAGCAGCAGTAATACACTACTTAGGGGAAGGAGCTTGCCCCTTTAGGTAGCAGTGTGGCATTGGATCAGATTCATGTGGTCCATTGAAGCACATTCTTTGTTGTCTGGCATTAAAAAATTAAACAAACTTAAGCAGTTGCACTCATGTGACTGTTACCACTTATGTCTAGGGTCCTTCAAAGGGTTGGAAGTGTCTCTCACCTTTTCTACTTTCGTTGCTCCGCGTTCCCCATGGGGTCCATTATAACAGGACTGTACGATTGATGCACAGTGAAGCATGGAAATTGAAAGCTCCTTCCTTTCCAGAAAGTAAAAGTCTGTGTTGTTGCTGTGCGAAGGAAAGAGGGGTCTTGTGTGCACAGGCATTTTCCCCTATGTCTGCAGCAACAGTTAGCCACTAATATAGTGATGCTGATGTAGTGATGCTTTAAGTGAGAGAAAGGAAGCAAACTGGCTTCCAGGAGAGGTAAGCACTGCTATTCACAATGTTAGTGTTTGTAGTGTTGTTGTAGATACTATTTTTTGTTTGTATCAGTAGTTAAATAATTGGTTGCTGTTATCCAGATGATTTCCTGTATTAGACATGTTTCCTGTCTGTTTAATTCTTGCTCCTTGCCAACCTCAGTAAGCTTCTCTTCTAAAAGTATCCAGCTCTTAAAGGAAATAATTTAATATCTGTGTTTTAGGCATGCAAATTATCTTCCATGGTCTAAGTTGCACATTTGAGTCAGGGCTCTCAGTCCATCTCCTAGTAGAGATTCTTGTTGCTGCTGCTCCTTTGTTCAGAAACATTTTATTCCAATTTCCTGATTTTAATTTTTGTTGACATAGCAGTAGCCTTTAGGGGTGGCAAAGATAGGTCCAAGCAAGCTCTAGAGGTGCATCCTCCTTATTTTTTAAACCAGACTCGTTCATTAACCAGTCTCAGCACTCAAACTGATACCCTCCAACCTCCCAAACATCTCTCTATGGAGAAGTGCCGCATCTAATCTGACTAACTTGTGGCCAGATGTGTGATGGAATGGAGCAGGTCTGGGAGTGAAGAACTGCTGCCTTCTGTAGCAATGATTATTACCATGTTCCTGCTGGTCTGTGATGCCATCTACTTGCAGATGCTTACCTGTGGCAGGTGCAATGCCAGGCAGAGTTGCTTACTCCTTGCTTGGGCTGCTGATTTCCCAGGAGAAGCAAAAGAATCTGAAAGGTTTATTTAAAGACATTAAAGTCATGGGCTGTTTCTGTTCTCAGTGTATATTCAAGTAAGAAGTTGCCAAGTTAACATTTGTTTTTTAGAGCTTAACTGTGGATTTTTTTTTTTTTGTTTGTTTGTTTTAAATGTGAAAAAGTTAGAATGTTTTATGGAAGCCTTCATCCCTGCATGACTGAATGTGGGGAGAACTGAATTCCAAGTTAAGAACAGGTAGAAAAGAAGCAAATCCTACAAAAAAAGGAAGTATTTACTGTCTTTGTTCTGTCAAAACATGTATGTTTTGACACACAAAGTATGTGACTAACTTTTTTTAACCAACAATTTATTGTTGTTTGCAAATCCTCTAAGACTTCCTGATTCTTTGCCAAAACTATAATTCATTTGATTTATATATTTATTCTTGTAACATGAGCTTGCTTGGGGATATAAATCATTCCTTTTTTTGAAGGTGAGAGAGTCTCACATGGTTATGTTTTAGTAACTAGAATAATAGGGCCTCAACTTAACCATAGGAGCAAAACAAAGCAGCCTTAGATATGCTTGTTTTCAGGCAGTATTTCTACTGCAGTACTCCATGTAACTTTTGATAATTCGTTTAAGTAAGAAACCCTTAATCCCATATATGCAATAACATTTTTACAAACTATATAATTCATTGCCAATCTATATGAAATACACGTTATCCATTAATATGGCTATTACTAGATGATGTTTCTATTATTCTCATTTTTCAAACATATGAAAGGTTAGACACAATCAAATGAAAAGATGCGTGATGAAATGCAAACATTCTGAACTTGCTTGGCAGTGAATCTTCAATTATGTTTCACGTAAGGATGCTTTTCTCCTGTTTTCTTTCTTTATACTCGCTCCAGCCTTTAGATATTATCAGCTTTTCCAGTTTTGGGATTAATGTGAGCTTTGGATGTTTTTAAGGGGAGGGGGAAGGAAGAAATACATTTTAGAAGATTAAGTTCTGAATTTTCTCGTTAGAATTGCAGAATTTCTGTAATAGGAACAGCAAACAATGAAATGAGAGTACAACAAAAGAGAATGTGAGAGGCATCTTGTTGATGATTAAATCCAGGTACTTGAGAGACAGTCACTGCCAAAACTGATACAGTTTAAGGGTCTTTTATATCTTAATTACTTGGAAGAAAGGAAAGGTCATTTGCATGGCATGCTCTCAGACTTCACAAACCATTCTCTGAAACATGAATTTCAAAGTGCTGCTAAAAATGTATCCTTCCTGCTTGTTCATACCTTTCAAGAGACAAACTTAGACACATTTCCAAAGAACTAGTTAGTGATATTTTTTTTTTTTTTTTAAGTTTTAGAGTGTATGTGGGTGATGATATTAAAAAAAAAAAATACAAGGGATCTTTTGATGGAAAGTATTTTGAGGTCAAATGAACTGAAATGCACTCATGGTTTATTCTCCTTTCTTTGGCCATTTGTTTGATCCTTGTTTTTATAATCAGTTTAGTGAAAGTGATTGTAGGAACTACTGATATAGTCTCATTCTTTAAGATGGTTGAGAAATTAATTGAATAGGCAGAGGATTAACAAAAGCACTTAGTATAGGACATATACAATTTTTCACACTGCACGGTTTCCATTGGCTGTATGCTCTGAGGAGTCAAGTTTGCATTTGTGTGTTTCCTTGTGAGCACATGAGCACAGACTTCTTAGTAGAAATTTTGCATTGTAATACCTAAGCTACTGATACTGGCCTCTATGAAGTACATGGAATGAAGAACAAATGCAATAAATAAAAAAAGCTTAATCAAATTATCTACTCATCACTATTTTCCCATTTTTAACATTAGAACTGTAAATTCTTCAGGTAAACCTAGTTACAAGAACCAGCATCTGGAAAGATTGCAGTGACCTATGAGTGGTGTGGGTTGTGTTTTTTTTGTTTGTCTGGTTGGTTTTTTTTTCGTTGAAACAGTCTTGACTTTTATTTTCCTGCCTTACTGATTTTGCAAACATTCAGATGCTACCTGATTTTTTTCATACTGGGGCTATCTGTAAGCTTTGGAAGTTTCTGGAGGATTTTTACTAAATGCTTCTTGACTAGTTACTGTTTCTGCTCACTTGATTGTTTCCAAATGTGAAACTGTTGTGATTAGTCTTCGGTAGGATATGGGTATGTGTTAGGATTCCCAGATGTTACGTGATGATTTTGTTTTACATCCCCAGAATAATCTGCCCAAAAGCAGAAGCACTTCTGGCCCTGGGCAGAACATCTCTGTCCCATTCCTGCTTTTTGCCTTGTGTTCCTCTTGCGCTGAATGTGGTTTGGCCAAACACAAGATTCAGAAAACGTTTACTTTAGTAAAGACATTACTCTGATTAATACCAGTGTAGCAGAAGAGTATTGGGTTAAGAGTCCCTGTGGGCCAGCCTGCACATCTGTTTGGAGCAAGAAACCTTAAAGTCTGAGCCTTAAAGTCTATGCCATATAAATTGCTTTATTGCCGCAATGAAGTTTCTTATTATGACAGGGGATGGAGTTCTCTAGAGCACAGAACTGGTATTTCAAATATGTCCCACGGAGTCCAGCATTGTGCACAAATTAATTGGGATTCATTGTCTCATGTTTGTATGCTGTAACAATGATCCAGGAAGTTTCATAGTAGTTCAGAAGCGTCTTGAATCCTGAGTTGTCTGTTGACCTTGGTGCTGGCAGTTTCAACATATTTTTTTCCAGTTCAGCAGTAGATTGTAAATCAGCTATACTCTGTCAGTTTGCCAGTTTCTCTGCTGATATACATGTACATCAGACGAGTCATTTGCAAATTTAATTTTGAAAAAATTAAGTTGGATAAAGCCCTGAGCAATCTGACCTCATAGCTGACCCTGTTTTAAGCAGGAATTGGGACTAGAGACCTCCTGAAGCCCTTTTTGACCGGAATTATTCTGATTCTAAATGGAAAGTGTATGTATCCCAACTTCTTTTTCCTTTTTTTTTTTTTTTTTTTTTTGGCTTTATTGTGTATCTATTCTTCCCCAGAATGGGACTGCAGGAATTCAGGTTTAGGAAATCCTTCCCTTTGCAACCATTCCACAGTCAAGAATCTTGCAGAGTACCAGAAACTGGAGTGGTTGTGTAGGTGGACCTCAGAACTGATTTCTACCCTCTTTGACAATGGAAATATTTGTTCCACTAAATAGTGCAATTGCCTTTTCCTTTAGTCTCTCATTGTGGCTTTTGACATGGATAATCTTAGTTTAGAATCACGGTCAGAAAAGTGGACCCTGTGTTACTCACTGGCATTTTCTACATTGTCCTGTTGTTTGCAGTTTGGATGTGTGTATCTTTTTAGATAAAAGCAATGCATATGTTTTATGCTCATAAAGTAACCATCCCTTGGGACACATAACCAGGTAGTGACATCTCCTGTCCATCTTCATCCCTTCTAGGTATAAGTATTTTGGTCAGAGATTGTACATATGGATTGCAGATGCTCCCTTTATGTCTCCAAAGACCAGCATGTCAGAACTGGCCTTGACTACTTCACAATGAAGAATCAAAATTTCCCCTTTGAAACTACATGGGAAAAGATCTGACAGCACAGGCATGTATAGTTTATCTTACTTGAAAAATACCTTAGTCTGTTCTCACTTTGGCATTACTTATATGATCAGTTCTTAACAGGGATAGGCAGTTTGGTAAGCACTTTTGTCATGAAAGTGGTGGTCAAACACTGGCACAGGCTGCCCAGAGAGGTTATAGAGTTGCTATCCATACAGATACTCAAATCCTGACTGGACATGGTCTTAGGCAACCTGCTCTAGGTGACCCTGCTTGAGCAAGGGGGTTGGACCGTATGATCTCGATGGGTTCCTTCCAACCTCGACCATTCTGTGATTCTGTGAAAGTTTTCTTGCAACAAGAGAACTGCAGTTCCTGTATTGGATTGTGTTTATATTGTCAATAATCCTGTCTTGAATGATCTCAACATTTTTTTTTGCTATATACATCATCCCTAAGGCATTTAATCACAGCATAATATCCTGCTATTGATTTTCATTCAAAATTCCTGTTGATTCCAAGGGGAATGATGGCAGAATATGACTCTGGAGAGATCAATCAATATCATACTTAAGTTTCCTAACATCTAATTTCCTACATGACTGAAGCTCAGCACTTGTAAAATTTACTGCCTGGTGATATTTTTAAAGGACCATTTTGATTTTATAAACCATCCCTCAGTAATCAGGGACTACTTTGAAATGAATTACATTGTGCAACTGGGAACTCTTCTTGTATGTGTAGTGAAATATGAACAATGTTTAGCATCTGGATACAATGAATCAGTCAAAAATTATAACTGAATAAACAAGGCATCTATTAAAATTTATTCCACTTGCGTGGAAAGAAGTTAGCACTTTCACCTAGGAATGTCTTTTAATCTTTTTAATAGACTGCTGAGTTGGTTCACAACTGAAATTCAGCAGCAAGAACTGTGGGTTTTATTTTAAGTTCCTATAGTGTAGTAATTCTGTAGTTGGTTTTTTTTTTTTCCCCATTGGATAAAATATTCATAGGGAATAACCACTAGGTAGAAACACCTGGTGAAAGATCAAGGTGTAAAAACGTTAGAAAATATATAAAAATAGCCCCACGTGGTCCATAGGGTGAGGAGGAAGAAACCATCAATGTAATATCACACTCCTTGCAAAAAGGAGGACTCTTCCCTTCCTCCCCCCATCAACATTACCTCGCCACCATCATGCTCCTCCCAGTGAAGATTTGGGACACTGAGGTCTCACTATAGCATTCCTGTAGGCTGAAGTGACTGACCTTAGGACCCAAAGGGGCAGTGAAAGGCTGAGCATAACACCAGAGAAATGGGTAGATAGTAGAAAGCTTGTGTATATCAGTTTTGACTCAGTAAAATTTGAACGATAAATGTTAGTATCACATTTTAACTGGACAAATAATTCTTTGATTAGAGTGTTAAGGCTTTAATTAAACTAATGTAAATTGTAGCTTTGCATTTAAGCAGTATTCCCCCTTTTGCCTGCAAGATGTTGAGTATAATGTGAGTCAGCAGCAGGCACACACACGCACTCTGCTCCTTCCCCATCCAGTTCAACAATGGTGTAAGTATGTTCACATCCTGCGTTTTGGGGCAGAGTGGGGGGAAGAGCTGATGCGTCCGTGAGATACATGGCATAGAACTGAGTGGACTGAAATAATTCGTACCATATTTTTCCACCCTTCTTTTTTTCTAGGGTGATCTGTGTATGAACAAAATCTTCAGAGACAAAAGATTCTGCTTATGACTATGCATCTGCTATCTCAAAGGGTTCAAGAGGAAACATTTGGCTCTTTTGTGATTGTAGTATTTTTCTCTGATAATTTCTGTAACATGCTAGCTGGCTTCCTACATCAACTCCTGAATGGCAACTGCAAGCATTTTGTCTTCATAAAAAATTTTTAATGGGCAGTACCATAAATAGCTGGAACTTTCTGTCTCATGTGAAAAATATAGGATATGAGTCATTATCAACAGTAGGAGACCTTAGATCCTCTGTAGCTTTATGTATCTTCTGTGGCCATATCAAGGACTGCATTTAGTCTGAGCAGCACATGTTCATTCCAGATAGCTATAGGAGGTGACTTGGCTCCCACTGGCTGGTTTTGGAGTATGTGTTCTCTAGTAAAACCTACTCCATTTTTTAAAGAAACTCCAGTTCATTTTTCAGTCACTCAATTTCTGGTACCTTGAAGTAAAAGTGGGGAAAATTCAGTAATTACTGGCTTGTCTTTGGAACAAGAGAGAGGAACAGGCTAACTCAGAAAGCCAGATTTCAGTTCTGTGAGTTTCTGATGTCCCCTGTTCTGCCAGAGGGGTCACTTTTGTGATGTAAATGATATCTTTCAATGCAACTTTAAAGATTTTAACTAGGCTAACATTTTTAGCAGTCAAAGAGAAATTAATTGTTATTATGACAGTTTCTGTAAATCTCTGATTTTTTTCTAACATTTTTAAACATACACTTCAAAAGCAATGTTATGTACTTCTCCTCATATTCCATTCCCAAGAGTTACATATGGATTTTGAAATTCTTGAATACAGTTTTGAATTGCTTTACAGTTCAGTCTTTCACAGATAAAGAAGCCAAGGCACAAACGTTACCATTTATTTTAATGTAGGACTCAATGGGAGAGTACAAAAGCAATACTTTCCAGAACTTTTGACCCCCAGGACTGTGCTTTAATCAGACACCATACTTCTGGATAATTTAGCAGTAGTCTGCTAAGCAAACTCAAATTCAGGAGACCTTATTGCTTGAAGCCAGGGCTGAATAAACAGCTTTAATGGTTCACATCTGGCAGGTCGATTCCCAAATCTTTTAAGGTAAAAAGTTAGATATTTTTTTAAAACAAGGTGAGACAATAGTGCTGACACAATGGTAATGGCTGGAAAGTCACATTTGAGATGGTCAGCAGGAACTTCCAGTGTCCTTTGAAGGCTAAGCAAAGTCTGCCTGAAATCTCTTCCACTTCTTAATATTGCAGTGTGTTGTGTTTTGTTGTGTTGTGTTATTACAAAACACCAGAAGCAAGCATTGGAACACAGGTGATGATGCAGGTGTCTGTCTGCTAGGATACTCTCCAGCTACTTGGCAATAAAGTTAGGCTGTTCTTGTATACATTCTGTTTCTCATTCTTTTTATGCAAAAAATGCAACATCTTTAAAGAAAAGCACTGCGTGAGTGCTTAGGCCCACCTGTCCCTATTAGCCTGGTGGTTAAATAAACTTTTGACAAGTGTGACCCATGAAGATCACGTTTCTATGTCCCTTTGTAGGTCCCAGGCCAGAAAGACTTGGAATTAAAGACTGAAACGAACCTAATAGCTGTAAACTGAAAAATTACCTGGAATCTTCTCATCAAGATTGCTGTGTTTGAGTACCATAACTATAGCTGTTTCTTCCCATCAGACCTTGCATATTGCATTTTTGAAGTTAGCCTCCACAAGGACATGAGGGACTATTTAGTTGCAATTTAAGCTTCAGATTTGCAATTGTAGCGACAGAGAAATCCCATCTTCCGAAGAAGTG
>JASVER010000003.1:16419953-16507992 GCA_030449065.1 Oceanodroma leucorhoa | reverse complement strand
TAGCCTCCACAAGGACATGAGGGACTATTTAGTTGCAATTTAAGCTTCAGATTTGCAATTGTAGCGACAGAGAAATCCCATCTTCCGAAGAAGTGGGTGGAGACAGCTCTAGTTAATACTAAGGGACCTTCTTTCAAGAATGAAAGTGAATAATTCAGACAGGATTAGTTTTTCTTAACAGAATTGCTGTTCTGGATGAAAATGTCTATATTTTTGTGGATGAATACATACATCAGAAAAAAAATGGAGAGTTGACTTGAATTGAACTTTACTCAAATATTTCAAATATTTAGCATGGAAATCACTAGTTTGAATTTGTCCCCATGGAAGAAAGGCAAGAGAAGCCTCAGAAATGTGGCTGGATCTCTGATAATAATAAGTATTTTTTAGGCATCAATCATTATTTATTAAATGTAAATTAGAAGCAGTACTTGTAATTCAAATGTTGATAAAGAGTCTTTTCCAAGCAGAAGAATTTTATGGTTGGCAATATTTAATCTCTTATTTTAAATTCTTATACATAAATTGCCTGTTAGTTGTTGATGATGACAGCCTGGTACCATGAGGGGGTTCTCCTCACATAAGAAAACCCACTGCCTTGTAGCTGTGGTATTATACTGTCAAAGGAACCAATACATACAAATACCAGTTTTCTGCATATGTTCCAAAGGAAGAAGACAAAAATGGCGTGTAACAATCCTGATGTTCCTTGGGAAGTAGTTTGGATTTGTCAGAATATATGCAGTGCTATTTAGTGTTATGGACCAGCAAAAACTCTAATCTGAGTTTTTCTCAGGTACTGTGAAAACATCTTCTGTAGCTGAACTTATTTAAATGCTAATGCTTACTTAGATCATGATACTTTTATCAGGAACTGCATAAGGTATTCCTGCAAATAGCTCGTGAACTTTTTGGTACATTAGGTCATACTGGAACACCTGTTAAGCTGATTTCTGTGGCTGTTACAAGTAATAATGTGGAGATTTTGACTGTGGAATTATGAAAATCTGTATCATACTTATAGTAGAGTAACTGGACCATGACTGGAAGGACATACCCATCTATAGAGTGACCACAGTGAGCTGAGGTTTAAATTCTGGTCTAGAGTGGTACCTAGCAGACCTTGGTTTCCAGATACTTTTCATTCCCATATAAGCTACATCTTCAGCTCCCAATGCAAGTATATCTCTAGTGAATATTGTTCTGCTAAAGCTGCAGAATAATGCACCTCTGGGGAGGCTGCTGCAGTCACTCAGGTGGAAATCTGGAATGTTTGGACCGTAAGTCTAAAGAGAAAAAACTTACAGCTGTGTGTGACTAAGCTGCTTATGACATTGGTAAGTAAATAAGTAAGACAGGGCTGTTGGGCCCTTGACTAACCTTGAACTGTCAGATGTCAGGCCAGGAAAAGGATGGGTGGCTATGTGCTTTGTATTTTTAGATGTCAGCTTGAAACTGATTTATAGTAGCTTTCCAGTCTCAGAGCAAACTGCTTAGGGCTTCAAGGACTGGACTGGATATTACGGGCTTTCCAGCATGTACACAGGCAGCTCAGAGAGGCTTTCAGTACAGAAAATCGGAGGTCAAATTAAGGGATTGATGTAAATCCATGCTCTGAAGTTAGTCTTTCTGTCTGAGATTTCTGATTCTAAAAGGCGAAGTGCATAATCCTGAAATTTGGCAAGTGCCACTGAAGATGAGTAGCTGTTGCCTTCTCTCTGCCTTGATTTTCCACTTTTATTGGAACAGCTATGATGTGCAGGGTTACAGATTTCCGGCATTACTCACCAGCCTTTAATGAGCACTTTTGCTTTGGTAGCAAAATACCTATGTATATTTAATGGCTAAGAAGTTACCTGCAACAGAGCAGACATGACAAAATCTTTTTCATCTCCTGAATTTTTATTGACTACCTGTTACAGCTGTGTAAAAGTTAAGACATGAGCCTGATTTGGACAAGGCCAGTTAACATCTGTGCTTGCTCGGTAGCTAAACGGAGATGGAAGTCGTATTCTAAACACCTTTCCTTTGCGATACACGTCGATTAGGGGACTAGCCAGATGGTGAAGGTGTGTATTGCTTCTGCATCCATCACTTTGTGTGCTCCCCATTTTGTGGGAGGCAGTGAAGTTGACTCACAGTTCAAGCAGTAGTGGCTCATGATGTTCACCAAGTGGCGGTCCCAAATTTCATATATGCTTTCCTCCCATCTGGTAAGTGCATGAGTCATTTATGACTCAATTTTCTCTGCTCAGTTTAAGAATAATTCCTAATGAGTCAGATAGAATGTTTTCAGGGACTCCTGCTGTTGGAGAGCACTTCACCTCTACTGCTCTCATCTTCTCATCTCTCCCATACTGTGGGCTGCAGTCTAACTTCCAGAGCAGAATCCTTTTACCCGAAACTCAGGATTGGTGAAACTGCTGCTTTAGTGAGCAATTTCTGATTTAAGTATGACTTTTAGCCTTGTCTGTAGTACTGTCACTTAGTGAGGYAGAGGGTCAGCCTTATGGATTGTAGCGAATTAGACAGTGTATGTAAAGCCCAGGTACTGGATCCCCTGGAGCTGCTTGTGGTGCACACAGTGCTTGTTGAGGGCATGGTGATACACGGACAGGACCTGCCCTTTCTGGTGGCCATGTCCACAAATGCCAACAGATGATCATGCTCACGGGTGTCTAATCTAGTGCCTCAGCAGCATGGGTACAGGCTTGCCTTCAGCGGGAGGACATTCAGTGGGGACAATTAGGATCACAAGTTTGTTATTCCTTCTCTTGTGCACAATGAATAGAGAGAGTTAGCCTGGGCTTTTGTACTAGATCTGTCTTATTCTAGGCAGATCTTTGTATGTTGGCTCTGTGTTTGGAGTGCAGCTTCAATATAAGTCCTTGTCATGGATGACAGTACTCTAGCCCAAGAGACAGTGGGAAAGGGCAGGTGCCAGGCTGCTGGCAGGCTCCTGACAGTCACTGGCAGGCTGTTGATCAGCGATAGGCCTCTGGAAAATTGTTAGGACTGCCACATTTGTAATAATAAAAATTGCACAAACTATCTGCTAGTATGCAGCAATGGTCTGCATTCGTGCAGAGGGCTTCAATAATATTCTTAAAGTTGCTAGTAAAGTCTATAGGTGGTAAAGAGGAGGTAAAGGGATGGCAGAGAACTTTTGGTGGACTTATCTTCATATGTATATATGTGCTTTCTTGACATACCACAGCTAAAACTGTATGTAAATGTACACTTTCCATAAAGAAAAATGCAGATAGTGAATCCATGAGATGCAAATAGCAGCTCATGTCTCTTACTGTTTTCCCAACCATATGGCCAGTCCTATAGATGTGACCCTTTATGTAAGGTGTCATTCCACGCCTTACTGCTGCATGACAGTTCACTGGAAAAGGAGTTTGAGAACCACTAATTGAAAGAAATTTCAAGTTTCTGCCATGTTTGAATCTCAAAGCTTTTTAATTTCCAAATCATGCCATTAATAATCAAAGTTTGTACACTTAAAACTGAATCTTTGGACTGTATCTCCTTTTAGTTATCTTTCCATTTAATTAGAACTAAATAGCTGTTTCTCCTCAGCTCATTCTTTTGCCCCTAAAGCAATTTCTTATATTATGTCCTCACTAATTACTAAAATCACATCTAAATAGCATCCATTCCTGATGGCTCCTTGATTGTTTAAGGATTCACCACCAGAAATAGCATTTGCTTCACAATCTATATCTAAAATTAAATGCCTCATAATAATGTTATTTTCTGCTTGACTTTATTCTCTGTTAGCAGATATTTTCTAATTGGAAATTAAAGATAATGTGGATATTGCCGCCAAACTTCCATGAGTATTTCACTTCAGTTTTTAGTAAGATTGATAATATAGAATGTAGAGGCAAAAGTAGGATGGTTAACAGAAATAACTGCATGAAAATGAGAATTCCTCCATCTGGAAGGAAAACTAAATCATTTTAATATCATTACCTGAAAGGGACCAAATTATCTCCTCTCCAGACATCTGATAGCCATGGAATGTGAAAGGTTTTTTATTTAATTTATTTGACATGAGCAGACTGGAGAATGATGTTTAAAATAACGGAATTTGAAGAAAGGGAGTGAAACAGACAAACTGCAGACCCCATTGTTATCAAAATAATAACAAAAAAAAAATCCTCTTAAACACATTTTTGAAGGACAGAATAATTAAACAATCACATTTGGGGACAAATGGTTTTGGAAAAGAGAGACAAAAATGGGCCAAGACAAAACTAAAAACAGTCAGGGTAGAGTAAAATTACTGGGTAATACTCCCAAACATCAGCCTACAGCCTGGTCTTGGACTCTGGTCTTACTAATAGCTATAGCACAGAAAGTAGGAATGTACTGATTTCAGTTTATTCATGCCACAAAGTCAGGAGGTACAAAATAGTGAGGGTGATCATAAACGTATTGCATAAAAGCAAATGCATGACCTTGTGAAACAAAATAACAGCAACAGGAAATTTAGTAATGGGAAAGGTAATGTTATGCTTCTATGGATTAACATTTCTAGTAGAAACTAGAGGCCCATGAGTTGGAAGGGGTGGAGAAGATAAAGACTGTTAGTTGACTACGAGGCACAAGATGACATGTAACCTAGAAAAAAGCAAATATGGTCCTAGGAGCATATTGGCTGAGGTCATTCCATCAAAGACGGGTACCCAAAGATGGGTTCAGTGCTGTTGAATAAGGGGCTGGTTAATCTTTACATGCTTCAGCACACTGAAGCCTTGCTTGTCAGAGCAAAAAAAACTATGCAAACTATAACTTCTCAATTCCACATGCTAAACAATGTATATGGATTACATGCTTCTGTGACTGTCACTTAATAACATTAGTGACTGTAGAGATGGTTTTTGCATCGCTGGAGATAATGCTACTGGTTGCAGATTATATAGCTTGAAGAAGTTGCTGTTCTCTAAAATGTAGTTTTCCAACTAAGCACTTTGATTTATCTACCACTAAACAGAACTACATTTCATTACTAACTTTAATGGAATCGGGAAGGGACCCAAGAATATCCTTATTGGTGTCTAGTGTTTTGTAAATGCCTTTGGAAAATCTGGTATGCAAAACTGACCAAGAATAGCTATCTTCTCTTATGAAGTGATCTGCAAATAGAGGCAACTGAGAAAAAGATCTCTGAACTATGTCGTTGCTGTTTTATTTAAATTAGAAGAAATGGTATGAGAAAATTAATTGCTAGTTTCATTACATGAACTGCATATTATTCTTTGTTCATCACTTATATTTTCAATAGCACAAGCTGCCAAGTAAAAATACATATGTAAAATAAATATTTGGAGAGTGTCCAGCAAGAGGCTATGCCAATGGATCCTCCTGGATTCTTTTTGAACTCTAAACAAAATGTAATAGATGTTTAGACTCAGTGTTGGTTTAGTTTGAAAAGATTTATTACATGAAATTCTTCCGTTTGTTTTGCTGGAAGAAATGATGCAATAAAGAAATGGGGCCAAAATTCTCATCATTTTTGCATTTCAGCAGGTTGATAACCAAATTATTTTGTCATCGGTGAAACATGCATAGGTTTACATGCCTCACGTCATAACTAGTATCACAAATGAAATATGAACTAAAAAGTAGTTACTGAAATATTAACATCCTGGGCACCTCTGCAGCCTGACAGTCCTACCTGCATTAAAACCCATCCTCTCTCTCCTGTTTATTAGCTATTTACAATTCTTATACTGACCCTCAGCTTCTCCAGTGTATTAAGAAACTTCCCACATGGTTCCTTATGGTTTGTTGAAGTCGTCTGACTTTAATAATTGATATTTATACTCTGGATCATTTTCTAGCTCAAAAGAATGTTCCAAGACTTTTTTTAAAAGTTATTTTTCTGCTTAAAGGGAAAGGTAGCTGAAGTTCTTCTCCTTCCATACCCCCCCAAGTTTGTATGTCCATGTTTTTGCTGAACCCAGCTAGGATTCTGGGAAAGAAGTAATAAAATTGTCATTACTAACGACTAGGCAGGTCAGTATTTCCTAGCAATGAGGAATGGAGTGATGGATATAAACTTAAATGTTAGTAGGTAATTCTCCAATGGATAGTGGATGTGAAATGAAGAGGTGACATGGGGCTGAGCTAGAGTTCGATGAATGCTATCCAGGATCTGTAACCCGAGATGATTTTTATGTTAGATAACACTTATTTTTGGATTCATGATTACTTTTTCCCATAGTGTGTGTCCTGCTACTGTTTCAAATAGTGCAACAGAAAATCTCCAATAAATTGTCACTTTCCTCAAAGAAATCTAGAGGTTTATCAGGCAAGATACTAGTGTTAGAGAGCTCCAACTGTTCAGGCAGGGACATCTGAGCTTTGCATGGATATTTTGGGTGAAGTCACACAAGGTACCACAAGTAATGTTGCAAGAGTAATATGAGTAACTAGCAGCATTAGAGAGCTGCAGTCCTCAAGGTGTTGAGGGCAGAAGGCTTCTGATATGTGAGAGTTACGTCTAGTCTAGGAGATAATTCTTAGAACTGTTGTAACTGATCTTATTTTTACTTTGAAGAATTAAGCAGGTGCATCTGCAGTTGTCTTTACTTGGTACTGCTGTGCTTACCTCTGCAGAAGGGCAGTGCTAGAATCCTTCAGGGTATAAACTACTCACTATTTTTTTTAGCTGTATTAGGCACAAAGAAATCCCTCCACATTTAATTAGAAGTGTCAAAACAAGTTTATTTATGATACTTTGACCTGGTGTGTCTTACAGCATTTTAAAATTGTTTGCGTGCCTGTAGATTAAAAAAAATAAACACAACAAAACTCCAAACTGTCTTAATTCAGTTTAATTCAGTCCTTTGCACTTGCACATTTCAAGTAATTTTTTCCAGTCATCTTTGTGACGTTAGCTGTTCTTCATTTCCTTTGACAATTAGCAATAAACTGGATATTGTCAGTAGGGATTTCCTTTTGCATGTAGAGGAACACTTCTTCAAGGTATTATTGTCATCTCTGTCTTCCTTCCAAACCTATAAGCATATCCTCAGCTCACTATACAGAAGACGGATGGAACAGTACGTCATTGGATAATAATTCCTAGTTCGCTCATTAGTCCTTGCTTTAAAAGTTGTGTTCGAATTTATTGCTCCATCATGCCAAAAAAGAACGGATGACGTTTTTTTTTCTTTTTTCCACGTAGCAAGCACATGGCAGGCAGCAGCAGCAGCATTAACTTGTCCACGTTGCTCTGGCAATGTACTTCACTCCTCTGCAGGAGCCATCCCCTCTGTGAGATAAGCGTTTATCTCTGTAACCATCAATTCTTAACGTTTTAGATAGCCAAAATGACGGGCAGCTCTACTGATGATTTGCACTCCTCAGACTATGTTAAGAATTTTCTTCCTCAGGAAAGCTACTAGAATTTGTTTTATATAGACCAATGCAGGCCAAATTAAAATTATTTCAGGGATGTGAACTGAAACAGTGTTCTGAAGTGAACATAATTTTTGAAAAATTTTTTTTTTGCAGAATTTAAAAAGAAATCTGCAATATGATTTTCCACCTAATTATATAAATTTTAATGAGTTACATACCTGCATTTTGGAAACCTACTAAACCCCTTTTGCTGTTTTATATTGAGTTTTGCAAAAGAAAAAAATGAGACACCTTTCTGTTTCATTCTTTTTTTCACTCTGTATTTTCATTCTTTATTTTTTATCACAAAGACAGCTTGTTTCCACATCGCTTTCCCAATTGAGTGCTCTTTTTTTGGTGTACTTAATTAGATGAATCCAAACAGGATGAACTGCACTAAGCTTAAGCAACATCAGCAGCTGATGGCATTGTGTTGCCTAACAACTTCAGAACAGTTTCTCCAATTGTGCTGAGTTGCCATAGTAATATCTGCCCACTGGTGGTGGACTTGCTTGAGTAATTTAAAAACAACTGTCAGACTAACATCATGACAGATACATTAGCCACAGGAACATCAAGAAATTGGAAATTTTCTGTCACAAACATAAATGAAGCTTAATTTCACTTAGGATCATCCCTAGTTATATGTCTGTTTTGGGAGATCCAACATTCTGCTGCTTTATTCGATTAATACAATTATATAAATACATGAGATGGGCACAGATGAGTCCATAGAATTACTTCTTATCCATGATACCACTGTCTCCTCTTGGTTAGAGTCAACTGCATTTGCACATTAGATTTGCTCTTTATACTGTGGAATATTTCAATATTGGACACTTAGCATGAGTATCAAATACTTGTCTCATGTGAACACTACTTAGAGAGGACTGGTTTTAATACTGTGTTTCGGCAACACTTCCTTTTCCCTCTTTTTGGTATGGAACCATGCTTTATTATATTTCTTCAACTTGCTGCAAATACTCTTGAGATAATCTCATTCTCCTTTTTAAGCAGTTCAGTTATTTGGAGAAGATAAAAGGAGAGAGGGAGAATGTTTGTGGATATGATTTAAAATTATCTGTTTTTATTCCAAAGTACCTCTGAGTTCTGAAAACTTCTGAGTCTTCCCACTTCTTTGGAGTCTTTCAGATACTTTAATGTATATGCTAAAGTTGTAGGGTTGAGGTTTTTCTGCCCTGGAAAGCCAATGTAGCAACTTTAGCCCAGTAATAATTATTAGCCCATCTGTTTTGCTTCACTGTTCTATTCAGACAGACAGAAATAAACCCAAATCACTGTCTCTGCAAAAGACTGGAGCTTTTACTTTGGATGTGTGTTTCCAGAGTTGTTCCGTTTAACTCGATAGATTGAGAGAACCCTTTCCCTGCTGCTGTTCAGTCTGTCTGTTTAGGTTTCCTGGATTAAAATTCAATTTAGTCAAATACTTGGATGAAATGATGCTTTAATTTGGTCTCCCTGACAGGGATTTTTCCTCCCCTAAGCAGCAACTGATTGCTTTTCTCAGTATGCTCTGCAGCTGTGGTATTAAGTGATAACTGACCTAGGTTTCTGTCTTGAACCACAGTGTCAAAATCTCCATTTAGAAAGTATCACATTGTCCCATCCCACTCTGCCTTAACTGTCCAGAATTAAATGTGATCAGAGTGGGACCCTGTTTAAAAAGACACAGCGTGGAACATTAACTGCTTGCTGATGATGTGTTTGCTTAGCAATTTGCAGGCTATCATTCTGATTAATAAAAAAACCCGCTGTAACTATGGAAACAAAGTGTGGAAAATAGCTTTTACATCTGAGGAATGTTCAAGGAAAATGGTTAGGTGGTCTTAGAAATCATAGCAGATGTCTTCAGAGCAAAACTCAGGGCATTGCTGGTGTAAAAAGGAATGTAGCAATGAGCGGCATGTAGAACCCTAGCATTTTAACTGCATTCCAGTCAAAAATTGTTTTAGCAAATTATATTTATGCAAATCATTGCATGTTTGTTTGTTCTTCTTCCTGCTGCTTTTGTGAATTGCTATATCCTAATTAAGATGTCCCAATAGAGGATTTAAATCATATTTATTATTAATGAATTGCCCCTAGATTCATTCTAAAAGAAATTAAAATTGCTACATGAGGATAATAAACAATATTTGCACCAAATTTGCCACTGCTTTGCTCGCTTGAAGAGCCTCTGTGTGGAACCTCTGTGTGAAGCCTCTTCTGCCTGGCTTCTTGCTGTAGAGTTAAAGAAGCATATGTGTATTCTTCTCTCTTTCTTTCCCATTTTATTTTCGTGGCTAAAAAGTGTTGGCCAAAAAATGACAGTTTTAGGAAGGCTCCTGACATTAAAAATTCTGGCCTTAAAGATGTGTTTTTCCCTCAGCTTATTGACTCCTATAGGTTATTGTTTGATCTGCTCAAAGCATCTGTTGTCATGTGCCATTGTCACAGGAAACACAGGAAACGTCTGCATTCTTCTTATGACAAATAAAAATAGGTGACTGAGTTTACTTTCCTTCTTGAATACTGTTGGTGGACACGGAGGGTCATAATTGTCCTCAGTTATCACGCTTCCATTCATATTACAAATTTGTCTTGGAAAACATGATCTAGATTCCATTTGGATGAATGTAAATTAGATTTGCTCCAGGAACACACACAGTGCTTTCCAGCCACTAAGTGGTGGTTGATCCAAGGGACTAGGCAGAGCTTCTCTGGAGTAAATCCCCCTGACACACATGTAGAGGAGACATCATGCCCTCAGCTCTATAGACTAACTCCTAATGCAATCTATTATTGAGATAATGAACTGAGCTGTGAGTAGACTGGAGTAAAAACCCAGCTCTCCCAGGAGGATAGCTCTGAACAGGGCATTTTTCCTTTGAAAAAAGAAAGGAGCTGAGAGAGCAAGTGTATTTTATATTTCACTATCTTCACTGTTTTATTAAGTATATTCTTTAACAAATTATAGTGAATGAAGAAAATGTCAGAAAAGAATATTCAATTTTGTTAGTAATAGATTAGTATAACATATTTTATAATTCAGGGCCTTTATTGTAAGCTGTTTCTAATGTGGAGTTAGACCAAAGGGCTTGCCTGTTGATTTGCTTAAAGGAAAGGCTTAAATTGGAAGAATAAACAAAAGCTCATCATCTAGTGTATCTTACCTTGGTCAGCATTAAGCAGGACACAGATCTGAAATCCTGTGTCAATAGTAATTTCTAAAGGTTTTGGGTAAAGACAAAAGAATGGAGCTTTACAGAATGTATATTGTGTAGCCTTGGGTGACATGAAGTATTTAAAAGGGGAAAAGTTTATTTAGCCTGCGGTGGGAGGGAGCCCAAAGCACAATGGATAATACTTTGTAGAAGGAGCAGAAAGGCACAGAGTTTTTTCCATTTTTTTTTTTTTTTCAGTGAAATACTGTTCCTCAGGGGCCAGTAAAGGTGTTTGAGTATGATGAAGTTGAAATGAGGTGCAAGAGCTGTGTGGTTGCAGAGCCCCCTGTGCTCCTTGTGAAACCAGCCTTTGCTGACGGCAGGAGAGTGGCTACAGGAGCTCTTCTGCAACCGTGTCCCACTTAAATTGATTGCAAAGTTTGGTTTTCATTTAAAACTCATACTTCTTGCCTGTACTCTGTGTTCTAGGGGAAAAGAAACTTCTAGAATTAAAATACTACTAGTGAGAATCAACCTTGGGAGCTTTTACTTGGGTCCAGAATCTGAAAGTTTATTTAGAGGTTTGGGGTCCTTAATTTGACCTGGCCTAGGCCTGCTTGTAACAGCAGTGGATCAGTTAGTGGGGAACAAAAAGTAGATAGAAAGAAGGAAGAAAAAGAAAATGTGATGTAACACAGAAAACTAAAATAAATGAACAGGCAGACAACAATAAATATTTAAGATGTGTCTCAAGATATGTTTAAGATGCATAATATATTTAAGACATAATGCAATATAATTGAAACATTAATTGCCAAAATATACATGCCTGAGCCTTTGAATGTTTTAATACTTTTTAAAAGCCCACGTAAGGCATAAAACTTTAGATATTTTAAAACTACTCTTATTGCATTGATGGACTATGAATCTGTATTTGTTTGAAAAGAAACTGATCTTGGTGAGGAATCCAACAAGCATGTCGCAGGAGTTCTAGCTGAATTTACACCTTTTCATTACATGTCAAAAATTGTTTACATGAATGAAAATATTTCAGGAGTTAAGTATTATTCTAGAATTTATGGGCAGCTGAGTTTGGAAAACAGTCATGTAGAGGCAGTACAAAGTGATATAACATCATCTGAAAAAGTGTTTGTGAAGGACTACCCTGTGTTTTATCTAGCCATAAGGAGCAAAGTGCTCCTTGGTGCATGGTGCAGCAGAGTTTTTCTGTGAGAAAGATTGATTTTTTTGTTTTGTTTTGTTTCCATATGCTTCCAGATACAATAAGAGTTTACAGGAATGTTTCCAGATCATCTTTGTAAGCTATACCGTGTGTGCAGTTTGGAAAGTCAAATGTCTGCAAATGTGTCTGGATGTTCCAGACAACGTTGGATTGGTTTTGCAGTGTTATTCTCTTGGAGGGACCCAGATTGAATTCCAATGAGTGAGACAGGAACTTGGAAAAACTTGGTGAACAATCCTGAGATTTAGATTTCTAGCACTGAGAATAAAAAAACCCAAACCAACACAAAAACCCCCAAAAGCAACCAACAAGCAAACCTCACTGCCCAAATAAAACCCCCAACCCATAAAAACCAGAGCAACAAAAAAAACCCCAACCCAAATGTAATACATACCAGACAGCTGCAAAAATGCTTTTTTTTTGGTTTATTGTGGCATTCTGATTTCTCCTCTCCCTCTTTAAGAAACATGTGAAGGAATGGATGAAAATGATAAATATTACACCAGCAAACCTATGATGGGGGACACATGCTTCACTTTTGCTTACTAAAGGGGAGCCTGAGGTATGGGGATACTAAGCAAGTTAGGCAAGGTCATACAGGCAACCTGTGACAAAATTAGACCCTCCCTCTCCAGATTCTCAGGTTGGTGCACTTACAGTAACATTTTCTGGTGTGCCCATTATTAAACCAATTTCATAGAGAAGATGGCATCACTGATAACATGTAAAAATTAAAATGGTGAAGTATTTGAAGAGACTCTTAAAAAGGCTCCTGCTAAATTAATGGTGTTTCTGTAACAAAGTTTGGCCAGGGACCATAATATTACTTAGGTTCTAGGAAAAGTTACATCCTCAGTATATAAATGAAAACAACTGCAAATAAAATAGTACTTTATTTTAAATCTAGTAGATATGACCAATTTACTGCAGTGTAATTTGCATAAATTACCCTATTCCTTTCAAAAAATGAATCACAGCAATTCAAAATTTCCAGTTCAGGTCTCTGTATCAGTGAGTATAAAGGAAGTTTTATTAAAAAAAAAAAGTCAGAACATATTCTTAGAATATCACATCTATTAAATTATTTCAAAAGCTCCTCAGTGTGTGTATGTGTATATGTATATATATCTGAATTAGAATAGTTTATAAATGTACATATAGTGGATATTGGTAAAAGATACTGAATCTTCATCTGCAAAAGCCGTACTTCAAGAAAGGCACACTTTTTTTAAAAAAAAAAGGCAGTTTGCTCTTGTTAGCTCTTATTCATAGTCTTGCTCTAAGCGGAAAGGAAACTCCCCTTCATTTGAACCTTGAGTATATTTCCTTTTGTATTCACATAATCCAGAATAAACTATATTATGTGACATGTTTTATTTAAATGTCATTGATAAATCTGTTAAATTAATAAATCTGAGCTGTGATTTGGAAAGGAGAACACTGCAGTTCCTTCAAAAAGCATCTTTTTATCAATGGAAGAAAGATACATGAATTCAAAAATATAAGAATAAAGAATTGTTAAACTTGGAATTTTATTTCAATGGTTAGTGTCTGTGGAGACAAACAGTGGGGTTACAAAATCACAGTTTACTTACAAAATCACTTGACTTTAATATTGCAAAAAGTTATTAAAAATAAAGAGGAATACTCTTTCATGTTCTCTCAAGTATGAGTGGATACAGAAAGTATCCCATGTATTTCTTTTAAATTTTCCTCACAGGCTTAACATTGTCACAGGTATCCTCATGCCCATGTTTCTGTGTACCAGAATGAATTCTTTGTGAAGTGTAAGAGTGGCTTGAATGGGTATGTGATAGAATAAACCAACTGAAATTAATAAATATTATGATTCTATACTATGCATCACAATTAAGAATGTCCTTAAAAAGAGTGGACTTGAGCAGAACATGCCTTTGTGTGCAATGTAACAAAAACAAGAAAATGAAATTTTTGCTGATTACAAGTAGGCTTTGTTGGGATGACCTGACTGAGGGCAAGCACTTTGTAACAGTGGCTTTGGGTTTGTATTTACAGAAGGCTGCATCTTGCGCCAGTTCAAATAAACAGGTGATCATACAGAAAACAATGTCGAATCAAATCTCAAAACACTGATGCCCTGTTACATGAATGTCCTATAAAATGCAACATTAGCCATTTCAGTCTTTATTTTTAATACAGAGAGTTTTCTGCTGGTAGCTGAGAAAGAGAATATGGAATATACAAATGACTTTTTAATCTGGGACATATTTTATTACTTGTGCTACCTTGCTTAGTYGCGTTTTGCTGTGTGCAGCTGTTTTAGAATTTATTTTCCTTTGTCAGATTGCTTTTCTTGCATAGTGTTAAAATGTTGCCAAAGTACTTTTGCTAGGAGAAAAAAAAAAAATCTAATGGCTTGTTTGGAAGAGAGGTTCATTTTAGCTTTGCCTTGCAATTTTATTGTTATAGCAGGGACAGGGTAAGTGCCAGTTCAAGTCACATTTCTGTGCACTATGTGCAAAGAAAATAGCACAGGGTTGATTTCCCTTCCCTGTCTGTCATTTCTTACAGAATTGTTTCATCACTTGGTAGATGCATCAGTTTGTTCACTTTTCAATTGTCATACGAGTATTAAATTTCCACTCTCATTAAACCTCAACAGTGTATTTGTAATGTAATTCTGACTAGTTAACACAACTTTAGGGTGCTCATACAGATGATTACACATATAAATTTAGTTGCAACTGCTCTAAAGTCTTTTAGGATTTTGGTCTGCGTATTTATTGAACTTCCATACTGCATTTAAAGGAAAAAGAAACTTCTTTTAGTTTTAATCACTGGAACTTATTTCTTTTAAAAGCTACTTATTTTAAGGCAAAATGAACAGTGCTCCAACACGTTGAAATTAAATGGTCTGCTCTGTAATAAAGTGTGAGCAAATGTTATCTCCATCTGTGGTCTTCACTGAAGACTAAATAAGAGAGAACTTGCATGTAAGAACATTTTGAATATGATGCATTTGCTGTTGAAAAGGCCACGTTTATGGAACTTTTGTATTGCAATATTGGTACTTGGAAGACATGGAGACTTATTCATTCATGTAAATGACACTGCAGATAAGGAAGACGGAAAGACTGACAATTCTACAGTTAAAATAAACTTGGATATCAATGTCCCATTGCTATGCTAGAATGCATTTCATTTAATATCTTTGACTCCTAAAAGTCTTCTTTAGGATAAAGATACATTGAATATATTCCATGCTTTACTGTAATTTAGTTCTGAGGATTCTTCTCATGTCTCTGTTCCTACCCAGTTCAAACTCTATGTGACAACAACAGGGTAATTCATTTTTTTTTATATAGAAAAAACAAAAAAGCAGAAGTATAGGGCCAAATTTTAATGGTTTTGAGAAGTAAAAAGCATCTTCAGTGATAACTAAAATCAGTGGGATTTAATCAGTAATTCCCACGATAAAAGCTAAGGACCCAGATTGCTATGGCTTGAATTAACATAATATTTTGAAATGTTTTCTAAGAAAGTAGGAATTCAAAAAAGCAGAATGTAGATGTTACATATTCTGTTTATGAATATACAATTTTTGTTGTTGTTGTTCTGTACTAACTAAAGAGACTCCTAAGTCAGCTTCAGGTTCACTCCCAAGTACAATGTCTGTCACAGAGAACCCAGCCTCAAGCAAGTGCACTATGTAATTATGCACCCATGCTAGTTTTTCTGTGAAATCCTTGCAACTGTCCTTGAGGGCTTAATGATCAAGGAGAAACAGGTTCATAAAGTGGCACATGAAGGGGCTGACTTGTCCCATTGAAAATTTAGCTCCTTCAGATTTAAAGGACAAATCCAAAACCAAATCAACTAACTCTAAAGAATTTCTACTTTCTAATTTAGCAACATATTAATTAGATGATTAGTAATAATATCAGTAATATTGTTACAATGCTATTACAATGAATAATCACTAAAATGCTACTGGGATGATTAGTTCTTTGTCTTATTTCCTTTTTTTATTTCTGCAGAGGCCAGCAGCTGCACCCCCTGATAAGTGGCTCTGATTGCGTTGTAGGTTGAGACAGAGCTTGAAGATACTTCATAACTTCAGAAAAACTAGCAGAAGTACTGGATGCCTTCAGCATGTAGCACCAGGGTGATGTGTGCAAGCCCACTTACCTGTCAGTGTACACCGTCCATGCAGTGGTAGCTAATGGCTATCGATACCAGCACCAGCCCGCTCATAGCTCACTTAACTACCCTGAAACATCCACTGTTAAAGCAAAGCTGCCTTGCTGGGTTAGCAGATATGCAATTCAAACTATAAGCAGACGCTTGTCTGCGTAAGCATCTTCAAATGGATATTAATGTATTTCAAATTATGCTCTGTCTTAAATATTTGCAGTAGGACCATAGTTACAGTTTTTATTATTTGCTTTTCTAAAATTCAGTGTGTAATTTATGCAAATTTCCAATATGTTTTGTTTATCAGTTAATTAAAAATCCAAAATACTGTTTTTGAAATTTATTCTCCTGTTTACACTTTTTGTTCAGCAAATGGATTCTTGGCTTGGGACCAAGTAATTGTGTTTTCTGTATAATTAAGTCTTAAATGTACACATAGGAGAAGGACAAAAATGAAAGGAATAGGAGGATAAAATGCAAAGATTTAATTTTTTTAAAGTGGCAGTCTTGTAAGTTCATTATTATTATTGATGCTGTTCTTAGCTTTTAAAAAAATGCCAAGTCTGTTTAGAAACCGTTTATTTAGAGAGCATAAATTCTTCATCGGGGAATTCTTTTTAGACTTAAACTCCATGTTATTTGTGGGATTTTGAAGGCAGTTATGAACTGGCTGACAGTGAACAGATTATGGGTAAAAAATTATCTCTGCGTTAGTGTGATCAGAGTGATGAGTGTTTTGGTTTTGTCTCCTGTTGTTTGTTTTCTTTGCCATTGTCAGTTTATTTTTCCTTTGTTTCTTTTCAATTTGAGCTTTCCAGCATGTCTGTAAATATTTTGCGGCATCCTTTGGGATGCCATGGGCTTACACTGACTTTTGATTAGGACTATTTTTACTTACACTGAATTTGCAGCAAGAATGTTGAACATAAACCTTACAGAGTTTTTTTCCCCTATTGTTTTTGGTGCATTACAAAAGATCTTTCTAAGCTGCTGTCTTCATCCAAATGGCTGAAACCTTGTACACAAAATGAAACAAGAGCTGCTTTGGAAAATCTGGAGAGATTATGAGAAACTAGAGATACTCTAATTTTTTAAATTTCTAGCAAAAATATTCTGTTTAATCCACCAGATACTTGCTATTAAAAGGGTATGGAGAATAGGAAGAACCAGAAATTCTGGACTAAAATGATTCCACAGATGAAATATTTGTTAGTTAAAAAGGCCACATTTGTTTGAAACTTACACCAGTGCCAAGCATTAATTTTGTTTGTGCAGCCCTTGGTGCGTTGGCCTGGTGTTAATTTACTGTATAGGGCTATATAGTGAAAGCTGGCCATCATTTCTTCTGCCTTATTTTGTGCCAGAGTTACAGCCCTTTTATCGGATGCTATAACCTCTTACATTTGCCTGAGCTTTATGTAAACTATGGGATACCAAGTATTTCACATTCACAAAGATTCAGATTAGAATAATAAACTTTCACCTACAATAAGTGATACGAAAAAGTGTTAGAAAAGGGTTTAAAAGGATGCACTTATACTAACTCCGTCTCCTGAACTGTGTTTTACAGATGCACAAACAAGCAGTAAATTACAGATGGGGTGAAGTTATCCGTAATAGCCTTGGTTAACTTCTCCATTTATGGCCTACYGTTGTGTCCCCTTGGCGCTGCCCCTGCCTTTCCTTATGTAACAAAACGCGGCTCCGCACGCCTCCGGCTGCCAAGAAATCCGTATTTGGCAAACTTTTAAAAGGTGGGTGCTATTGTCTTTTAAAATCCTTACAACTCTAAATCCACAACATGTAAAGGAAATCAGTTTTTTCACATCTGACATGGTTGGGCTTTGTTGTCTGAAAAAATAATTTGGAAGAAGACTTTCTGGGGCTTATTTGCCTTCAGCAAAGATGATAAGCCAATTTAAATAATTCTGACGAAGCAGATCAGGCTTGCTTTTCTTTTGAAACTCAATTTCAGCTATCATCAGGAGCTTCCTAACTTTCATGATTTCCTGAGGAAATCTAAAACCATGTATGTTTTATCTTCTTTTTATTCTCCTCCTCATTCTTTTAAAAGAAAGCCACCCCATCTACCCCCCTGCCCCCCCGCCCCCCAAAAAAACACCACAAAAAAACAGACAAACAAAAAAACCCCACCTAAATTATTACTGCTGTTGGCAGAGGTGACAGCTGAAGAAAATTGCTTCCCTTTTCTTTATTAGGAAGTTACAGATGGAGACTGAAGAAAGGTAATGGGGAATAAAAAAATTACCAAAATAGAAGCCCCATCTTGTTTAAGAAGCGGTTGTAATGTGGGAAGAATTGTTTTTATCTGCTAGTAATTGTGTGGGGCAGTGTTGAGAGATGACATTTATTCTATTATAACAGGTAAGAACTGTGTTTGCCTTCTCAGTGCTCATTTTAACTAAGTTCAACAACTTTGTTAACACAGAAGTTTTTGGGCATATTTATAGTCCACAAAGGCAATGTATCTTTTATTGTATCTTTCAGATTTTTTCTAAAATACCATGTTGTAGCGTATAGTCAGCTGTGGTATTCTTACAAACAGAAATTTAATTTTAAGATATTTATTGATTAGGAATGTAGAACTAAGGAAACGCACGTAAGTAGATTTTTTCACTGATGAGCACTTTCTTTTTTCAGTGATCAACCTGAAGGCCATGGACCTGTTGAATAACCTGATGTTCTGAGTGAGTTAGCAAAGTTTTTTGTTTGGTTTTGTTGTTGTTGTTGGTTTGGTTGTTTTTGGTTTTTTTTGCATGTTCTCCAGCCTTCTAGTCTAAGCGGTAGGAAAGCATTTCCGAAAAAGCTCCTGGATATGGATTTTATCTTTATCTAAGTTTTACTTTGGGGTATACTTATTTCTTTAATAGTTGCTCCTATGAGGAAAGGAGTTGAGGAACTGAGAAAGGAATGGAGAAAGGTTTTGATATTATGTGCTTGTCACCTTTATGGGCTTGTTTTTAAATGCTGTAATTTAAAAAAAAATAAATAGAATAGAGAATGTGTATGTTTCATTGCAACTGAAAAGTGTTTACCCTCTCAGATACTTACAAATAGAAATCCTAGGAACTATACAAATGCACACTAATGAGGATTAATGAGCTGTTATGTAAGTTAGTATTTAATTGATTTGGCTAAATATCAGTCTGTATGAACAAATGCAATTTTTTTCATGCAAGTAATGTTTTTTGCATATGCAAATACATGTGCTTGGAGCTCTTTCAATCCCCAGMAAATTCCAATGTGGTCTTTTGTGAGATTATAGAAGGCTCTGCCAAGTGTACTTTGAGATATTTTTTCTAAGCAAAGCTGGAATCTGAAAATTTCCCAAGAAAGCTTCAACTCCTGCAATTTCCTGCCTATTTTGCAAAGTCAAAACCAGTCAAAACCAAAGTACACTTTGATATCTACCATAAAAAGTAAAATAAATAAAATTACTTTTAATCTTCCTTTTCCATTGTCACAAATTTAAAATCTTGCTAAATGTCATGGAGGTAGGCCCATGGCAGAGGTTTTCCCCAGCTTGGATTTTCCTTTTCTCTATTCTGTGCTTTGCTCACCGTGCCATACATCTCTCTTCAGCAGTAAATACGTTTTCACCATACCAATATATCAAAGTCATCAAATTGTGACACAAAGCATGTGTCTATCTACAAGAAAAAATGCATTCAAAACAACTCTGAAGTCTGTGCTGATACTTACCTGGAAGGGCATAAACCATGCTAATAGTAAGCAACATCCAATAGAATGTTGTCCCAAGCCAGTTTTATATATATCTCATCTATCCTTAATTTTAAGAACTGTTTACGGAAACCATATTTGGTTAAATTACTTTTTATTGTCATCAGTAGATAATGTCAGTCAGATGGGTCTGAATCTGCAGAAGGCATTACTTTTACTAAAGCTTCACTGAAATTAAATTTGGAATTTGAATTGATGCCCAGGAATGATGTCAACTGTAGCAGATTAAATTTGCTAAGTTCTCTTCATTTTAAATGTGTTTTTAAAACAAAGCACATAATTCTTCCAGACTTTGGCCTTTTAATGTTTTTAGCCTTTGTTTGGGCTGAATGAACCATTATACTTTGGGTTATTGAATATTAAATTTTAAATATATTTTGTAGTACCTTTGTATACAGAAACATGGATTTAATAGATGCATATGTTTCAACAGTAATTTCTAACCAGTAAAAAATTCAATGTTTTATCTGTCTTTTGCATACTGTCATAATTGTTCTTGTATGTTTTGGAGGAATGAGTAAAAGAAAAGGCAGAGAAATAATTACTGATGTGCAGTATTGTCTGTCATTTATCCTCAAAAATCAAATACACAAAATAGTTCTTCAAATACTTAATAGCACAACCAGAATATAACATGTAGGAAAATAGTGAAATAATTCAATTTTCTGTCTCTGATAGTATTGTGTATTGGATATACCTGGCCAGGATTTTGTATTATTGTAACAAGATAATTTTGTTTTTGTTCCATCTGGTGATATGCTTATGGTCTGACTAAGGCCTGAAAATTGCTAGCCTTTTTATTTGTATCCTATGTTACATTAATAGCAGTTGTCATTATTATTTATACTTAATCTGCTAAAAATCTTAATAACATAATTAAATCAATTGCATCCTGCAGCAATGAATTCTGCAGGTAAATTATACCGTCTATATCCTGCTACTGGAGACAATGTGAAGTGTGGAGATTTCAAGTACTTTAAAAGAACTTCCAAGTAATTGGAACTTACTGCAGCGCAAAGCACAGCTTTGGGAATACAACTTTATCCGTGGTGGCAGTACTTTGCTGTATGTTAGAATCATAGAGCCCCAGCCCCAGTTTTAGTTGGAAGGGACCTCTGGAGGTCATGTAGTCAAACATGATCAAGGTACTCAGGGACTTGTCCAGCTCAGCCTTGAACACCCCTTAGGATGGCAATTCCACAGCCCCTCTGGGCAACCTCTTCCAGTACTTAACCACCCTCATGATGAAAATTCTTTTCAAAATATTGGAATTTCTCATGGTAATTTTCCCCCTAAATGCCAGAATTTCTCATGTTTCTACTTGTCTGTTGCCTCTTGTCCTATAAATGTGCACCTCTGAGAGGAGTCTAGCTCCATCTCCTCTGTATCCTTTGACTAGGTAGCTGTAAAGAGCAATGAGGTCTCCCCTGAGCCTTCTCTTCTCCAGGCTCCCCAGTTCCCTTGATCTTTCATAGATGATAGAGGTGAGATCAGCCTCACAAGGACCTTGTCTGGCTCCTTCAGCACCTTCAGATGCCTCCTATCTGGTCTCATGGACTTGCTTATGTCCCAGGTGGTTAAGTGATCCCTTCCCTTTCTCCCTCTACAGCGAGTACTGCTTCCCTCCCCCAGTGTCTGCTAGGAGGCTTAGGGACTTGGGAAGCCTCAGGAAAAGCCTTTCTTAATGCCTTCCAAAGAAGATAATTGGGAATCTTCTTTACCATTCCTTCTTTTCCCCTTTTCCAGATGGTATCTTCACCTGTGTGTGCACCTCTCTTTCACCAACGCTAGTAACCATCTCAATACCATGAGAATTTCTTGGCTGAGACCAATCAGAGAAGGCAGGGGGAATAGGTTTGCCATTCCTGCAGAAAAATGGTTGGCTAGGTTGCACCTATGTAGCTTTAGTCTCTGTTATTTCTGTGGGATATAAACATGTGAGGATTCACTGGTGCATAATGCTGAAATAAGGAGGTACTAAGGTAACCTTTATCTTACTGTTGTATTTTTCTCTTTCTGGACTTTGGCTTATACAAAGGTCTTTATATGATCTGACCTATTATTTTTTCAAAAATTTAGACATAATGTTACTTTCTGGTGCGAAAAATATCAAGCAGTTGCTAATGCTAGAAAATGTTTGTTAGGTTTCCTAATGTAATTAATCTCTTTGATCTCAGAAGTGGTACATGAAATACTGTTTCACTCTCTTAGAAGAGCAGAAATAATGTTGGTCTGACTTCTGAAGACAAGGGTAAGACGAAATCTTTCTATCATGTTCTGTTGTTATACTTGTGCTCCTACTTTTTGTCTTGTATACTAGTCATAGCACTTGCATAAGTTACATTTCTGCTTGTCTGTTTTCCTTCTGTTTTCCTCATAGTTTAATATAATTTCCCACACTGACAAGTTATTTATGAAATTCAGAATGCCAGGTACAAAGTTCTTGTAAAAATTCTAGCTGCTTTTTTGTACAAAATAGCTGCTTTTTTATACAAGGTGAGTATATCTTACAACTGTATTAGAAATTGTGTTATCCACTACCCCTTAATTTCTCTAGTCTTCTTTATGAAGTCTTTCAAAAGACGGGAAGTTATATTAAAAAAATGTTCATGTGATACATAAGAATTGTGTAAACCTTTGCTAATTTTAGCAATGCTCTTGAACAATCAGCCTCTCTAGCCCCAAAAGCTCTTTCCTCTTCAGAACTTATTAGTCACATAATTCAGTGAAGTTTTAACTGATTTGCAAAGATGCCATAGCACAGTTAAGTTCACAGTGAGGAAATTTTACTGTGACCACACAATTTGCACAACACTTGAGCAAGATTTTAGCACTGCTTAGTTACCTAAAGTGGGAATTCTCTGCTGTTGGACATCTGTACAGGGGATGCTTCTTTTCCTGTTTTTTATTTTATTCTCTGCTGCAGCTCAAATTTTGACCCCAGGAGTGGTCTGTTTTTCCTGAGAGTGAGGTGGCAGTGTATACCTTCTTACCGCTGACTGTAAGCTCCTCTTTAATAAGTGGGAAGCAGGGTTTGTGGAGAACTGCTTTTCTTGTCTATTGAATGGGAGAAGGAATAATACTTTACCCAGCTGGCATGTGCTGGACAGTATCGTTGCTTAGGGTACTGTGTCACCAAACAGAGCCACCTCAGATACCTATCTTTTGAAACGTCATGAGGACTGGTAAGCTGCTTGCAATTATCCCAGTGACAGTCTCACTCCTCAACTGTGTAATTTTAAAATACCAGTACCGTTGACAGAAAAGGAAAAGTTTGTAATTTGAGAGGTTTAGGCTTCCTCCTGTAAAAGTCTCCCAAGGTGGCATTTTTTCATAGAATTGCATTGTTTAGCTTCAGTTACATTCACTATTATACTTCTATTTTCAGAGAACACGATTCAAACTTTTTTGAATATATCTAGTGTTTTTTGCAAAGTATATTTATGTTTCTCTATGAAGTGCAGTCTTTCATTAAAAACTTAGTTGTATAACTACAGAAGAGCATAATTTCTAAACTTCTATGAATAACGCATTGATGATTCAGACCGAGTTTAAATTCTATAATAACTGATCAGAATTCAGGAATAGAGCTAAATTCTAATATTGCAATAATAAGCTGATATCAGTTTGAGATAGGTTACAGGGATGGATTGAGGTTTTCCTAATTCAAGGACCAGATACAATATGTAATTCATGTTCTGTGGAGGTTTGTTGGAATGCAAAATGAAACAAAATCCACATGATGGAATGCTGAAAAGGCTGAATTAGAAGAGCATGCTAGAAGTAATTGATAGCTTTTTTTTTTCCCGTGCTAAAAATAAGCAGAGATAACAATGTTATAATTTCTGACAAATACTAAACAATTTGAATGTTAGACAATTTGTGGATAAATGAAGAATCATTAACATAGGGAGGGAAAAAACCCAATCCTGAACTATACGTACACAGTACTGGCCTCTGTAATATTTTTATTACTCAAGAAAGTAATTTTGGTATCATTTTGATACTTATCTCAAAATGCCAGCTCAGGGCTCAGCAACTATGAAAAGATACATGAAAAGTTTGTAATTCTTAGGAGGAGAACTGAGAATAAAGCATGAAATATTATGCTGTTCTGTAAATCCATGTCATTTATTTGTGAATAGTATGAAACTGTGAATGGTATGGAGAATGTGAACGGGAAATAATTATCTAATGTTCCTCTAATGCAAGAATTTAGGGAGATCATATAAAATTAGCATGTGTTACACTTAAAACATACAAATGACAATATATTTTCTGTAACGGGTTATTGAAATGTAGAATGAATTGCCCCAGGATGTTGTGGAGAATAATGAATAAGGGATTTCAAGAAAGCTTTAGGCAAATTCATATGGAATAAAACTAGCAGGGGCCATGGGACATGCTATCAAATGTAATCTCTGGCTCAAAAAGTCCCTAGTTTGGGAAGATCCTGGAGAAGGCTCATTTTATGCTTACCTAATTTCATATTTGTTCTCTAGATATGTAATGTTGGCTGGTTTTGCAGACATGATACTGGCATGCAATAATAAAATCAAAGGTGTTTATAGTCCTCATATTCCAGAAACTGGGCTGTTTTAATGAACAAAAGGAAAGATATTATTCCAGCTATATCCAGTATTTCAGTGATCTCAGTAATATTCTGGCAGGTGCTTCAGTTTAAACATGAGCTTTGACCATTTAGTGTAAATGTTTGCAAGAATTTTGGAGTTACAGCTCAAATCATGCTGATATTAAAAGTTTAAGATTAATGACTGGAGCACATTCTTTCTGTTTTATCTGTCAAAATTTAATACCTTTACTTAAAAATAGGATCACAGGAGATATTTCCTGTTGTGTAAAATTCCTGTTCTCTGACATAGAGGCCAGGTCCTTCATAGTGCAGCAGCCCTAAGGGACTTAAGACCCATTTGTAAAGGACCACCCAATGCAAAGGATTGTGTCATTGTGTGGCCTCTCTTTTGCAGTTTTTGTGTCAATTGCTTTTTGTGTCAATGCTGATACACACAACAGCCTCACAAAGAGAAGTTCCCTAGGCCAGAAGACCTCAGATTAAAATCATTAAAAAACTTTGGACTCACCAAAGTTTTGCTCTATATGAAAGGTAAACGAACTGCTTTTTGCATGTATAAATACCAGCTAAGTTCACTGGGATAATTTAAATGTTATAAATTACTTCGACCACTTTTACAAACAGTCAAAGTATATTAAATTGCATTTGGGTACCAAATGAAAAGTTTTCAACTATGTTTGGAGTTGTTTTTGTTGTTTTTTGTCCAATGGCGGCTTTCCTTCAAATTTTTGAGGAAGGTATATAGTCCTCAGGGAATCCCGTTAATCCTCAAATGGGCTTCATTAAGTGAAAAATTTTGTAGACTGAAATAAAAACTCATATTATTTAAGATCTTGTACCAGAGTAAGAATGTTACATGTGAACTGCAAAAGTTTTTCATGTCTATTGGAATCTATAATGAATGTTGATGTTGTTAAAATATAACTTACTAAATGTTATATTTTCCTCCAGTAATTTTCCATCACAATATAATATTTTTCATATCCTAATGTACAGTTGTCTTTAAAACAAAATGACAAAAAACAACAAAAAAATCCACATCACCATGTGATGTTTGATAAATAGCTGTTATATTAGAAGAGAAACACTGCACCTCTTTTTCTCTATATATTGGTTATTATGTGTTTGACATGAAATATTCCCCGAATTTAGCATTTTGGAATTTTCAGAGGATATACTGTCATTCTTTTATCAGAGGAAAAACAAACTGTCAGGTTTGAATTCCATTTCTAGCTTTTCCTTTTCTGTAATATAGTCAGATATCTGTACTAACGGTCATCATTTAGGCATCAAATGCTGCCCTAGAAAGTGGTTAACAGTGTAAAGATGCTTAAAATAGTTCTGAACTAACAATCAATCACTAGGTCCTCTATCCTGTTTTACTGTTTTCTTTTTCTTACACGTTCACCCAGGCCATTTTGTAGCCTGAAATAAGAAAGGGCTTACTGTCTTAAATAAGAAAAAGCTTATTGTCTATCTTTTACTCATCTTTTATTAAAAGTCATATAAATAATCTGATTGATGAACCCATCAATGTTGGAAGCTATCAAACATATGATACTTTTGCTAACCACTAGTTATTAAAAATAAATAAAATTGCATAAATTTAATCTTTCTGATGACAAATTAAGTTACTTCACAGAAAAGAGCTGTGGCAGCACAGAAAATAGAACTGTTTGAGAGCTCAGCTGGGACACTCAGGCTGATTTCACAATGAAGTTATTTTAGCAAACACTGAAAATTGTTTTGATTTTGTAAAAGAGTGACAAATGTACCTTTTTGTTAGAAATTTAAGAACTTCGATTTTTTTAGTTTATCAACATGATTATGTGGTGATTGGAATATGATCCGTAGGTATGGACAAGAGGAAGCAACGTACTGCAGAGAGGGTTTATAAGGCAAGAGATGAACATTGAGAAAGATCCAATTATTGGCAGTTGGAGCTAAAACAGTTGGAAATGAGGGGCAAGTTTTTTAGTAAAAAGAATAATTAAACACTGGAACAATTTAGAAGCAAGTTTGGTTCTTTCTTACTATCATCTATTACTCTAATCTGTAGAATTAAAAAAAATAGTGTTTTGTAAAGATACACTTCAATGATACCATTGCTCTTGAAAGTGATGTGGAATTGGTCAAACTAGTGTCCTAATCTGTGTTCAGCAATGCACCTGACTGGATGAAACAATGCACTTTTTAGATCATAGAACATGCACATATACTCATTGCTTTCTGTAGATACTTTCTGGAGAGTCAGAAATATTTTCATTTTGAGTGAAGTACAAACTGCTGTTTGCTGAAATGTTGCTAGTGTTTCTAGAATGTTGGATTGATAGCATGGATATTTTTAAGAACATTTTCTCTCTTTATAAAAAAATGACTGTACTTTATTAATGGAAATGAAAATTAGATTTTACCAGTCATGAGAATTCTCCTGTAAGTAGCTGAGTGTTCTTGTGCTTACAATGTGCTATCCCATTGCTTCTCTGTGGGACCCGCTGCTGTCTTCTTTTTCATGGGATATATTTGAATATCTCAACCCAAGCTAATTAAAACCTATTTTCAAAATCAAGATTAAAAAAATGGAAATAGAAAAGATGCAAGGGACTGTTTATATTTCTGTTAGATTTTTGTCTGTCCTGCTCTTAAGTTTCAGTGAAAAAGATTCCATTATCACCCTGGGTATCCAGCTCTAGTGTTTAACTATTGTAATTAGAGAAAGTTTCTTAATTTCTAGCTTAAACATTGTTTGTTACAAATTAAACTGATTACTTCTTCTGCTACCCTAACTATATATTGACAACCACTGATATTTTTTTTTAGCATTGGCATCCTATATATATATATATATATATTTAAAAAGGCATCATATCTAACCAAACTTTTATTTTATAGATTAGTAAATACAGTTATTGTATCCTTTCTTTATGCTAACTTTATTTGTATTTATCTATACTTAACGCTATTTTTTATTGTTGTTCACCTCTGGACTCACTCTTATTTGCCCAAACTATTAAAGCTTGGTTCCTAAAACTGGACAGAAGAGTTTACCTGAGATCTCCTAAACACTTCCTGTATTTTGCATTTACTTATTTATATTCTGAAATTTGCCTTTTTTTTTTGCAGCATGGTTACCTTGTTGACTAAATGCTAAAAATGGTCAAAAATCACGTTGATGGAGATTAATACAGGCAGGAAGCATTATAATGATAAATAGACAAACAAACAGAAGAAAAATAAGATAGCCCAAAAAAGGATTCTGATGAGCTGTGTAGGGCTTACTTTTCCTTTACACTCCTTTTTATTGTTCGTGCAACTTTACCAGCCATATCAAAGTTTGGTTTAGTGTTAGTAGCTGTACCAAGTGAATAAGATAAGAGATGGAGTAATGGTATTTTTCAGTTCCCACTCTACTCAGCAGTCCTATCAGTGGTCTTAAAATAATCTCAGGTGCAAAAAAAAACATTTTAATGAAAACAGTCTGTGGTGAAGGAGTTATAGCTGTTCTTGAGGTAGGAAAAGCTCTTTTGGTCGTATACCTGACAAAAGATGTAAACTTATTGCTAATGTACTGCTCCATCAGTAATGCATTTGGCATTAAGAATAGTTCAGTTGCGCCTCTGGCCTCAGGTTTCAACCTGAGGCGAGTAGTTTTGCTGGCCTCCACTAATGATCGGTCTTTCAACATATGTTTAACATTCAATTGCCCAAGGGTCAATAAAGTACAAATTAATAAGGTAGATAATTAAATCATGCTTTTAGAACCTGTCATTCTAAGCAGTGTAACATTTAAGAAAGAAACAAACGTTTTATTTGAAAACTCATCATTTTAGTTGCTTTTTGACTTGAATTCACATATTTCTCTCTTCTAATTTTTGTTTTGAAAATGTATGCAGAACCATTTATACCAAATCATGGGTTGATATGAAAAACTTGACAGAGAGATATTTTGCCAGCACAACTTTAAAACTTACCTAAACTTTACCTTTACTTTGTTTGAATTTGCGTGCTCTAATAATATTAAACACATTTAAGTGATACTAAACATCTGTCAGCAGAGTTTTGTTCTTGTTGTTAATCTTTTTGCATGCTAGACTATTGAACTGATTTTTAAAAGTGCTGCCAGTTTTTACCATCAGTTTAATACTCCACTCATCTTTTAAGATGTTTAAAAGCCAAAAGCTGGAATCCATCTTGCTGGAATTAAGGTTAGAATGCAGAATACGTTAAGAAAAGGCCCTTCTGATTTCAGCTGCACTTAGATTTCAAGTTATGTAGCAATTCCCTGAAATGTAGAGGTTCTGAATAGACTAATTCTGTATCAGATAATATTGTGCATACTCCAACACAGTCACATCATGTACTTAATAATATTCAATACAATTTTCTTCTCTTTCATACTGACTTTTGGAGAATATTAATTTTGTACAAATTGAATTTTTTGAAATTAGAAGATGTGAAAATTAAGCTTGCATTTGCTGATTTTTCTCAGGTTCCTTACCTGTCTTCTGTAGGTTTTGCACTATATAGCAAATTATCCAGGCAAAGTTGAAGGATGTGTGGAACATACTCCTGGGTCTTTGTTAGGGACTCTGTATATATTTTCCCTTCTACCATGCATATGCAGTACCAACGACTCCATCTTGTTTACTGAAGCAGAAGGCATTTTTCAAAGGTTTTATGGGAGACTACTGCTTTATAAATTAAGGAGGAAAATTACTGCATCTACAGATACAGGTTTTTTTATTTTAAAATGAATAAAAAATATTTTTCTAAGTCATGAGAAGCACTTCTATATTGAATAAAGATGTAAGAACTACCATATTTCTATCACTTAGTATTCTGTTCCCCGTGATGAGAAGGAGAAAATACTTAGGAAAGGAATATAACAAAGAATAGGTACATAGAATGATCCTTCTCTAATATGCTTTTTTACCTTGTAACATCCCACAGTTTGTTCACATCGTGAGCTGGAGGTTTCATGTGGACCATTTTGTTTAACAGCCATTGTTGGGCTTGTGGTTAAGATCTTATCTAGTCGTTTTGGAAATAATTTATATTTTTGGTCTTTACCATTGCTCCATGATGTCAAGTTCCACACTTAGTAACACAGTAAGTGCAGAATTACTTTCCTGGAGAATTTTAGTTCTGTTCGTTAACACTTACATAAATTAAAGTAGTTATCAGGTATGTTGTGAAGTGAAAATACAAATTTTCCTGTTAACTATTTATTTGTTTTGTTGATTCTTATCCTCTGCTTTCCCTGTTGTTTTACCTGCCAGTCAACCACTACTGAATGCCCTTTTCCTCATGTTTTCTCTAAGGATGAAAGAGATTTGGTGTGGGATTGGGGCTTTCTTCTCTCACTGGTAGGAAAGGTCCCAAGTGAAACGTGACAACCCAGGTTAGAATGCTTTTACTTACAGATGCTTGTCTTCCCCCAGAATATGTGAAGTAGGAAAGAAGGTAGTATAGTATTCAGTTTTAACTGCTTATTTTTTGAAGGCAAAGCCATTTTCTGATACCCCAGACCTCAAATCCCCTAGCTACAGTTTAGATAATCATGGTTTATCTTTCTGTACACACCTTCTGAATTTTTCTGATTTTTCAAATGCAAAATTTAGATGACTCTATGGGACTGATATAGGCACCCAGAGTGTGAGAAGATAGGCTTGAAACCCCCTGCATCTTTGTTTTGCGCTTTCTTCTGATTGTTGGAGCATAATCTATAAGCTTAAACAGCAACACAATAGTTGTGACTGTCTCTACCTTCAATAAAATATAGAGAATCAGATTTCTTTTACTTTCTTTTTTCTCCCTCCTTAAGTAGGAGCCAAGGTGGGTCCAGGTAATATCTGCAAGAAGGTAACTGTGCATTTAGGGTGTTTACAAATGAAAATAATCAGATTATGTGTTCAGTTATTTTTATTGCTTTCCTCTCTTGATCAAGTGGCTGTTTCATAGATGCAATATGCTGCCATTACTAAGTAGATTTTTCCTTCAATATTTTTATAACCTGGATTGAGGAGGTCATGATCATCTTATTTTTCTGTAAAGCAAAAGCATACATGAATGAAGACCTTGATACTTTTGAAAGCACTGTTTGATGTAATCTGCTTTCAAGGTATCACATGCAATACTGTATATCATCCAGAACTGCACCAAACTTACGGGAGATGCTTGGGGTTATGATGCAGAAGGTCTTGTTTCTGAAAGTGGGTGCCTTTGCCCTTCTGTCCTGAAAGCTCAGATCTGTAGTTCAGGTTTGGAAGGAACTGCTATATAGGGTGTAATAAATTGATTCCACCTGTTTGGGTTCAAATACTGGTGGAAAACTGTTTTACAGTAAAAACAGCTATGGTAAGGGTAGATCCCCTAATTTACGTCTTTAGTTTGAGATGAAGAGACTTTTTTTTCTCTGCTGGCATCTATTCTGTTATAGTCTTTTATAAATATCAAGAAACATTTTCTTGTTGCCATGGTCTTTGTGTAAGTAACGTATAGCAAAAGGGAATGATTTTCTTGTTTTCTTTGTTGAAAGCTTTTCTTTGTTGAGTAGCTCAAAATGAATGCTTGAAATAACCTCTTTTAGACAATAATTAGCTGAAACAATTTTACTCCATGTTGTCTTTGTCTACACACATCTTGCCACCGTGGTCTAGTTATTTTCTTTACATCTGATGTAGTTCAGTGGGATAAACTGGCAAATGCTTTGCCAAATCCAGATTTCCTAATTACTTTTGCCTTGTATTCTGTATTCTCTCTCTCTTTCTCTAGTTTTATGCTCAGAACAATAACTTGGCAGTTACAATTTTTCAGTCAACCACAGCTTTTGTGTTCAAATGACTTTTACCTTACCATTACCTCTTCTGTGCATGACTACCAAAATTATAATGGCTTCATAAAAACTCCTAAAGAAGAGATTAAAAACATACGACGTGATGAAACAGGTAGTGGCCTCTGATAAAAGGAGCACAACTAACCTGGAACATTTATATTTATTCTACCACTGTTTAGTCTACACTATGGGGGCAGTCTTAGAATCATAGAATCATAGAATCATTAAGGTTGGAAAAGACCTTTAAGATCATTGAGTCCAACCATCCACCCAGTACCCATGCCCACTAAACCATGTCCCAAAGCACCTCATCCACACGTTTTCTGAACACCTCCAGGGATGGTGACTCCACCAATTCCCTGGGCAGCCTGTTCCAATGCCTGACTACCCTTTCAGTGAAAAAATTTTTCCTAATATCCAATCTAAACCTCCCCTGGCGCAACTTGAGGCCATTTCCTCTCGTCCTATCACTTGTTACTTGGGAGAAGAGACCAACACCCGCCTCTCTACAGCCTCCTTTCAGGTAGTTGTAGAGAGCGATAAGGTCTCCCCTCAGCCTCCTCTTCTCCAGGCTAAACAACCCCAGCTCCCTCAGCCGCTCCTCCTAAGACCTGTTCTCCAGACCCTTCACCAGCTTCGTTGCCCTTCTCTGGACATGCTCCAGCACCTCAATGTCCTTCTTGTAGTGAGGGGCCCAAAACTGAACACACTATTCGAGGTGCGGCCTCACCAGTGCCGAGTACAGGGGCACGATCACCTCCCTACTCCTGCTGGCCACACTGTTTCTGATACAGGCCAGGATGCCGTTGGCCTTCTTGGCCACCTGGGCACACTGCCGGCTCATGTTCAGCCGGCTGTCGACCAGCACCCCCTGGTCCTTTTCCGCCAGGCAGCTTTCCAGCCACTCTTCCCCAAGCCTGTAGCGTTGTCTGGGGTTGTTGTGACCCAAGTGCAGGACCTGGCACTTGGCCTTGTTGAACCTCATGCAATTGGCCTCGGCCCATGGATCCAGCCTGTCCAGATCCCTCTGCAGAGCCTTCCTACCCTCGGGCAGATCAACGCTGCTGCCCAACTTGGTGTCATCTGCAAACTTCTGAGGGTGCACTTGATCCCCTCATCCAGATCATTGATAAAGATATTAAACAGAACTGGCCCCAAAACTGAGCCCTGGGGAACACCGCTCGTGACCGGCCGCCAACCGGATTTGACTCCATTCACCACAACTCTCTGGGCTCGGCCATCCATCCAGTTTTTTACCCAGCGAAGAGTACACCTGTCTAAGCCATGAGCCGCCAGCTTCTCCAGGAGAATGCTGTGGGAGACAGTGTCAAAGGCTTTGCTGAAGTCCAGGTAGACCACATCCACAGCCTTCCTCTCATCCACTAGGCAGGTCACCCGGTCATAGAAGGAGATCAGGTTGGTCAAGCAGGACCTGCCCTTCATGAACCCATGCTGGCTGGGTCCAATCCCCCGGTTGTCCTGCACCTGCCTCGTGAGCGCCCTCCAGATGAACCGCTCCATGATCTTCCCCGGCACCGAGGTCAGGCTGACAGGCCTGTAGTTCCCTGGATCCTCCTTCCGGCCCTTCTTGTAGATGGGCGTCACATTGGCACCTTGTGATATTGAAAGGCAACAATCTCATGTTGTTACGAAGTACAGCGTTATCCTTGTGATTCTCTGTAGCAATTTCAATCCATCTTATTTCAACGCGGCTGCCAGTTCTAGAATGGTTTCCTCTCTTTGCAAAAATCAGCATATTAGTTTTGTAGCCAAACTGCTTCCTAAGGAGTTCCTAAAAGTTAGTGTTTGTTTCATGAATGATCCTCCTCAACTTCAGCCGATACTTTTCAAAACCAGTTTGCCAATTCATCCTAAATAAAGAAGTTAAAAGCCACCAAACCTTAAAAACCTGTAGCCTCTATTTTCTTAGGTTGTGCTGATTGTCCCATGACATGGTATGAGCTACATGCAATTGCTAAAGTTCCTGTTTTCAGAAACTTTAATCCAGTTTTCAGTGGTTCTCTGTAGTCATGTTTTGAACAAGGTAACCACAGCCTCTCACTTTCTTTCTGAAGTATTAAAATTAAGTACTGAAAAGTTACAACATTCATTTTTAATGGGAAATAAGACTAAAGAAAACCTCAGAACTATTCTGGAATCCATTTTTTCTTCACTCGACATCCAGTTTGTTTCCTGTGTATGAAACTGTTACCTTTCAGCTTAAATTACCAGTGCATTTCTGCTGACCAATTTCCACATACCTGGAGAAAGATGTAGCATGCAACTGCCAACTGAGCATCTATCTTACAAAGCAGGTCAAGATGATCCTTTTATCACCCTGCCTTGAACAACTCTCCTGCTTCATTTCATTCACTGACATGCAACACGCTTTCTGCTGAATGTTTGATTTCTTCTTGATTGACAGCTGTCTGTCTGTCTTGTCAAAACTTTTCAAGCTCTGCTTGCAAGGCCTCTTTCCAAGTCCAGCTGCTCAAAAAATAGTTGTCTCTTTATTTTTTTCTGTCTTGCTACTGATGATGCAGCAGCTAGTTTCCCCCTGCAGTTCTTTTTGTTCAGATTAGCCGTGGCACGCGTCTCATGCATTCCACATCTCTGCAATGATTCATTTTTTGCCATCTCTCCATCTCCCAGAATTTTTCAGATTGTTTGGTTCACTGAAGTAAATGAATGATTCCTTAAAGTAAATTGAGTGAAAGATCATATTCAAAGTCAACTTAAAAACAGATGTGCCTACCTAAGGTGCCTGGACATCTAAATTCTATTGACTACAGTGAGGTCCTAGACAACATTAGTGCAGATTTAAGACATCTGCTTTAATCAACCCAACTTTACTTGGCACTGAACTGGTCTGTGAACACTCACACACAGTCATGACAGACTTTTGGAGCTGGTGACCTCTAGTAAGGGGCAGTATTGAACAATGAAATGTGACAAGGTCTAATATGTCATGAGTAGGTTTGCAAATATATGTCTATTTGTGCCCTGAGATTTATCAGCTAATTTGTTTGCAACCTTTCATGAGTATTTGTTTTCATTTTTAATTGCCTAAAAGCTTCAATAAATCTGACTCCACTTTCATTACTAGTATGATATGCCATGCACATAGCAAACAAATAGAAGATATTTTTTCTCCCTGCTATACTTAAAGCCTGGTACTTGCAGGACACGTGAATGTCCTGCAAGTGTATAATCATACATACTTTAGTGATTATATGAAGAACCCTCAAGTACAGTAAATCAGATGTAGCAGAAAATACTAAAATAAAATACATAAATTAAAGGGAAAATGTTCCTTTTTGGGTCTCCTTATTTAGATCATCTAATCACTGTTAATATATCAATCCCAACTCTTTTACCTGCTTAATTGAGTCAATGCCAATGCACTGTGACCATATGTGTAAATCTTTAAAGCTGCTATTCCTCAATTATGTAACCCTACTAATTTTATTAATATATTCTATGGAGAATCTGAAAATCCAAGATTACTGTAACATCACTATTTTGCCATTGCCAGATTGCTGGAGACCTATGTATTTAAATAAAGTCCATGAACTTTAATAAGATCAAATATTCCTTTTTCCTTTGCTGTGCTTCTTATTGATTAATAATTTGCACATTTGGGCATTGCAAGCAAGCTGGAAACTCTGCTTGTGAGGAAGGCGATTGCGCATCACAAATGCGAATGTGATAGACAATGGGGATGGCAAAAGGAGACCTGGAGAACACTGTCTAGCAAACCATTCCTTTTCTGCAAGGGCAGAATTTGAGTGATGGGATCTCTGTCCTACCTTAAGTTCTGTTCACAAAGTCCACTGGCAGGCAGTTCTTCAGTGATTTAACTGTTATTTACAATGGTGTTGAACCCTTTCTTACCCAGCAAATAAATGCAATGCTTTACCTGCTTAAAATTAAATGTATGTTAGTGCTTGCTAGATCAGGGCCAGGACAGTCAGCATACAGATCTACTTACAATAAATTTATCTTATATTTTTGAGGCTTGTTGGTTTTGTTTTGATTTGTTTTTCTTATGTTTTCAAACTTCTTAATTCATTCATGGCTCTCCTGCAGTTCCACCACAGGGAAGTTTGTGTTGTCAGGTTTGGAGGGATGACAAGTCTGACAAGCCATCCTGTAGGCCTCTTGATACTTTCTTATTCTCCATTTGTCATGAGTTAGATGTTTTAAAGATAATTTCAAACAAAGCAGCATATTTAATTTCTCTTCAGGAGCAGAGGATTTATTTAAAATAAAGCTCTAATTCTCCTCATCAAAACCTGCACGATCCCTTTCCTGTTTCTGTAGCTAATCTCTAACTGGGCTAGCTGCAGGATTTTCCCAATTTTAAGGTAAGTTGTTTTTATTGTAACTGTGTGATTTTGGCATAACTGTAAAGGTCTCTCAGTACTAAATATTGAAAAGCCTACCTGATTTTTTTACTGTTGGGTGTATTTTAAAATTATTTCTTTGCATTGATATTACTACTGAACTGAAGTATTTTTAGATGAAAGAAAAGGAGCTTAGGATACATTATCATTAAGTGTAGCTTCCTATCTGAGGATTAAGTGGCACTAGGACAGTTTTATTTTGTCATAATTAAGGGTGGAAAAAGTTAATTATTCCTATTTTAATATATCTCCATATTGACTAATAGAGGCTTTCCTTTAATGTTCACTTTAGTATGGAAATTTTAAGCTGAAATTAGAAGAAAAAAGTAGAAAAAGCTGTGGGAAAAGGGCAAGAAAGATTATATTTTTATAGGAGGAAGATGGGCTGGAACAACAACTTGCTGGAACTGTAGCACGAGCACCGGGTTAGCTAAGGCAAGAACAGAAATCCAGAACAAGAACAGGAAGTGGAAAGAGAAAAACTATTTAAGATAACTTATTGTTTCAGGTGTTATCTCTCTGGTTGATTTGGTTTCCTAAAGTAGCTGCGCATTGTTTCGTATTCTGGATCTTTTTTAGCCCAGTTTGTACTGCAGGGGCACAGATGTGTATTCCTGAGCAAGTCAGGTTGTCCATAATTCCTTCTCTGATCCCCTCATTGCTACATACGGGCTACAATGCATGGTTGTCCTATATTCCAGCGGCACACTCCTGTCCTTCCCGCACCGTGCCACCTCTTGCAGGCAGAGGGGTGTTGGCACTGCTTTGGCTCTGTTGCTCTCAGCTCTGCGCCTGCCTTCCTCTGAGCGGGAGGAGGGGTGCAGGCTCGGCTGCTTCATTCGCTGGGTGTTATTCACAGAAACTAATGGGAGGAAAGGTCCTTCCTTTCCCCATGTCTCCATGAGGATTTCTTTGCTCACGTTTCCAAGATAACAGCATACGTAAAAGTTGTTTGTTTGTTTTAAATGGTTTGTTTCTCTCTCCTCAGGGAGATACAGAACACTTGCTCTGGCTACTTCCTTGATTTTCTAATGCCTTACCTATCCATTTTTATGTGTTTCCTGCTGTTTCTTTCATCTTCAGAGACACAGTTTCACCCTTCAGTGTCCTCTCTGGTGGTTTGCTATATCCCTCAGGATAAACCTTTGGCGAGGAGGCTGCTTTGTTTGTCCTTTGCTTAAACCATGCCAGGTGCTTTCACTGTAGGAATTTCTATTGTTGCAGTGGTGAGGTCCTGCAGGGAGCAAAGTTATTGCAATTTTCCTTTGTGGAGTTCTGGTGAAGCTAGCAGGTGTATCTCCATTTGCAGTGATATTATTTGGGCAGTTTGTTCCTTCCTCCCTTCCTGAAGGATATTACTTGCTCATAATACTTTTCTCCAGTAAATCAAAGCAATCTATTTTCAACTACTTATTTCCTTCTGAGGGAGAGAGAACAGCTTACAAACACCACTATTTTTTCATTGTAGAATTGGACAACAAGAGCCGGGAATACTTTATGAGAAAAAATGGGCCCTTAAAGTTCCCGTCTGTCCCTGGAGGTTTATGTGGTTTCTATAAATACTTAATTTCTTTGCATTGCTTCAGATGTCTGGCAGTTAAAAGGCAGGGAAGTACTCAGATTAGTGTGAGAGGTTCTCATTAGTTATTCCATGGAAGGATATTTATACTCTTTCTTACAAACTTTAGTTGGACTCCATGCACAACAGGAGCAGAAAGTTTGGAAGTTTTTAAGTGGTTGCTCAGTGAAATTTCAAAGGTAATACTGCTGCCTTTAACCAAATAAATGCTTTGCAGTTTTTGAAAAAACAGCTGTTTGTATCTCTTCGCTGTTGTCGTATGATGCTGTTTGAAAATTGTAAGAGATGTCATTCGCCCAGTGACGGTTTTTCAGATATTGCTAGTGAATTTTATGGGCCTGACTCTTACATGTCTGAGGCAGGAATAATTCTGTGAAAGCCCGTGATATAATACCAGTTTAAAATTGTCTATGTGTTAAATCCATAGAGGTAAATGAAATGCACTATTTAATTATCCACCTGAAGTCAGTGTGTAAAAGACACATCTCAAACCGGTTTATAACTCTCATAAGGTATATTTTAAATCTATAATGTGCATCAAAGGTATCCTAGAGAAAGAAAATTGATTAGGAAATTCTGAAGTGTTAGGGTTATTTCAAAGCAGTGAGCCTCTTTTTTATTTTTTTCTGTAAGATCCTGAGTACTTAACGATATTATCCATTTCTGCCAATTGCATCAGATGGGAACCTCTCATCATCTCTCATCTTTACAAAATTTAACACAGATGAAGCTGTCTGGTTAAAGCCATACTGAGATATATATCTCCTACCCTTAGGCTCTTTCCAGTCAGCATCCGAGGACAGTCATCCTCACTGTTCCATCGTGGACCCAAAGCCCCTTTTCCCAGCTGGCAGTGACACCAGTAGCTGGCAAAGCTCAGACATATTTACTCCGACTTGGCACATCCCTCTTGCCTGGCTTCTTGCACAGCTCTTACTCTGATTGAAACAAACATGATCACTGAGATAAGTCTGTGGTATATTTGATTATTTGGCTGCTGCTTCAGAAATGAAGATTGTTACTGACTCGCCAAACAAGACGGGTGCTATTTACAGAGTACAGGAGCTGCTCTGCAAACCCAAGTCTGTGGCTGAGCAAGCAGCAAGGAAATCCTCTCCTTTGCCCTCTCCAAAACCCAGCTTTGGCTGTACAGCTAGGTTCCTAGGTTTGCACTTGAAAGGCAGAGCTGGCAATCTGCTGCACGGCTGGCATAGCGTTTAGTCCTTTTGCTGTTTGCATGCGCTTAATTGTTTTTTGCTGGCAGACACGCACAGTTCAGCATCAGATTTTGACACACGCATGCTGCTGTCCCGAAGGATTCGCTGAGCGGGCTGTCTTGCAGCTGCTGCATTTTCCACCAGTTAAATTGACAGTTACCTACTGTGTGGAGTTGCTAGGAGAAGGTGAATAGTCATCATTACAGCATATTCCTTCAATAACAACCTGTAGAGCTCTCTGATTTCTCTTCTGCAGGGATTTATACATGTCTTCACTACGACTTAGCATTTGTACAGTCATATTTTTATTGAGAGGCTGGTAGATATTTATTCATTAAGAATCAGTTCAGGATCAACTAAAGAGAAGAAAGCTCTGGCATTTGAACATGCACTCTTTCTGTAGGGTGGTGTGGCTGATACTGGCTTCTACCATCTGCTTTCCTATTGCAGCCTGTTTCTCCAACCTGCAGAGCAGAAACCAGCCTTTCTTTCCTTCTGGATTGTTAAAGCCATTCACATTTATCCTGCATGGCAATGAATTATAGACCATTTTAAGGAATCTTTTGTGCTTCTGTGCGTATTCCTACAGCAGAAAAAGTGCATGAGAAAGGAGCTTGAGCAGGCAGTAGTGTAGTAGCTGGCTCACCCGTATGGATTAGACTTGTGAGGTCAGAGGAGCTGTGTGTACTTGCTCTGTGCTTTGGGGGGAGGGGGGAGAAGAGTGGATTTGTCTATCAAAGTGAATAGCAATTCAGGCAGGATCGTCCCTCAGCTGTTGTAATTCTGATGTGTTTTGATATGACAGCAGCTACTGTCTAACATGCGTGGATCTTCTGACATTTGTAGTGGACTAAAGAATGCTTTTACTTGCTGCTGAGCCTGACTGTAACTGTATTGCTGTAGGACAATAACGATGGGGGCTCGAGCGACAGAAACAACTCGGGAACTGGAAAGCACCTCTATAAAGTATCAAATAGGAGGACACGCAGAGAAAATGTGGCAACGGCTCAAAGGAATGTGAGTAGCTTCTCTCCTTGGCTTTTGTTCTGTTCCCTGGGAAAGATCATTTTCATCTGTTTGTTAAAATGACTAATTAGCAAACGGGAGAGTTATCTCTAAGCTGTGAATAGTATTTGCTCTCATAATACAGTACATCGCTCTCATATATGATGGTACTTAGATTAATGTCAGACTCTGTATAAGGTTCATTTAAAAGCTATATAAGTAGTGAGAGTTATCTGAATTGAAATGCAGGTAAGTCCTTTCAGGTTAACACTTCCATAGCTCTGATATGATTTTGTAAATGTTATCTTCAGAATCAGCATTGCTGGGGCTGTTTCATCATTCCTGTCAGTATATATAGGTAAGTATATTATTGCAATTCCATAGGAGGTATCAATACTTTGCCTTTTGAGAGTGCAGATAAAGAAGTCTATGTTAAAAAGTGCTTAGCTATTAGGAGGATGCTATGTCTCTGTTTTTCTGTCAATTATTTTGGTGCTTAATAATGCTAAAAACTGATTGAAGGACTATTTGAAGGGGCCACTAAGCACCTGCTATGTCTAATTCACTCCTCTCAAATGCAATTTTCAATGTAGCCTTTTGGTGCAAATGATAAGTAAATAAACATCTGCAACCTGTCAGAGAGAAACTCCATCAAACCAGTGTGTTCTAAAACCCTTAAACTTCAACACCTCCTTTTAAGTATCTGACTGGTTTTTGCTCTGAAAGCTGATGTCAGGATGTTACAAATAAATACATATTACATTTGTTGCTTTGGAAGCAAGCACTATTATTTTTGCTGGAAAGATTTGAAATACTGGGTTTCTAAAGGTATTCCACAAATGCTATATAGTGCCTCAGCTGTTGAAGGAAAATGGGTTACTTACAGTGCTAAGGGGATTAGATGCATTGGCTATGGCACTGCCTGTTTCCCCTATGCATTGGGTAGAGATTCAAGCTGGCGGTGGGAAAGGGAGTTTCCACCATCTGCTTTCTTTCAAGAGAAGGTTGGTTTGCTTCATTGGAAGTTGTGGCCAGGGATTTATCAGAACTTCTCTGTGATATGCTTTTGAATATTTGCTCTGAATCCTACCATCACTCTGTATAAGATTATGCACTTTGGGAACCATTTTGCCCCTAGAAACCCCAAAGCAAATATTTTGATCATTTCCTGATGCCACACATCTGGCCACTGAGTTTCCGCTACTAGAGACCTCATCAGTTTTTGCAAACTTCCATTTGTGTAGGGTCTAAGCTGCTGCTTTTGTTCGTTCTGTAAGTTCTCTGTTACCGCTAGGCTCTTGGGTTGAAACATTTCCTTTCAGCTGCCTCTGGAATGGTTCCATTAAACAAATTGATGTAAATAACTAAACATTAGTGACGCTCAGTATAACAGCTCCAGGAAATAAGGTTCATGCTTCTTTAGGAGTAGTTAAAACAATAGTTGGAGTTTGTGGTGTATCAAATCAAATAGAGCTTAAGTGTTTGAAAACCATGCATCTTTCGCAGGTTGGTGCCAACCTCATGACTGTTGTGACTGCAGGACAAGATAGTGCTAAAATACTTGTATTTAACAGAAACAGGTTATATTATTAGATACGTGCTCAGCTGACTATTTTTCAGACTTCCCGAGGATTTCATTTTAATTATTCGCTAGTCAATTTGAAATCACTGATTAGTCAATATTCTGAATATTGCGTGGGGAAATTTCAGAGAGTTGAATTTTTCAGAGCAGATCTGTGTGCTCAGTTTGTAGTATAAGCATCAGTCATTAAGGAAAAGGATTCATTTTGCTGATGCACAGATATCAAAGTAGAAGTATGTTTGTGTGTGGTAGGAGAGAGGGACCGATAAGTGGAACTGCCACAGATAATCTGACCTGGGAAGAATTCTTTTATAAATTGTCAGTCAGGAGAATTGTTTCGTCTTAGAGAGGGGAACTGTTAATGAAACTAGTATGTGTGAAGCAAATTACTGAGTTTTTAAAGGAGTGTACAATAGTATATCTACGTTGAAATCAAGACATGGTGTGAGTTATGAAGCTGAATCTATTCTTGCTGATAGAGCCCATAGGCCTTCACCAATGTATACATGTGATTTCTACACAGTTTTGCTGTATTTTGCCAGTCGAAAGTGCTGATTATTTTCTTGCAAGCAGGTCATCATTTCTGAAAGAACATTGGATTTCATTTAGGTAACTATCTGGATAGTGTTTAAAATCTACACAATAGGTCCTTACTTAAAATAAGCTTTTATTTTCTTTTAGCATTTCAGCTTTTCACATAATAGGTGTTTAATTATGGATTTGGCTGCAGAATTCCATATACATTTAACCTCATATGTCTTGGGGTGTTTTTGTTGTTGGTTTGGGTTTTTTTTATTTTTGTAAATGCAGGCTGTTCTGTAAGATAGTTGAGTTGAATACGCTTAAGGATAAATGAAAATCCTTATTTGAATGCCCAATGAGAAAAGCTGGGTATTGTGGAAGCTTGAATAAAAGGGCATTTCTATGGGTTTTCTACTGTATAGGCTTGCATAGACCTTCCTAACCTAGTGCTCTTCTTAAGTGCTGTCATAAAAGCTTGGGTGTTTTGAACAAAACTAAAACCATACCTAACTTTCACTGGGTCCATGTGGCCCTACAGCCAAGCTCTGCCTTCTGCATGGCAAGTCAAAATCCAGCTCTGTTTTATTTACATTGCAATTACAGCAATGCTGCAAAAAAGGAGATTCTCTGGCAGAGAAGAGATTAATTTGAAATTAATAACTTCATCATCATTGATGCTGAGTTTATTGATATCTGAGTGTATTTATTGATATCTGAGTGTATAAAACACAAGCTCACTGAAACAGGACTTGTGAAATGAGTCATGTACATTTCTGTCTTGACTTGAGCTTCTGATCTTTGATTTAAGACATTTTCAGTATGCAGACCGTGAGCTTCTAATGTTTTGTACTTCAGGGAGAAAGCAAAAACAAGTAACAAGTGACAAGTAAATAACTCGTATAATAGTGGGGCTTTTATAATTCTTTGTTATGCAGAAGAGTAAAAGCAAAAGCCATTCAAGCTACTGCTGGAATTCCAGCTGCCTGACTGAAGGGGGGTGTTGTACACCTTCTGCTTCAGAGCAGGGGGCTCCTTCTCAGACCATTCAATGCCACTGATCACACTTTTTCTCCCTTAGCCTTTCATTCTCTATCAGATGGAATCTTTAGACAGTAACTAAGTCTCCAGCTTAAATGTATTCTGGTGTCAATAGGACCAGAAGATTTGCTCTCTCGGAGAGTTTTCTTCAGATGCAGGTAGAGCATGGCAGTGAGCTCTGAAAGAGAAGCAGCTTCTTTAAAGCGTTTTGATTCAGAACCCAGATAACCAGGTTTAAAGCAGTGCTCTGTATGCTTACTGGCCTTACAGTGTTTGGTATTCTCCTTAATCTGCGGATAGACTTGACTTAACTCTGTGTTCTTCATTATTCTGTGAAATGGTGTGCTGTCTATGGTATACATTGGCTGGCTGCCCCTTCACTCAATGTCACCCACAGAACAGTCAGACCCCCCCACCTTATCTTATTTTGCAATTAGGCATCATCTTGTATCTCCACCGCTGTTGAACCTAGTATTAGAAGTGAGTTCCATTTCTGAGCTTTGAATTAATCAGTGAGAAAATAACTTGCTTTTCATAGATATACATATTTGCAAGAATTGTCTCTAAGAGGCCTGAAAATCTCCAAATGGAAAAAGTTAAAATCCAAGATCCCAAGAATTTGGGGGAATGGAGTTCACATGCAGTTAGAATAGGCTACTTTACGTAATTGTTACCGATTTAGAATGAGAATATGTGTTATTGCCATTGCTGTCCTAAAACTAATTTGTGCTAACTTGGATGGCAAAAGGGATTTGAGGAAAAGCATAAGCTTCTTTCCTTACCTTCTTCCCTTTCTTTTCTTCCACATCCAACATAATAGACCCCAGTTTCTGCAGCATTGCTGCAGAAAGGAGAGTATAAACTGTTTTAGACACTAAAAAGGACTGATTTGTAGACCCAGTTTGTTGATCCTGCAATGCTGCAGTGACAAATGCCTATCATTGCATGTGTACACATTTTGTAGAGGCAAAAAGGGGCCCTAGTCACTGATTTGAGGAAACTTGGCTTGATGTCAAGGAAGGTAGAGAAATGGCTTCCTCCACACCTGCTGAATTATCAGAACAGAGAATGCTTTAAAAGACATCAAACAGAATCCACATTAGCAGCCTGTTAGGTCTAAAAGGAACCGGAATGGGTAACTTTAGCTAGGGAATGTCATCCAGTCATTCCTTCACCAGGTCTGTGGATACTGGTGGAAGAGCTAGAGAACAGTTTCCAGAACCATATATGACAAAGAGTTCTTTCCTTTGTTTTTGTAAGTTCCTTGTTCACATTTTATTTCATACTGTATTTGGTATTTGTGTTTGCTTATTGTCCTTTTTTGTATGCTCAATTTGCCTAAACTATGAAAGTTCACTAAAGGTTAACTGAAGAGATTATCATTATTAAAACTTAACATTTTGTGATATAAAGGTTTATAAACTGTACTGAACAATTAAAGAAAGGAGAAGAGCTAGAATTACAGGTGGATAACTATGATAAAAAGTGGCGAGACAGAAATTGTCACTTAGTGCTAACTGCATTAGGAACAAATGGATATACAGTTCAAGTAGTTTTTACTTGTAATGTTGTCTATTTTTACTTTTTCCTAACGTGAAACCTTTTCTTTAAAGGAAAATCTTAAGCGCTTGAAAAAATTCAAATGACAGCTATTTCTAAAGGGAATTTAGGTAAAATTAAAGCTGTTATTTGTCAAATATGATTTCAGAAATGCTCTGAACAGAAAATTGAATAAATTGTATAATGATTTACCTGTTGATTGATATGTATCCCATTAGTGCTATAATTACAGTAAGAATTGTTCCATTATAAATTGTGAACAGCTTCTTTTGATTTTCAAACCAGTCTGTTTCTGCACCTGAGTAGTCAAGGTAAACAGTTTATAATGATAACTTTGTAACCTAAAAATATACATCTAATTAAATTTATAATATGATAAATGTTAGAATTTTCAATAACTATAGATATTTTAGCCATACTCAGCTACTTAGCATTAGCAATTTAGGGAACACTTTTATCCAGTCATATTAGAATAATGATTTTTTTTTGCTGTTAGAAAGGTATTTCCATTATTATCATGTATAGGAGGCACAGAATTAATTTTCTGGTTCATACTAATTTTTTGCTGCAATTTCTGGCACATATCAGTGCTTTTGGTGGATTAGAGTAAATGCTAATCCTCCAATTTACTATGGGTAAGTGAATTGCTGTTCTTATAGAAAGCTCTACTAGAAATGATTACAAATTGAAGGAGCGGTGCACAAGCCATAATTTGCCTATAATATCACTAAGAACAGCAGCAGTGTGTCTTTACAGGTCTCACAGTCCCTAAATAATATAATATCGAAATCCCCCATTTCTAGACCTTTAAATGTACATGTACATAAACTCCTCACATATGCTTCCAATTAAAATTAAGTATGTTATCTAAGAACACTGGAAAGGAAATTAAAGATAACATTTCATGAAGCTGACTGCTAAACTGCAATTAAATGAAGTCTCAAATTTCTATACTCTGTATTTTTGTTTAACTTAGACTTCTGACTCTGCTTATGCTACATCAAACACTTCTAAGATTTCCTAAAAGACGCTTTCTGTGACTATTTAACTTATAAATGTTCAATTCAGATCTCTGCCTAGAAAGGGATTGCATATAACCCACTACACAAATAATTACTTTCCTCCTATTTTGAACTCCTGCCAGCTACTTGTGCAGGGGCCCTTGTTTGCCCTGCAGACCGACCAATTATTATAGAAGTTTCTTTCAAAAACCTCATTCTCCAATTTAGCTGGTACACATTGAAGCCTGCCACAAAATGGTTAGCAGTTTCTAAGAGCTATTGGTCAAAAACTCAGAGTTCATACTGCCCTCCCACATGTAACTCCCAGTTTCTGCTCCACCTCCACAACAGAATGAAGTCAAAATATCTGCATAGGCAAAAAAAAAAGCCTTTTGTCTTGCTAATTATATAGAGTTGGAAAAATGCAAATGCCTAAATACTGAAATTACATAGTTACCAGTGGAAGTTATAATAAAAATAGGCATTGACTTCATACATCCAAAAGAGAAATATAACCTCAGGTTTATCAAAATTGCGTCTGACAGAAGTTTTCCTGTAAGATGTCAAAATAATCATTTAAGAGTGAACTAAGCATTTAGCACTGTTCCATTTTGTTGGCGTTTGCCATCCGATCTGGTTTACGCCTGATATCATCTCTGGAGGAGGGCTAGAGCAAAATAGTTGCAATTATTTCTGCTGCCATTTACTGGAGTCTTTAGAAAATTAAGACTGCAAAAAAAGGTTTAAGATCTACTGTATGGTAGCAAGTCCTCCTGTGCTACTGTATTGTCGTATCTAACATGTGGGTTTTCTTTTTGTCAAACAAACAAAACATCCAGAGCCCCTCAAAAGGAAGCAAAATCACCCACCCAACCAACCAAGGACCAAATGGGCTAAGCCTGACCCACAAACTGCAGAGTGATTAAGTACTTTAGTTGTTCTCTGGTGACAACAGATGTTTAGGAGGTTTTCTGTTTTTCCTTTACTGCCTTCCCATACAATTTCATGAAGTAACTTGAGGTCACCAATGCAATTTATGGAACTTTTAAAATAAGACCTCGTAGAGAGGAGCTATAGTGGCAATCAGAACTTTATATAAAGTCAATACTTTAATTTTACTGAGATAGAGAAAACTGAGCAGTTGTGACTAAAATAAGAGACAAAATTGCACTCTGCTGTGTTTAAGGGAAACAGCAGAAATTGAGTACATCAGTTATAAAGTTACAGCTGACAATGAAGTGACTCAGTTTTCACGGTCCATAAAGCTTTACAATTAGTCAGGCATTGCAGACTGAACAAGCCAGCCTTCTCCCCAGCCTCTTTTCGTTTAGAAAACTGCTTAGACTTACTTGGAAAGAACTACTAAAGGCATTCAATATCTGTTAAAGGCTGCAGCTGGCTGCAGAGTAGTTTGTGGCTCAGACCATAGACACATATTTTCTGAATACATATATGCAAGGAATAGTGGTCTTAAAGGAGTATGCTACTTACTCCTGAAAGTTTGGGCGATTCTGACTGTTTGCCAGCATATATAATTTCATAAGTGTAAGTCAAATACTGTTAACATGCCTTGTTGCGTTTATTCCTGTGGAGTCTGCTAGAAAAGTGATTTCCAAACTGGTCTTCTGTGAGCTGAGGGAGTTTGTCAGCTACATGGTCCCTAAAAGATGACCTTTTTCAGCAGCCATCATGGATTAAGTTGTTTCCCATGATTCATTCTTGCCTCCAAACTTTCATTGCTGCCTCCATGCTACCTTTCTTAGCTGTTCTAGTATGACTGGTTTTGATGCCATGCAGGGAATTCTTCTGTGTTAAAAATAAGCTGTAATAACTTTTTTTTTTGCCCCTACTATAAATTTAAACTTGAATCAGTTCCTGGGTTGGACTCCTTCTGTGTTTCCATACCTAGTTGCATCCCTACAAGGGAGGAAGTTGTCTGAGGGTGGGAATATCTGAAGTTAAAGTGAAAGGAGATGGTCCTGCTTGAGCAGCTCTCCAACAAAACAATCATAGTCTTAAATTGCTCATGTTTTAAGTCCTTGATTCTGTGATACTGTAAATCCTACTCTAGGGTACCTAGTATTAGATCAAAACATGACAGAAAGTGTTGATCCGATATGAACTTGTCCTGAGGGTTCAATTTGTTCCAGTATTTTTGAAAGGTTAACTTTGAACTAGCAGATTTTATGAAGATCGAGTACTGCCCACGTCACTCCAGCTTTATGATGCATCAGATAACATCTGTGCTCCTGTAGTCAACAGAAAGCTGGCCTGAAAGAAGGCCAGTATAAACATCTGTGTTGTGTACTTTGGCTAATTCAAGACAATTGTAATCACATATTTGCACCTCAACTGAATCAGTTAAGTATTGCTAGGTAATATATAACTAGCAGTTACAGAACTGTAATCTAAACCCTCCTAAGCCTATTGTTTGCCTTTGCTGTATAAAACCACTGACAATATTTCAGGTATCTGCAAATCAAAAAAAGGTGAAAACTGCTATATTAAAATTTTGATTCTTCTTGACCTGAATGCCCTGAGAATGAATACTCATTACCTGCCTTTGTACTGTTTATGGTCTGTACAATGAAGCTGGACAGTCATGAGGTTTAATATGGGTTCTTTAAAATGAGTAAGAGAAGTAGTGCTCTTCTGAGTCAGTATCATAAAACGACAAAAAAAAAAGTATTCCTAAGTTGCTTCTCTGTTTGTCAATTTAGGCAAATACATCTGATTTTAGACCTTCCAGAGAAGCCAGTATACCTTGAGGTATCATCTGCTGGAGAACAAAAAAATGTGAAACATACGTTAAAACTTTACTTTTCAGAACTGGTAGTTTTATAAATATCCTTCCAAAGTTTAAAAAAAAAAAGTGCTTTTTCGCAAGTCTTCCTTACTGATCTCATGGCTGTTGCACGATGGCATAACTAAATGTTTGTAATCATAGTCATTCAGCATTTTTGCCTGGTTTTGTTGCTATTTATGTAATGAGTTTTTCAGCTTTAGCGACTGCTGAATTGCAGCAGTGCAACCTTCCAAGCACAATGCAGATATTATTTGATGCGGTGTTATTTAACAGGGAGAGATCTAAAGGAAGATGTTTGTCTATGCAAGTGCTTATGCTCCATTATCTGTTGTCTGACATTGGCTGCGGCCTGTTTGACCCAACCCTTCTCCAGACTTTTGGCGCCCCCGGGAAAACAAGTAGCCTCCATAAATATTATGCAGACATTTAATTGTTGTGAATTTCTCTGATAAACAGTGTTTGGAGGCACTTACATTTGAATGGTTCGCTGTCAGTGTAATTTATGCCAGAAAGACACTAAGGAACAGACTACTGGGTAATATTTACTTCTTTCTTTGTTCATCTACAATACAGAACTGGTTTTTTGCCTGGGAAGATTGAAACAAAATACTACTGTTTTTTTTTCTGCTGTGTTGTCTGCAGAATTTGTTGAAGAATCAACATCTAACATCATGCTTACCTGCAGTTGTATGTTTTCTATTTTTATTTACTGTTTGCTTTGAATAGTTTCTTTCCTTTTTTTTTTTTTTGTAGTACCTCTGACACCACTTAGTCATATTCAGTAGCTTTCTTTTTCCCTTTTTATTAAAAGCTTGATAAAGGTTTGAATTTTTCTACTCTAAAGTGAAGATTTTTATTAATATCACTGTATTTTCTAACCCCAAATACTTTCAGTTAAGATAACTGAGACACCTGTTTGGCAGATATGCCAAACATGCCAGGCTCAGCTGGGGCTGCAAATGGTTGTCCCTTTTGACAGTCCCTTTTTATCATCAGTGTGTTACTTTCTGATGCACAGGCAACTGCACCACAAAAAGCATTACATCATTGGCATTGATTTTCATTAGGGTGGGCTGGAATGCAGAGTTCCTGCTCTGAAGAAAATTAAATATATAAAAAAAAAACTTGAAAAAGGCCACCAAAATTAAATCCTCAGAAGAATGAGTATTTCTGAAATGTCTTTTAAAGAATTTGAATCAAGATCTCTTTTTGACTTTTTCTACTTCCAAGACCATAAAATGAGGTAGCAAACTGGTTATTTGAAAACCAGTGGTTCTAGTCCCTGTGCTGCCAAAGATGACCCGGGAGCACAGCTCTGAGCAACCCAGTGGAATAATTACCAAAGTCAGGAAATCTCCGAGATGATAGATACAATTTTATGAGCAAAGAAAGCTGTGCACAAAATCTGAAATTTTCCATGGGATAAAAAGTTCAATTAGAAAATTACTGACCAACTCTGATTTAATTCTTTTCAACTTAACTAGAAAGACCTTGGATTTTATGGGTAGTTGGAAATTAGATGTTTCTCTTTCACAGGAAGCTGCTAAAGTATCACAGAAGATTTTCTCTGATCATATATTCATTCTTTGGTAATTTGGAATATATGTTTCAATAGCTACTAAGACACTTTCACCAGCTGTGAAGTTAAACTTAACTTCAGTTAAAGTTTACAAACCAGGTTTATAGGATAATCCTATAACAGTCAATGGCAGTAACATGGAGATATAATAGCCTTTTCCCTGCTGTATACTGCTGTGACAAGGAAACCTTTAGTGTTATAACTCTCTTGAACAGATGATATTGGTCTTAATTCTAAATAATTGGAACAAAAATGAGATCAGATTAATTTACCTGTGACTGTTTTGTGTGTGTGTGTGTGTACTTACAGTTCTTTAAGCGTGTTGTACAGGCAAATACGTGGGTGGGTTTTGTTTTCTTTTGGTTGTTTTTTTTTTTTTTCCCTGGAAAGCTTAGCTTGGTTACAAGCCCAAGTTAATAATGAGAAGAAATTTATCTCTCAATCTCTCCATGTGGTGCCTGTATTTGATGCCTTTAACAGTGGTGCATTATTATATTGTGCTGGAAAGTGTTGAGCCTTTCCTTCCTATTCCCACCATGAAGACTCCTCAAAACTGTGTAGCTGTTTTGATTTATTGAGTGAAATAGTACACCTAGCTCTGGAAGGAAAAGTGCAATCATTAGATGATAGCAAGTATTACTTAGAGTGGTAAGAGTATATGTAAAAGGAGTGAAAAAAATTATACTCTTCAAAATAAGTTTATCTCTATTACATACTTTCTGGTTTATGTAAATTTTTTCAGAAGTATTATGTTCTTAACTTAAAATGCTGTAGATAAAAACTTTGGCTTATTTGGGCCTTTTGACTTTGAAGTTCCTTTCTAAGCAGATTGATTTAATATTGCTTGTTTCTCTAGAAATATTAAAAAATATTTGCCAAAGACATGTCAAAATGAAGAATGTTAATAACATACACATATAAATTATTTAGTGATAACTGTAAGGAAGCTTTGCTTCCAAGAGAGAAATATTTAGTTCTATTTTTAGTTGTTCTCTTGAGTAGTTCGGTTAGCCATTGTCTGCCTTGTGTGAGCTAGACATCAAAAAGGGATTCCTTCTCCACTTGATTCCTAGAACATCCCTACTGTTCCAGACATGTTTAAATATATAATATGTAGAAGTAACTAGGCATGGAAGTGTTGAAACATTTTGGTTCAACACACTTCTGAACCTATATAACTAATTGGTTTCCTGGCTTTGTAATTAAAAAAAGTATGGTGCATACTTAGTAGCTTTCTGCTGTTAAGTGGGTTATGTCAGATGATCTTTTTGGTAAGAAATGAAAGATTAGTAATATACTTGTGTCCCGTGAAACAGAAACTGAAGTTCCAAGAATGCCAAACAGACAGCTCATGAACACTTATGGCCTAGGCCTTATGATTCCTAATTCTGGTTTAATATATCAAAACTTTCCCCTTTTCTTCACCAGTAATATATTGTTCTATTCTTCAGTATTCCAAGAACATGCACATATACCCCTGTTGTAGATCGTATGTGGTTCATATACTGTGTGAAACTGAACATTAGCTAAGAGAAAAATGGTTTGCCTGCATAGCAGATAGGGACAAAAAGGTTTAAAAGTGAATGTACAACAACTGCAAGTCTGTTTTAGAGCTGGATATGAGGTAAACACAGGATATGAGCATCCCAGAAGATTATGACAAGTTATAGCTCAATCCAAACTTTCTGAGTTGCTCCTATCACTGTTACAGCCTAAACCAAAGTTTGTGTTCAAACACTTTGAGTCTTTTAGAAGACTAAATTGTGATAGATTTAATATAACTGTGACAATGCATGTCCTGATGTTTAAAATAAACACGGTATTAGAATTATTATAGAAAATCTTAGCTTTGATTTGGTCTCCTGATTATATTTCTGCTTTTTCATTAGAATCTTGCATATCTATTAACATCACATGCCAGCTTTGCTACGGTCTAATTAAATTCAACACTAACAAACATGCCATAATATGTTAATATTATCACTTCCTGGAAAAATTAGGTGGCTCAGGTGGGCATGAACCAGATGGAGCCATCTCTGTCACCTATTTCTCCCTTGACTTACACGCGGCTTTGACTAGATTCATTCTGGATACACGAGATAGTCAACTTTGTCTTAGCATGAGCTCATATTTAGCCTTCTAGCACTGTGCTGATCTTCTTTTCTTTATAACAAAGGGCTATATCCAGAATGCCGTTGTGTGTAGTTTAAAAATATCCTAGTGTTCACATACAAGGTGAAAGCAAAATGTAAAGAGTGGATAATGAGTTAATGAAAGTATATAATTTCCTACGAGAGTTACTTAAGACCTTTTAGTTTGAAAGTTCAGAACATTTTCATCAGCAGTTCAGTGCTAAAATCATCTCATTGGTTTGGGAGAGGAGGACTCGGAAGTTGCAGAGTCCTTGAATCATGTTACTATTTAGGGAAACATGGTTATTAATAGAACTTGATTTTTAAACGCTTTTCAACATTTATCTTTATATGTTAAATGTAATCTCAAACACATGCTTAGTTTGAATGAGCAAGGAAATAGAATGAAACTTTATAATTTAAGACATCAGTAGAGGAAGATTTCAAGGGGAAGGATCTTGAGGAAAAGGTAGAATTCACAGAAGTTTTGCAGATTAACTGTATTCTTTTCATTCTCAGTAATGAAAAAAAGTATTGCAGCTTTACATATGATGACTCTGCATTGAAATAGACTCAGAAAGATACTGTGTAAAGCTCTATAACAACAATGTAAAGTGACAACAGATGTGATTTCTCACACTAAAATGCATTCTTATCATTTGACAATGATTAACATTATGATGATCCTCTTGGCATGGAACTGAAATTTTTCTACATTGTACAAGCTATATTAAATCTGTCTTTAGCTGGCACCCATGCCTTACTGAAGTTGGCACACTACCACATGCATGGGACCAATTCCAGCTTTATACATGTGCATGAGTGCAAAAATCTCCATATGATGCTTCACTTCTGAAAATTAGTTGATGATTTTCACAAAAGGGCTGCTGCGTAATGCAGTTCTGTATCTCATCAAAAAGTACTTCATGGCCCAGCTATGGGTTCTACTTGCTCAATCATCTGCTTTTATCCAATCCATTAAGATCTAATAATATTTAAAGGCACTCCAATTCCTGGCTGTACTGGGACTTTGTGGTTCAATCTGAAAGATCTGAAAATCTTGTAGCTTTGCGAGATGGCAGTTCAGCGGTGTAAGAAAATGTCAAGATCCAACATTCAATTCATTCCTTCAGGTAAATGTGGTGTTGGACTACGGATTTTTCTGAAATGGACAGTGTGAAAGAGGTTTGGGGTTTTTGAATGAGGAAAAAAAGGTATGTAGTAGTTTTTGTGGCATAATTAACATAATACAGTTGATGTCATGCCCACAGAGCATAGGCCATAGAACTTCAGCTTGTGATTTCTCCATCAAGTCCATAATTTAATAAAATTAGCCTGGTTCTGGTCTCGCTTACACCAGCATCATTGGAGGCTATTGAATTACAACACAATAAATGAGACCTCAAAACAGATTTACTTTATTGTGACAAAATAGCACAGTATTTCATGGATGCAGTGGAATTTGGCTAAGGTTTATTGGGCTATGTCAAGTATGTTATAATTTTTCAAAGTTAGTTGTTACTGGATGTGATTCTTCTTTTCTTAGTTGCTAAGTGAGCAAGTCAACTGACAGGACAAGAATGAGTCCCTGCAGCTTCTCTCTTTTTTTTTTTCTTTCTTTTTTTTTTTCCTTCTTTTTTTTTTTCCCTTCTCCCAAAGGAAAGAAACATGTTTACCTCCCTTTGTCTATCACTTGGCTGCAGCTATAGTAGTAACACAGAAACAGATTGCAACAAATTTGCTATTTATTGCTATGATTTTGGACTTTTGCCACTCTCGCTAATGAGCTATGTTTTTGCAGATAGACAAACTAAGGATGGGCTCCTCTGCTCACATGCACTCGATTGTATCCTGGTTTGTCATTAAATTTATTTTTAACAATGAAATCAGCAGATTGTAATTTGTATTATGATCGTCACAAATAGATCTCACCATGTTTAATGCAACTGTGAAGTTTTGACTGTGCAGATGAGGGGAGTTAGACATTGAAAGAAAAAAGAGTTGCACAGCATTATCTAAAATTTTATTTTAGCAGTTTTTCTGTAGTACTTTGGGGAATGGGAACAGGGAGGAAGGGAGAGATAGATGGGAAGGGACAGTTTTATCTAATGCCATCCCCACTTAAACCAAATAATTACATTGCATTCCTTTCTAGTGCAGCATGCAGCTAGCATGATACGCACAATATTGTACAGTATTTGGTATAATAGTAGAAGTACCACATTAAGTGATGAAGTCTTAAATGTTGTACTCACATTTTTATAGGTAGCTGAAGGCTTCTCACTATACACTCAGCTTTGCTAAAAGCGTATAACAAATAAAAGTTAGAAATTTTGTTTTTTCCCTGCTGAGTTGCCTCAGAGGAAAGTGTCAGAAGCACAAAAGCCTTTGTTGCTTCACTTCATGATTAAATCCAGCCTTCCCCATTGAAAGAACTCTTTTCTTTTGCATTATTACCCTGTTACAAAATGTCTCTTCCCATCACAAATATTTCAGTTTCCCTATGCTTCTCTTCCTAATTAACACTGAAAGCCATTCCTAGCATTGTGAGTCTAGAAGCTGCCATTCCTTCATGTGTAAAGAATTAAGCTCAGCAGTTACACATGTAAAAGAGAAGTTTTACTCATAAACTATCTCTGTACTAAAAGTAGACTGCTAATGAGCAAATGTAGGCTACCATTTTTAATTTTTAATTTCATTATCCACAAAGCACCAATGCCTACATATGTGATTGCAGCTACCCAGATTGCCTTATCTGTGTAAATGAGTTATGAAAGTGAAAATGAACAAAGGCATTATCTGAGCAGCAATGTATTACCAATTATAGTGATGTGATTATACAATTGTAACACTTCTATTCAGGCACTTATACTTCAATGGAAGGTAGCTGTTTTCTGTTCATATTAAAACTTTCCTAACAGATTTAGTAAGCATAAATAGGTTGCATTTATACTGTGGGAAAAATTATTAACACCCGAAGTTATCCCACTTACCTGTGTCAGCTTCAGTTCCCAGCTGTGGATACAATGACACGTGCTTGCTTCAGTAGTCAAGCTAGTTTCTTCTCTCTTACTTCCCCACCCTTTTTTGGAAAGGAGGGTTACCTTCAATCCAGATTGTTTGTAGGAATCCAGATAATTTCAAGGATCTGGTTTACTGGCACAGTTAAAGGGATAATGGATGTGGCATGGAGCGGGAATGAACTGTCAGAGTCGGGATGCAAGTGTTAATTCACTGCTGAAACTGGTGTATTGAGAAACGAAATCCCTAAATTGTATCAAAAAGATTTTCCTTCATTGAAGCTGACAAACACAAGGAAATGTTACCCCAGTGCTGTTCACAGCAATGCCAGTGCTGAAGCACTGTTAACAAAACTATGAGATTGCCTCCCTCCCTCTCCCAGTGCAATTGGAACAATAGAAAACTGAATCAAAGATTCAGTGTTTTACATTTGCTTGGCACCATGCTAATTTAATCAAGAATGAACTTGCTCAAGGATTTTTTCCATAGAAATAGGACAACAAGACGTTCTGGTACCACTCCCAGAGTATGACTCACAAAGAGAAAGCAGCAGAGAAAGAGTGTTTTTTTCCTTTCACAAAACCGCTCACTTCCTTTCAAGGTTATGCACTTGTTTTTGTTTCTAAATGTGTTATTTGATTCTCTTCCTATTAATGTTTGAAAAAATAGTCTTAAAGGTAGATGACAGCAATATTTATGGAGTGGGTTGTCATCCCCCTCCATTTTTGCTGAAAGATGCATGCTACATTCCTGCTGTGTTTAGTCACTTCAATACAACATGAAACCCCGACATGATTGCAAGTTCTCTTGACTCCTTACTAAATGGGTTTGTTCTAGCAAAACATACCAAATGATACCAATAAATTCTCTCTCAACATTCATTCATTAGCATTAAGAAGTATTTGATGGGCAAGACTTCTCTTGATGGTTAAGGTACTTCTCACTCAAGCTAAACCCAAAGGCTAGCTTTTCACTTCCCCCCTCTTCCATTTTTTTGTCAGCCAGCTTCTAAACAATACTCAAATAATATGCTCAGATTGCCCTCCACTTAAAAAAGCTGATCAATATTTTTGTCCTACTCATTACAGAATGATTAGATTGCAAAGAACTAAACTCACATTTAGTTGCAGTTACTTGGTATAAATTAGGTCATTGTTCCACATTCTTGTTAATGTCATGTTTCCCGACTGCTGTAGTTCATTATGACCGTATTGCTTATACTGTCTATATACATGGCAAACAAGTTCTCAAACATTTCAAATAGTTCTTTGAGCTCCAGTAGCACAAAAACCTTAATGTATCTGGGACTATTAAGCAAATACCTGTTGTTCTGAGAGCAAGAGAATGAACTAGCACCTGACCTAGAATAAAGGCTTAATTTTTAGTTTCAGTTGATTCCATTTTGGTCATGTCACTGTGTTTTGCTAGCAAGAGAGTTTCTTTTAACACTTCACCTCTCAGAGGAAGAGGCTGAAGTAATGTGAATGACTGGTCGTGCTGAGGGGCTTCAACAGTAAACTCTGCTAAGTAAACCTAACACATTTCAGATAAACATATGTTAACAGGGTTTTGGGAAATGTGCACTTTTTAGGTGGATGGCTCATTGCTATTTCTTTGCGTGAACAAAAGTATTTAAAAGGTATTTAAAAGGAATAGTAAAGACAAAAACATGGGGAAAGGAAGATATATTTTGGAAACATGAAATATGTAGCTTAACACAAATTATCAGGATTTATTAATATGCCTAATATTTTACTTTAGATAAGAAAGAAAGAAAAACAGGAAAGAAAGTGTTACACACTTTCATGTTACCACCATGAGACGTCTCTATGACTACAGGTGATTCTGGGTGGACCTAATCACATGTACAGAACTGTGAGTCGGAGCTGATATGTAGTGAGGGCAATAGCTGAGGGCTATACACTCTAGATAATTCCAGTATCTGCAAAAGTCATGGTTGATTTCTGTATTGGGTTTTAATTTTAAGGGGACTTCCATCTTCTTTCCTTTTTTTTTTTTTTCTTTTTTTCTTTTCATCTCAAAGGTAGCAAAACCAGCTAACCAAATCACCTGACTAGAAAGTTATACTGAATTCTCCCCATCTCTACTCCTGCTTGCTTCTGCGGTTTTTGATTATTCAGTGTTTCCCCTGCGTGAGACTTCATTTCTCTGGACTGACTTCTGAGGCCTCTCAAATCCAGAGTCACTGGTAAAACTGATTAAAAGCTAAAATTCCCATACCATAAGAAATGTTAAATTCTGTAAGCTTTTTACTGGATTGTAAACTGTTTCAAGGTTGGGAAGTTCATGCATCTTTTACTTTTCTGATATTTTATGCAAACAGCTCATCTGGGAACTCGGTAAGAGCCCCAGACAAATGACTATTGATTTGTTCAGGTGATTTATTGTAATGGGACTTGCCCAAGTCCACCTTGCAAAGCTGTGGGAGAGGTATGTAGTTAAAGAGGATGATACACATGGAGAACAAGTGTACCCTCTTCCCCCAACCTACAAACAAAAGATTCTGGACAGTGGCCAGACTTGGAACGTTGCTCTACACAGGGTTCACAAAAATGGTATTTTTGTCTGATTTATCCTGTTTGCTAATAAAGACAGTCTTTGCAATAGGGAGTTTTTATAGTGGATATATGTGGGTGCACCACAACCTTCCACCCTCTGCATACTCACATAGACTTACATCTCATTACTGTCTAGCTATTAATTGTATGTGTCTGTGAACAATGATGGCTTCAAGTACTAAGCTGTCAATATGACTTTCCCAGATGAACATCTGAGTAGGCGTAAGTGTCATGATAAGCATGCTGCCTTCATGTATCACAGAAAGTTATTATCTCCTTTTTGCTGATTCTTATATAACTATACTTTTGGCTGATAAATAGAATAAATACTTATTTTTTTTCATAATCAGTTGTGTTAAACTTATATATATATATGGGTGAAAGTTCCTGTTATTAATAGTGATATTTTTTCCTTCAAAATACCTGTCAAATCTGACTGATACTTTTTCACATGTTGTTACTTAGGTGAACTTGAATGCTTTAGAGCACTTAGATATGTGAGGTTAAATACAACAATATAAACTCAAGTCACCAACACCAATTGGCCCTCAGAAACTGTGAAGAAAGAAGTGAATTCAATACTTTCTTTTACTTAACAAAATGTAAGAATAATCTTTAGAGGTAGCAGCACTGCATACCATTGCCAAAAATGTATCTGAGGGGCTGGAGACAGGCAGACTCATCCACAGTTTTTGGCAGTTATAATAAATTTTAAAAGTAATATTTATATTAATTTTAGATTTTTTTTCTGTTAGTTTTCCAAATTGAAATAGTGTTAGACCCATAATATATAGCAGGAAAACACACGGGAATAATGAAAAAACATGGCATGAAATTGATACTTTAGACAAAAATTGGAAACTAAAGAGGCATCAAAAGTAGGGCAATGCAGTCTCCACATTTAAGATAGATATTGTTAATGCAGAATCCCGCAGAAAAATGTTTCCTTGCAAAAAAAAAAAAAAAAAAAAAGCAATATCATTAAGCTCCTGTACAAGTTTTATCCTTATAAGCACTTGTTATTATTATTTACAGTACAGCAGCTAAAAAGGTTTTAGAGGTTTCTGGGCATTATTCTCTGGGCTGTTTAGGTTCCAGGCTGCTGGCGTAGCTGTTAGGCTGCACAGTTAGTGGTACTTCTTCCCGGCAGTCAAAGTCTGACAAATATGATGAAATGCAGAATACTGATAATCGGAAAAAAAAACAGAATTTAAATGCAACAAAGGTTTGAGGCAATTCATATGTGAACTTATAGGCTGCCAGTACTCGTTTTATTTAACATTTACTGCTACTCCAAGCAAACTTTTTTTTAAAAAAGATCTTTATTGTAGTTTTGTGTCTTTTTGTGTCAGGGTCAGGAGCAGATGCTTGAACTTTATAATCTCTTCTTGTCAGATCAGGACATGGAAAAATCAAACAATGCTGGCTGCTACTTTTAAGCCTTTCAGAGATCTTCTTTTTCAGTGGCTGTTGGAGAACATGAGTGTGAAAATGTTCAAACCAAACGTTCGCCAGGCATCTCTCAGTGTTCATGTAATCCTCAATGCTCAAAGGCTTTGAGAAAAAGCATGACGAGGAAATTATTTCTTATTTCTTATTCCTCTTTAAAAGATACTGCTGATTCTACTTGTCCATTAATGCCATGATTAGAAAAAACAGAAAATGCTCCTTTACTTTGGTTTAACTGTTCTAAATCAAAGTTTCTAAACATTGTTTTCTTAGTTTACCTCTGTGAAGAGCATAGCTGTGTGCAGGACATAAGAAACTATGCTCCGGAGTGACTGACTTTTGTCTTAGTTTTTAATTAAATCTCAGATAAAATGGAGAAATGAAGGCTGGACTTTTAGGAAGTAACTAGGGTGTTTAAGTGCCCTTTAACTTTTGATGGAAACCAAGCAGAGGACTTTAAGGCACTTTTGATAGTCTTGCCTCAATCTGTGATTGAGATTGATAAATTCCACCATTACAAGATTCTGCTCAGATAAAGGACATAGCACTAATTATTTCACTGAAGTATCAATGTATCACTAGAAACAAACTCAACTCTGTCGTCTTAGCCATTCTCCTCCTCTTAGATCCATTTACATGTAACTGGGTTTCTGCAGCTCTTTCATCATATCCCATAGGTTAAAACTCCTCTTAGTTCTTGTTCGGTGTTTTTTCTAGAGCTTTATTCCATGTTTCCTCCCCATACCAGTGTGGAAAGCTTAATATTCTGGCAGTTTATGTAGAGCCTCAGACAACATCTCTAGAAATTCTTGGACTTCTGTTGTCATTGGCTTTTCTTCCTTTCTTTTTGTCTTCTTCAAGCAGTTGTTTTCTTGTTACATTTTTCTGTGTGTCTGTTTTAACCCTTGGTCTAGAAAAATATGCTGCAGCTTTTTGGACACATGCCAAAATAAAAAAAGGATAAGTGCCAAGTTCTTAGTTTTAAAATAAGACCAGCAAGAGAGTATGAAATGATTCATCACTTCCTGGCAAGTGTAATTATCACTGCAATCACCATTCATTATCTATTTGCACCCTTTAAAGATGTGCTAAATATTACTGTAAGTTCAGAAAGTTATTGTTTAAACTGAATCAACTGAAAAAAATTAGAACAGCACAGGTTTGTGCTTTAAAAAGGAAGCGATACCAATCTCTTGGACTCGCAGAGCTGCATTCCTTAGAATGACCTGCAAGAAATGTGTCACATCTGTGTAAAAATGGTATATGCTGAGGTTAGGATAGTGGCTATACAAAAGAAACTATTTCAGCTGGTTTAGCTATTGCATTTGTCATTGTTGGAAGCTGACTTCTGAAATGTGAAACCAGCTCCACCTTTTAGCTGGGCGTTTATTCACTGTCTAAACTGGGACATTGGGGATCCAATAATTATATTTAGTATTCAGTTTGTGTATTTATTCATCCTGTTCTAAGCAGATCACTTGTAGCTTCACTCCTATAGATGCTCCCTGGCAATAATCTATAAGCAAACAAGGAATCTTATTTTGAGAAGGTATAGTTGTAATTCCTCTGTATTTTGAACCTTATAAAAATGACTCAAAGCATAATTGATTCTGCGTATAAGTAAACTACCATGGGATGCAGATTCATTCTCACCAGTCATTGCTGAAAGTTTAAAACAAAATTCAGACTTGGTAACGTATCAATGTACTCATTTCTTGGATAACTTGTGTTGTGAGATCTTTGGGGTAGCAATCAGCTTTCTGTTCTGTTTGTATAGCAACTGGTACAATGATGTCTTTACTGCTGTGAATTTTGGGTACTATCACAGCAAACAAATGTTTAAAATACATTGTTTAAAAATCTTACAGTGCATGAAAATTTTTCCAAGTTGTTATGAATGACTGCTATGTTAGTGAAAAATCTTTACCTAACAAGTAAACGCTATTATTTAGTATTTCAGCATTTATTTTTGCGTGTCACCTGAGCTCTGTTCATACCCAGGGAGGTTAGGTGCAAAGAGCTTCCTTTATTTCCCTGATCCTGTGGCATTCAACTCTAGCTGAAGGTCTCTCCTGTGACTTATATTGTCGTATGTTAGAATCAAAGCCTTCCCAAAACATTTCTCATGCTGGAATGCTACTAAAAATGGAGGAATCAAATGGTGTGTAACAAAAGAAGTTTTAAGAGTGGAAGGAGGGGAGGAGGGAATGACTTCAACGGAAGTAGTAAGGGAGGGAGAAGACCTAAAACTCCCCGGGAGTGATGTGTATGGGAATGGCCCTAACCCACGTTATTTTATGAATTCCTTCAGTCACTGTGCCCAGCTGCTGATTAATTATGGTAGGACAAAACAGCATTTCAAAGTGGGTTTCAGCTTTAGGAGGAGTGAATATATTGTCTGTCTAAGAGGACTGTGTCGAAGTGTAGACATTTCAGTACTTTCACATCAAGAAAGTAAATAAATGGATATTTTGTGCATTGTCATATTCAATTTGGAATCTTATATGGATTTGCGTTTTAAAATTTCATAGTATGAAAAAGTGCTAGAGATTAAAGTAGATTTCATTTCATTCTCCGTTAGAGTAATTAGATAGCTGGGAAGGGCACTGAACACCTATGTTTCCACATGTGTTTTTAGAGTCCAGAATAGTTATGTCTTTGACTTCTTCTCCAGGCAACCTGTCTGAGGCTGACTTGAGAACTTTCAGTACTATTCCTACTTACTCCTACCCAAGTCAAAGATGTTAGTGAAGAGTCCTTTAAGAAGCTGAAACAGGATTACCCTCTTTGGTTTTGTATCTTCAACTTAAGGGGAGTTACTGACAGACGCTGTTTTTGCATTATAATGTTGGTTAACTTGAAAGACTGCATTGTGCTGAGGGGAGAGGGTAGTTTGCTGAACTCCAGATTCAGCTAAAGGTATTTTTTTAGTTAAAACCAAGATTATGGTTATGCAAATTACAAATTACACATAACCCTGTGATTTAGTGAGTCAGCCTGGTCAATTGTAGTGGCCTTCTTCTATATTTCTCACTGTGATTTGAAATTTTATTTGCATTACTGACTGAGCAAAAGTCTGATATCATAGATAGGGTTTGTCAGCAAACTGGCGGAACATAAGTTTTCTTTTCCTGGCACAGATCACATTAAGAAATTATCAGGGAATATTATGCAGACTCAAAATCTGTCAAAAATATGAATGACGGTGTGACAGAAACCACCTGCATAGCTCATGATGTTCTTGGATCAAAGTACTAGCAGGAAATTGTGGCAGTATTCCAAATAGTAAGTGTGGTTTTGGAACAAAGCAGAAACCTTGAGAACAAGTTGATATTTGCCTTTTGTCACTTTAAAACAGTTCCTTAAAGCTTATACCAAAGGACATACTGAATCTGTGGCAAGTGCTAGTAAGAAATAGTGAGTTACATATCCATAAAGTGACCAGATCTGTATGACACTAGGGCACCTGATGATACATAAGAGGGATGAAAAAGATACTGTTAGATATTACTGCATAGAAAAGGGGTTTCGAAAGAAACTATTGCTACAAAGTCACTGAAGTGAAAATTTGCTTGGTACAGGAGAAGAAACAAAGGAAGAAAGAATACCTATTTCTTACAAAGAATTGTAGTCCATAAAAATCAAAACACCTTTTGAAGGGAAGAAATTTCATCAGCTCCCAGTGTTGAAACTTAAGCAGTCTGAGTTGAAAGTGACCTGTCCAAGATCAGTCAATGGACTAATCAAAAGCTCAGAGCTCTTAGGTCCCAGCCCAGAGTCTTATCTATCAGTCCACACTGTTTACATTTGTACAAGAAGGAAAAATAACCAGGTTATTTTTGCCATTAATCTATTCTAAATACCACTCACTTCACTTAACAAAGGACATTCTGTGAAGCGAGCAGCTTCCACCATCAATATGGCATAAGCATACAAGGCTTTGTGCAGTGTTAGCAATAACAAGCTAAATCTCTGTTAGAATCCAGACTGTCTCCTATGCATTCAGATGTCACTTCAACATCATAATTTTAGATTAATTTAATATAAAAAAGATAATGTACTTACCACTCATGATGCATGTAGTTTCCAAGGTGGTTTCGTACAGTTGATGAAATTGTTTTTTATCCAATTTATATGTATATTTAACTTGTCAACATCACATTAGACAGAGTCCGAGGGAGGGTCATTGCTTACAACAGTTACCAATAGAAGGATATTCTCCTGCAAATTTGAAGGAATGGTTTTGATATTAGTTGGCTGAGTTTGATCTATTTGCTGTGTGGTGGCTTTGCCTTTTAGACTTAGTTTTTCTTCTGCCGTTGTCGCTGTGAATGAATACAGTGACTTGCTTCATCACCTCTTTTGTTCTATGGTTCCTTGAGAAACATATCCATATAATTGCTTTTAGGGCTCAGAGGAACTTTCTAAGAATCATACACTGGCTAGAAACTATATTTGGCAAAGAGTTATTACAGGTTTGTTGTCAGAATGGAAAGGTGTATCCACTAGCTCTGAGGTGGTCTGACACAGGTAGGTTTTTTTCTATAGTTTGGAGTATTATTAACTTACAGCAAGAGCTGCAAATACAGTGAGAGCAAATTAGAATTCAAAATGATATTTGTGGTCCAAAAATGCAGTGCAATTGCCAGACTTTTGTCACATTTAGGCAACAGTAATCAGCTGTACAAACACAGGATGGGGACAAACTAGCTGCATTGCAATACCACACAAGAGGATCGAGGAGGTAATCACAAACTTGAACAAAAGTCAACAGTTTCCTGCTGTTAAGAAACAGGTAAAATATCATGCTGGGAGATATAATCTGTGTTAGCACTTGTGAACACTGTCACAGTGATCTAACTTCTGCAGTTCATGCATCTCTTTCCAAACACTGGTCATTGTCTTGGCTTGTATTGTTTCTGTTGGTTGCAAATGTATCTGCTTTTGAGCTCCGCATGCCCATCACAGTGTTATTCTTGAGAGGTTTTGTACTCTTTAATGTTCACAATGTCAACCTGAAGTGCAAGATGTTCTTTATTTGCAAATATAACTGGTCAAGAGCAAATACAGTCTTTCAGTAGTATCATTCTGCGATATTTGTCCCAGATCACCATCATAATTTGTTTGGTTTATTTTTGTTTTCAGAGATTCAGACTGCATGTTTGTGTTAATGAATGGTTAGGTCTCCCACTTTTCACTCTTTTCAAGGATATGTGTTTGCAGTTTTAAAATTTCCAGTTTTAGGTGGAATGCAATTTTCTTCAGCATCTGCAATACAGTTTCATAGTTACAGTTTCCTGATCTAACAGGAAAATACTGAGATGTGAAGTGCATCAGAACCAGTTATTCTAAGAACTAAACCTACTTTCTGGCTTATTTTCCCACTGCTGGCAGCCATTGCTGGAAGAGACCAATGAAGCACTATTTAAATCTGCAATTATTCCTTGTGTTTCCAAAAAGCCTCAGGTCTCTGGGAGCTTTTAATGGCTCCCTTCTTGCAGTCGTGTTTCTTGCTTTTGATACCCTGGGCCACTTGGAAGTCTAATCCATCATTATCCCTGATCATTATTCCCCCATGGCTTCGTAACATGAGCTTCTGCACAGCACAGTCACTGAACTCCCCCTGAACCCCTCCCCAAAGATATGGTTCCCCAAAGCAGAGAAATCCAAATCACAAAAACAGTGATTTACACAGGAATATGAAAGACAGACGTTATCAGAAATAGGAAACAAGTTTTTTTTATATAGACATATTCCTGGCATTTCCGTGGTCTTCCCTGTGTTTCTTTTCTAAAAATGATCATGCCAAAACAGCCTTAGCAGAGTTGACCTGGGTGGCCCATAGCGTTTTCCTTAGGCTATATATTTTTGTGAAATGTTTTTCTTAATCGTGGTTTTTGAGGTGGTCCCTATAATATCACTAAAAGAATAATTTCCTAAGGGTCAAAGAGTATAATGGAAGAATTCGTATAACTAATCTGGATAAAGGGATCATTAAATAGCATTGCATTGATCCAAATGAGAAAAATTCTTAGTTGTAATTGGCATTTTACTGACAGAAGTCATGTGGGCACAGATGCTTGCGTGTATAGAGTCAGGGTGAAAGTCAGGTTCATAAATGTCTCAGATGCTCTGTAAGAAAGGCTGTTAAATGAACRATTATATTTTAGCACCGGTCATATAGTAATTAATTATAACATGCTCATTTCATTTTACATGCTATTTAAATGCTCACCATTGTTAAATACTTTCTTGATTATATGTATCAGTAGAGTGAAGTCATTCACTGTACCAAACCAGAATCGTTCTATGTCATTGAATTTAAAGTCTTTAACTTACTATAGTGGCTTGCAATAAATATTGAGGGTTACTTCAAATAAAACTGAAGAATAGGAGCAGCTGTCTCAATCTGAACACAGGACTTACCTGAACACAAGAAGTTCAAGCAATGCACCTCAAGAAGCTGAACAGCAGTATCAGAGAAAAGGGTGCAAGCTCAGTCTGCGTAGTTTGCAGTGAGGCACAGAGCATTGGCAGGTGGGCACTGGCTAGTAAAAGGTTGATTTGACCCATGCCTGGTTATCTCAGGCTAAGGCTTGGCGAAGATACCATGCTAAGTGCCCGGCTCAGGAATAAGTGGTAGCACTAGTGGCTGCTGTTCTCTTTAACATTCCTGTTTCTGAGCTACACTAGTGCTGCTAACAGGCTATGTGGAGGGATGTTTAGCATCTTCATGGCTTATATAGTTCTTATGTAAAAGGGTAATTCCTCACTTGAAAAATGGCAGTGAGCTTCACTAATATTTCTGGAAGCACATCTGACAGGTGTTACCCAAGTTCAGGGCTCTTGTGGGGGGAAAAAGGTTGAAATTCAGTGGAGAGTGTGGTTTCCCATAAGTTTACTTCAAGATTCACTAAAACCAGTTTTTTTAAAGGAATAGAAATATTTCCTTCCTAAGGCTATCTCAAATTGCATTTTTTATTTTTCACTGCAGATGTCCTGATTGGTTAGGACCTGTCCTAACTGGATAGGTCTTTTTGTTGGGAGTGTGATTTACCACATACAGGGTATTTAATGAATATTGCTCCATCTGCTCTTTAAGGACCACACTGACAGTGAGTTTAATCATGCAATGAAAGCTACTGACATCAGCGGGACTGATGTTATAACAACTTCTCTCTGATGTGAATGAGGGGCGCTCTGTTTTTCAAAATGTCCAAGATGAGACTACTACAATTCATGGTGGGAAATACGGAATTCATAGAATTTTTTTTGACTGTGCAAATTAATTGTAATGAATTGGTGGTGTTAAGTGTGCTCAGCTGCGGCTATGTTGGCTGGTTGGGACCAGTTACATGACCATGTACGTCTTAGATTTCTTTTTTCCATATGCATGAATTTAATTCTTGTACCAAGCAGTCTGATCTGAATATTCAAAAACATAGAGTAGTAGACAAAATAAAAGTCTGATAATAGCAGAGCCACTAAATACTTGACATTCCCCATGGCACACCTACTGGGCTTCAGCAGAAACATCAGTTTGTGATACACGTGGTGGTATCTGTTACGCATTGTTTGACTGGATTGGATATTGTTATCTTGGACATGTTAATTCCACTTCTAGCTTGTCTTGTCAGCATAGTAACAGAGTAGCATTAATGAATGTACAGATCTCCCTGCTTAATTATAAATTCTGCAACAAGATAATTAAAAATCTGCTACTTGGCTATTTATATCATTAATTTCAAATTACTCTCATTATGCTTTACTGCTTGACAATAATCTGTATAACAAAAGAGACTTACTGTGCTCATGGCAGTGGTATTTAAAAGCTGTTGAGAATATGTATTTTATATTAAAGGGAAAAATGTATATTAAACATTAGCAGAGAGCTGATTTTGTTACTCATAAAAATGAGATTAGAAATTAATTTCTAATTTCAAATATTTAATAGGTAGGAGCAAGAAAACAAATACTGGTGTGAAATATACTTGTCAGAGAAGAAACTGATGTCAAAATGACCGCTGTATTGCACAATGCAATGGCTACTTTTGCTTTTGTCATGAGAATTTGTAAAAAATAGATGATGAAAGTGCACAATATTTCAGTGTGCTGACTAAGGGGAACCATGAATCTCCTGGGACTCAACAGAAGAATCTTGCATCTTTGCATTAATGATTCGCATCTGAATTGTGTTTCAGTGGTTTGGTTCAAATTGCTGGTTCTGATTCTAGTCAGACGGTACCCACATAACATAGTCCAGAATCATAACAAATAACACAACTCGGTGTGTTTTTTGACAGGTTCCAGAGAAAAATGTGAGATGGAATGAGTGTGAAGCAAAACTGTTCATCCTTCTGCTAGGGGATGAGTGGAACTGAGTAGTAAAATTCTAATAAAAGCTACAGAATCGACATGTTTTGGGAGGAGGGAAAATGCACCCACTCTTCAGTTCAAATAAAGTAAAATATTATACAGTGGTCAGTTTTAATCTACATCTTACTAAAATTATTTTTCATCTGTTGTCAAGATGTTTTTAGATACTGGAAAACCTTTTTSTTACTGAATATTGTCTTTTAATTTATCATTCAGTAGTGACTCATGAGACGTTTAATAGTTCCACGAAAGACATCAGTACACAGATTTTGTTAAAAATTCTGTTCTTTGTTGCTTTTAGTTCAATTTTAAGACTTTAGTATGAAAAATATCAACTCATTCTTAGGTCCAGGTACACCTACAGACCATAGGTAAGGAATTTAACAATGCCTTGGTGTGTGCTTTGTCTTTTTAGTGGATAAGCAAAATAGCGCATTCACTGGGGCTGGGAGCATAGCCCATTACATGTATGCTAAATTAATATGTAAAATAATTGCATGAGTAATAAAGCCAATTATATTGTACCCACATTCAAACATCTCAGGGAATTTAACTAGCAAAATTAGTCTGCCTCAGCCTTGAGTTCAGCCAGATTATGATATAAACCAAATGCATATTCAATTTTTTTGCAGTTTTTTGTTCTCGTACAGTTTTGAAATTAATTTTTCTGAAATGAGATTTTAAATGTATGAATGAAGAAAGATGTATTTCCACTAAGAAGGGGGAAAGAAAAAAATCTCAGCAGAGACCTTGCAGGAAACCATGACTCATTCCGTGTTTATAAACTATAATGTTTGGTGTGTTTCACATTCTCTAGTCAGGTCCTTTTTATTTTATATTGCTGGCAAACTTTTGACCCTTGATAAAAAGTGTGAGCACTGAACTACTTTTGAGCACCATTTTTATTTAAAAATATTGTTGACTCAATAAGTGATACTCTGACAAGCTTACTGTAGATTAACTGACTGTCAAAATTTATCCAAAGGATTAACAGGTCCTGAACACAAACACACTAGTGAACCCTTCTTCAGGATTATTACCAGTGATTTCAGTGGCAAATGTACTGTATTTCCTACACTTATCTAATTGTACTCACTTTCTCTAGCAGGAGGCTGAAGGATTCTTTGTTGGTTTTGCACACATACTTTTTAAATCAAATGAGCTGACGCATTTGAAATATGTTTAAGTTCTCTCATATCTAGACTACAATTAGCAGGAGAGCCTTGTTTTACATAGTTTAGTCATACTAAGAATTAACTTTACTGGGGGGAGAGAGAAATATTTGATATACAAAAAGTCTACATTTCTCCTTTGCTTGTTGATTTTCCTCTCTGGAAATGCTATTGCCAAAAAACAGGGTGAGTTTTCTTCTGTGTCTCCTTAAAGTTTTGCTAGAAGAGATAAACTTCCCACTAGTCTTCTGTCGTGAGTACACATAAACTTGGCACACTTGGAAGGATGTCATGACAGTAAATAGAGACTTGGGAAGAAGTGCATGTGSTGTTGGGGAGACAGTGAGCTGGTATGAGGAGGAAAATAATGTAGGTAATTAATATGTAGACTAAAAGATGTAACTCTGTGCAGTCGTCTTGTCTTTGAAAACCAGTACTGTGTATTGCAAAGGCCATAACAGAATCTAGATAGAAAAAATGAAAAAAATTCATATCATTACTATTTGCATTACATTTTGTGAATATCTTTGYAATAGAAAGATAAGAATGATCAAAATGTTATTGTGTTAGAATAATAGATTTCTGAGTCATGCACAAGACATTTTTTGTCTATGGCCATGTTACATATCTAAGGATAGAGCTGAACTCAGAATTTCATTTATCACTATTTGTAAGACTTGAAAATGATGAATGTCAGATTTCACGACGTCTACAGGGAAACTGTTATTTAAAAGCAATTTTCGCAATCAGAAAGCAAAGCTCTGGTATTTTAGTGTTGCTGTTTCACAGAACAGTTTTTTAAGATGATATATAATCACCTGTGGAGTTTTTTCTGTTGCAGCTTCTTTTATATCTAACCAATGGATAATGGCAATTTGACCAAAGAACAAATAGTTGATAGAAAAGACACTGCAATAACTCCTAGATACTGCTAATCCCCTAGGGAAATGCATGTGTGCATTATCTCCAGATAGTTTCCATGTCTCTCAAACTGGATGCCAGAAATCTAATGATGAAAACCAGAAAATGTCAATAACTCTGCATAGACCAGAGTATTTTAACTAATGAAAATGAAATAAGTTCCAGAAAACTAAGAAATAGCTGAACTTGGAGACCATGATGAAAGGCAATGCAAAATACTTTCAAAATCTAAAATGAAAAAAAATCTTATTGTATCTGAAGCAGAATTGCCTGAAAAAAAGCTTTAAAAAATAATATTTATTTTTCCTATATCATTAATCAGAACAGGCATACAGTTCTTCCCATTGTCTTGTTTCGCTATTATGTATGACTGATGGTTGTTTAAATTTTGTTTCAAGTTCATATTCTGCCACCTACACAGAAATTTAAAACTGGATTTGAACGTGAGTTAAGAAGAAAAACCTATGTAGTGGAGAGGTAGTTATGACAGATTCTTGCCTCTTTATTCCAGTCTTTCAGATAAGAACTTGTATTGTATGCTGAGAAAATTGGTACAACCTACCATGTCTTTTCTGATTCCTTTTAGCATAGTCTCTGTCCTAATAAATGCCCATATATTTTCCATGGGGAACTGCAGTTTAGCAGAGAAATTCTTTTGGTTGTGATCTTGCTGTTGTCCAATAGCCATTCTTAACATATGCCACAGTTACTCATGTTTTCCTTTCTGGATTATTTTGGAGTTCTAAACTATTTTTTGCTATCTTTAATTATTGTACCAAATATTTATACTGACATATATTTTAATTATTATCTTTAAAGAGTTTAGGCATTATTTTTTGCTTGATATTCTGTAGCCCATCTGTACTAAGTCCTGGGCATTTTATTACCCTTTTCCCCCTTAAAGAACAACATGCTTAGTTGCTCTATTTTCAAGTATATAGTTGCCATATATATGTATACATTTAGAAAACACATGGCACATCAATTACAGTGTTTTCCAATGGAGACCGAAATTCCATCCACCGTGGCCAATAATAATATTGCACTGGCTCAAAACCAAAGAATGCCCTGTTTTGACTTTTGTATCTCAGTGCTAATTTAGCATCACAAATCCCAAAGGAATTTCTTTCTCCTTTCGTTTCCCCTCCCTTCCTTTCCTTCTCAACCCCCTCTTTCCCTTCACTGAGGACGCAGAGTATAAAATCCTAATAGTATCAGGAAGAATCAAACAAAATACAACTGCGATACTGGTTAGGTTCTTCAGAAGAGTTTTACTAATTGGGAAAATTCATGTCTCCATGAGACATTGGTATTTGTATTTTTTGATATTTCTACTTATTTGCTTTGAGCTTTGCTAGGGCTCTTAAGATGTAGTAAAATATAAAAGCAAAAGTAAAGGACTGGGAAGCTTTTTAAGCCAAGTTCCTGTGCTCCAGTCTGAGCAGGAAAGTCTTAGCAGAGAAATTAATCTCCTGCGTGACAGCATTAGCATTAAGTCTCTGCTCAGTTTGTATGTGCATATAAACAGGGAAAGCAAGAGGGAATAAACCAATTTTATAAATATTCTTACTTTTGAGAGGTAAAAAGGGAAGCCACAACTTAAAGACCCGCACAACTGTTTACACAGAGCTTTACCACATACACTACAACAGATCCAGTAATGTTTGCCAATATTTCTATCTGCATTCTGAATGAGTCACAATTATCTTCAGTACTGTCTAGTTTTTCAAGCTTGGAGAAGTCATTAGGTTAAGTTTTAGAGTGGGTTTTGCTGACGTCAACACAAAGAAATAAATTGAGACTGTCCTACACGTTTATGTATGCAGAGTGCAATAAGCCTAATGCAAACCTGGTAGAGCCGTTGGGTGAAAAAGCATTCAGCTTGATCCGTGACAGGATGAACTGTGCTGAGGAATATGGATACCTATATGGAGAATGCGGGTAGCTGTAGTTTAGCTCTTAAACCATTACACAAACACACTTCTAGTAGGTAGTATTCTATATTAAGCATGACAAGCTTGTGATAAAGATTACCCTTTGTATGGCAGGCAATTACAGCATCTATAGCATTTAACCTGTGTCTGGGGACAGCGCATGGCATCAGACACCTGGGCAATTTTATTGGCTCGATATAGACAGATTTGGAAAGCCTGCATGTGGACTGGAAGCTGGTAAAAGGGCTACTGAGAGGCATATCCCTCTCATTATCATGAAAAGGCTGTGACAGCTGTTCTGTCTTGCAGAGAGCCTTGGAAGACCCTCTTCCTTGCTTAAGTGACAATGATGGCATAGGTGGATTTCACATCATCCTCTCCAGAAATAGTCTGTTTCCRTAAACTTACATGGCTGTGTTTATAACCCGGAAGATTTTTTGTTATGTTTGCTTTTACTTTTCTTTTCTTTAGGCTACATTATGTGTGATTTTCTGCCTTTCCTCATATGAGATGCTTTCTAGACTTCTGTTTTCTCAAGCTTTAGTCCAGTATGTCTCTGCTGAATGCTGTTGCCCCAAAGCAAGAAACAATGCTTCAGGTGAGCTTTAGGAATACAGAGAGAATGGGAGGTTGCTCTTCTGGACGCTACTCCCTTTTATATGTCCCAGGGTGATGCTTGTATTTTCATAAGACTGTGATAGTATGTTTAGTTTATGATTCACTGCTACTTCCCATGCGTTTTCTGAAGAAGTGCTGCCTAGCCAATGGCCCCTTGTCCAGCAGATTATTCCCATGTGTATGCAGAGCTTGGTATTTTTTATATCCTCTTTTTTTCTGAACATTTCTGCCGTTTGTCAAGGACATTCAGAAGAGCTTCCTAGCTTAATATCGTCAGTGCTGAATGAGGTATATCACCTATCTCCATCCAAACCATTGAAGAAAACATTGAATAGCACTGGCCCTGAGATAGCAAGTTTCTTGGATAAATTATCTTTCTACTTTGACAGAATTACTACTCTTCCAGTACAGCTTACCAATTATTTTTTTCACTTATATTCCAGCAGTTTCGTAAAGATGATTTCTTTTTTCCCATCATGCATTTGTAATATCTTTATATTCCCTTTCTGTTGGTCCTCCTACCTATCTATCTTTCTACAGGGATAGATGAGCCCTTAACCCCGACCAGCAATGCCTATACATATCTTCATTAGCCAGTAGATATTTTAGCTAGAAAGTAGAAAGAGTCAACTGTCACACATGCAGATTACTGGTTCTTAAATTTACCATCTTAATTGCCCATAACTTTGAAATTAAAGTAGGAAAAATAATCACCTTTCTAGACTTCTGGCAAAGAGCTACAGATCAATAAGAAATATGTGGCATGAAAACAAGCAGAATAAAATATTTTGCGTTCTAGCTCACATGTAGTCTTTTGCCTTGAGACATAGTACTAGATATCAAATTGCTTAACTGTTGCTATAGATCCTGAGATTAGGGAAACTCAGGTTTTGTGAGTGGTAAAGTATTACATGTGTTTGATCCGAAAAGTCTGCTTTCACATGAACATATGCTTGCAACACATAGAAAGAGCAGTGGTCATTGGTTGCAACGGGCAAACAATAGCAACAATAATTGGACAATAAACTGAAAAATGAACAATTCAGGAGTTTTCTGCTTGAGTTTCATCCAATTAAATAAGATATCTCTAGGGCATAAGTTAAATAGATTTTTACCATTCTAATTACTGCTGAAAGGATTAGTCTGAAGTAAGAAATATGATGAAGGCTATCTACAGAGGACTTTTTAAAATTGCAATAATGCTTTCAAGCAAAAGACTTCCTCATTCTGATAAAAATGCACCTCTTCAGTGCATTCGGTGTACCAGGTCCAGGTATATCCTACAATTGACTAATATTACTCTAATATGCTCTAATACTGTAATCTGCAAAAAGTTACACGCTGGTGAATTTTATACATGTGATTTTTCCACTGAACAATACAGGAATAATCTTAATGGGACTCAGGCTTCAGGCAGTCTAGTTAATCTATCGTATCTTTCTGAAATGAACCTTCTTCAAGAATTTGTGTGAATACTTATTCAACATGTAGACATGATTTCTGAATATTATAAGGAAAAAATCAGTGGGTTTTTGCTGTGTTGAATGAAAAAATGGTCAAAAAATGCCCTTTAGAAGATGAAAAGCAATGCAATTAAAGTGAAGTTCTTTAACCATTTTATATTAATATTTTCTTTCCTTGTCTTTTTTTTAACAGCTCAAAATTCCTTGTAGCCAAAGTAATTACACTGCAGGAATTTCAGCTCCTCCAAATAGTACTTTTTACAGTGCCATGCTTGAATGGAAGTCCCATGAACAGCAATGTGCATTGGGCTAGGCCCACAAAAATTTACTTTTAAGATGCATACTAGTTTCAGGACCAATAAAACTGCTAGATGAAAGGTTGGGGAGTTCAATGGAAAAACATATTTAGTATAGCTCTCACTGAGAGTTTGCAGGGTTTTTTTATCTTTCTTGAAGCTCTCAAAAGATATCAGGATTTTTACCCTGAGCTACAGATAATCCCTCTGAATAACAGAAGTATAGCAGTTCTATGCACATAATGGGAAACAGAAAGAAAAGGGAGATTTCTGTGATTTTCAGCTTTCTGTATAGACAGTGAGTGAACACACTTCAAAAAGCAGCAAATTATTTTGGAATGCTGAAACCCAGATCAGGAAAACTACATGAAGAAAAATATGAATCTTGGCAGGCAAGAATAAGCAAGATTATGAGTACAGGAAAGTCTTTAAAAAGATTACAACACTCTGAACACTGCACATTGTTGAAGAAAGATCTTCAGATCCTTCAAGATCTTGGCAAAAACTAATCTGTGATCTGATAAAGATAATTGTTTTCCTGATGAAGATGTATTTCTCTCTACTTCTCAAAGAAGTAGAAATGAAGAGTGGGGCAAGGTAAAACTGAATTGACACAAAATAATTTGTGATGGCTGTCTGATAATTTTTCCTTTAGATAATTACTCCATGGCTGTGTCAAGAAAATAGTTTTATATAGTGTGGGGATCAGTTTCTGGGTCCTTTCAGGCTAACCAAACTTGACACTGTCATTCTGTTGTATAAGCAATATATATTAGCTCTAGGAAGAGATTCTACCTGTTTCAGTAAAATCCACTAAACTGCTAAATTTTCCTTTGTGAAAATACATATTACTGGAATGTTTGTTATCTCTCTGTTTGCTATATAGATTATTTAATGGAAATTTTATGAATTTAATAATAATTTGTGCATAATGTAATATGAACTTTCTTGGTCATATACAGCCTAAGACACATCTCAGTGTTACTTATCTTGCCTTTTCTGTGGATTTACTGTGTCCCTCAAACTTAATTTGATAATGCCAGTGTTATGTACTTAACTGCGTAAATCTACTACTCTTCTGCTCTCCCTCCAACCAATAATGCAATTGCAAAAGATGCCCAACCTTCCTGATCCTACTTGTCATATATCAATAACTTCACCTAGCACATACTAAGTGCTTTTCAAGAGTTAAGCCGCAAGGGAGCTCCAGTGCTGGGTGGTAGGGAAGAAACAACTGCGGCAGGCAGGTCCTTTGCTTCCTTGGCAGGAAGGGGGCACCCAGTTCCCGGGTACCGTGCAGCCAGAGCGTACAGCTACACACATGGTGATGGCTTGCTGCTGGTTTACTGCTCCTCTGGCTGGGTTCCATGTTTCCCACCAAGCCCTGTGCCAGCGCAGCTTTGTTATGGGCCCTTTGACGTGCCCGGGAAATGGCATCTCACCTGAACCACTCATGGCTTCAGTTCACTGAGAATCACGGTCAGCCGCTTCTGCTTTATAGCTTTCTTTACAGCCTGTGTTAGCTGCAGTGGAATTCTTCCTGATTTAAGTCAGCGTGATCTCAGAGCAAGCTTTTCAGTTTGGATCTCTGTTGAAATCTTATCTTGCAAATAGTAACAGTTTGCTACTGTCACTATCTGAACTTGGTCATTTTTGTTTTCCTCACTCATGTAGTGTCGGTTTGTTTTATGTAGTTATGGTCCTACCAGCTGCAAACACCATATTCTGCTTCAGCCAACTCTAGGTTATTAGGTTATGAATGCTAAAAATTATGAGCAGTGCTTTAATTTGCATAGTTCTATCCACACATCATCCAGAGTGAATAAAAGCCAGATTGTAAAATAATTACAATCTCTTGAAGTAGAGCCAGCTTCACAGACCAGATCCATCCGTCTTCATTAATTTGTATACAGTTCTTTTACCAGAACAAACTTTCTGAAGGTACTCGCATGGGAATGCTGAAACAGCTGCACAACTTTTATTTTGAAGAAAAAAAAGTTGAGCCTCAGAACAGTGTGCTTTAAAGAGAGAGAGAGAGAGAGTGACTCTGCATTTAAGACTTTGACCAGCATGTGTAAGAAGTGCTCTCATGGCTGGAATAATCTAACAAATTTTTACCTGGGTAGCACTTGGCAAGGCTCCCCTTTTTTCTTGCACAGTTGAAAGGAATCCAGTACAATTCCGTGCTTCGATCAACTTGTCTCCAGTTCTGCGCAGCCTGCCCGGTTTGGTAGTGCACGGCCGTGCCTGGCTTATGTGGCCTCTATGGCCCTTTTCTGCTCCACTGTCAGAAAGAGGGAGGGAGGCTTCTCCCAGCACCAAAATATCATTCTGTGTGCTCTCTGCAGCACAGTAGCTAAGCACAAGTTTCCCGATTACTCCCTGGTCTTTTTGGAGTTATTTGCTGGAAGAAGTCTTTTGCCCCACTTTAAATGGATGATTGTGTTACAATCAAGAAAAAGCATCTCCAAAGACCAATCTTTAGGTAAGTGATGCTATTATTACTTTGAACTGAAAATGTTATGAACTTTACTCTCTACATCCTATTTGTTAACTTAAAGTTCATATGCAAACACACAAAAAACTGTTCAAGAGAAGGAGTTTAATATTGTGTAGCCTAGTAACATATTGGATGATTTTGATGCTCAGAATATATTTTTTTCACCTGTACTGAGACTTTATAAAGTTCTTTTTCTTCTCCTCTCTCTCATCTGCGTTCTCTAGTTATGTGTGGGGTTCTCTTTATTATGAAAGAGGAGCAGCATAGCTCTTGAAAATGTTTTTTGTGTGTTTTGTTTTCCTACAGCTCTACAGTCCCTCGGTGTATTCTGGAATTATGAAACTGTTTAAATGTGGAACTTGGTTCTTGGTTGGTTTAGCTCATTACATCTGGATGGCAGAATTTTAATACCTGAAATGATACACCTTTCAGAGTAAAGTTGCTTGCTTACTGGGATGTGCAGACAAGTGCTTAAAGTTATAACTAATCCATAAGACTTCTGCTAGGGAATGTTCATGTTTAAAGAGTAATAAGGTGGAGCTTTTGTGAGGTGGTTCTTCACTGCTTCCTACATATGTTAGTTTGATCTATGAAACATCTTTCTGATTTCTGATTATTTTATATTTTAAAGTCCATTATAAAATTATTTTTACAGATCAGGTTTAGATCTGGTGTATTTCTGCTTTTTACCACAGGAAACCCCTTTCTTACCTTTGGCCAGTCCGAGCTTTAGACCAAGTGACCTTGAGTGGGAAATAATGTTTCTCAAACTACTATGAATAAGAATGTGGCTGTAAGATGAAATAAACCTGCAATAGCTCACACTTCTCTTTGTGGCTGGTGACATCTTTAACAAAACTCCAGTTCTTACTGGGTGACATCAGTTGGAAGGATATTGTAACCACAGTGTTGATATGACAAATAAATATAAAATTATAGATAGTCCCAGAGCAAATACAGGATTGTAATTTATTGGATAGCCACTACTGATGTCATATATGATGGGAGTACAGTAACGGTTAGTATTGCAGCTCCAGAGTAAGTTCAGACAGGTAGTCATGCCAGGATTATGTACTGCTGATGTTAGATGTGGAGAAATCTTTCAGTAGTGTTACAGTTATGGTGCAGAAAGAGAATCTGGACATTAAAAGGTTACTACGGGAGTGAACTGACTTAACCATTAACCTTAAATTTGAATGTCCTGTGTGGATTTTCTATGCAATTTATGTCGTAAATTAAAGTAAACATTTTGCACTTTGCTTTAATAAAGTGGAGTTAAGAAGTTATTTCACAGAAAGCTTTTGACTGATTATTAAGAGACATTTGATATTTTCCTGAAGTGTTATTTTTTTATTTAAGCTAATAGTTTAGTTGATTGTATTTCTGTTTAAACGTCAATAATTATTTTTAAGGATCTATGATAGTTATCCCATAAACTGTAATTTAAAAAAAAAGTTCTTTTTAAATGCACATTCTTCACAGTATTTTGGGGCCATTAGAATTGCAGGTGAATAAGCACATATTTCCTGATGTGTTTAGGAATCTGCTGTAGAAATCTGCTGTAGCTAGCATAGTACCGGATAGTTTGCAAGAGCTTTCTTAACGGATGTTTCTCTAAATTGTCTTGTGGGAGTGAACTTAACTCAATGAAATACAAGAAGTTTCAACATTTCTTACTGAAATCCATTCCTGCAAATCAGTTCTAAATAGAGAACGGCAACTAACTACTGTTGGCACGCTTAATCCAGAGCAAGAAAACCCCTAATATGGAAAGCCCCCTAAGAGTCCATGGCTCTGCAGTGACTCTTCTGGCAAAAGATCTCTGTAATACTACAGTAAATGCTTAAGAAACGTTTCCAAGGTCGAGACCAGCATAATATTTTAGGCAGCTCGAGCAGAAAGACAATCTCCATATGCCATAAAGATCGTATCATGTACAGTAAATACAGATGCTATCATAGTACATTAAAGAGCTCGGTTTTTTTAATGTGTGTTCATTTTCCTTATGACTTTGGAAAATATTTCTCTGGTGAAAAGGTGTTCTTATACAAGAATTGTGAAGATTTAGCCTCAGTCCTTTTAATCCTGTAATTTTCTCTCCATGTAGGTGAAATGGTTTTTCTGGGCACAGACCTTACATTGAGGTAACTGAATCAACAATCTAGTAATTTTTTCCCTTGAAAAGAAAAGAGAAGAAAATATCAGATTACCCAAATTTTATATATATTCATATTTATCCATGTTTCACCTACAGCCAACACTAATTATAGTTACTCTTAAAAATCAGGTCTTTCTTGGGAGCTATGTCAGAACTTAGTAAGTACATATGAATATCTTCCTACTCAGCAAAGTTACATTTACAGTGGGTCTGTACTTTTACTGAAGTTGCCTTCCCAGTAATGTAAAAAATAGGTTGAGTATCTATTCTAAATAATCCCTTCAATATCAACAATCTTCTATATAAGAATGGGATAGGTACTATGTTTCAAGATGGGAAACTCAATAATAAAAAGACATTTCTGACTAATTTTCAAATGTTTTGTAAGTCCTGAATTAATGAAGAATTAAACATATTAAAATACTAGGAACGAAGTGTAATTTTTGGTATTTGCTACCCAGTAGTGCTTGGAAATAACTAAAAAATTCATTCAGAAATATAACTGTGTGAAAAAGCCAAGCTTATGAATCATGCTGAACTGATTACTAAAGCACATCAATTGGGGTAAAATTTTGTAATGGCATCAGAAACCGACTGCCAAATACTTAGAGATTCCTGTATTCCTTAATATCAAAAGAACAGTCTGCCTTGTGCAAAGATATATTTCAACAGAACTTGTAGCTTGGATATTCACTGGCTATTTTAATGCAAACATAAATTACTGAGAACATTCCATATTTTTATTAAGAACAGTGTCTTAAGCATGTTTGCTATAACTGGAGATGGTGAAATTAATTCAAACAATAAACAAATCGGCTTTCTCAAAGAAAGCAGTGGGAGCTTCATAGCTCGAACATTTAAAATTGGACTGAATAAAGCCATGTAAAACATGCTTTAGGGAACAAATCCTTCCCTGCCAACTGCATAGATTAAATGACATAATAGGTGTTTTAGTTCTCAAATTTCTGTGATTTCTATTGACATAAGAATCTACACAGTCATTAGTCAAAGCTTATACTGAAGCTAATGTTTTTCTACACTCTGTTTCAGTCTTGTTGTATGGGTTGCATTACTTTGGTCTTCCTCATCTTGACTGTGAATGGACGGAAAAGGATTAGAGTATCACAAGAGAAGTTGTTCTGGTGTCTCTGCCTTGGCAGAATCCAAGAAAGCCTGGAATTACTTCAAGAAACCCAGAGTCTTTTGAGATTTCCAGATCAATGGCAGTTGGATAATAACAAAGAATTTGTCCTTGCTGTGTAATGTCTTTGATTTAAGGCTCTTAATGTGTTTTAAAAACATTAATGTGTTAGCTGCAAAATACCTCTCTCTTCTGCTCTGCACATTTTCTGTGGTCTCATGCAATTTTGGATCAAGGGTTTTCCCTTAGAGCAGTAGGGACAGGAAAATAGGGCTTATGGTGCTGAAAGCAAGAGAAAGAACAAGGATGAAAAACACTTGTTTTCCAGCTCTTCAGGGAGCTCTATTATTATCATCTTTTCTATGGTGTCTGCATATGAGAGACGCTCCTTGTACTGTTGCTGTTGTTCCAGTATCTTTGTTCATTATATATATGAATGTTGTATTAACTACAATTAACTAGACCGGATCTCTCTGTAACTTTGAATTTTCCTTTACTAAGAAAATGACCCAGTCCAGTCCTTTGGTCTCTTGCTTCTAGTCCCTTAAAATATATATGGCTGACTCATTATTTTATTCTACATTAAAATCAGCTCCAAAAATTGGATGCTGATCCTCACTGTAATCCACTGGCAGAAACTATTCCAACATGATTTTTACACCACTACAGGGCACAAAGGTAATTATATACTGTATATACTGTACAGTATATTGCAAATGTCTACAAAGACCTGGTTTCCAGAAAATGTTTATACTGCTGTAATTTGTGGAATAAGAATAATCCATATCAATAACTTCTGGGTTTTGTTCACTTACATGCAGTGTAATAAAATATAGAAACAGCATGTTCTGCGACTTCTAGATATCATAAGTTTTTGGCAGAGACTCTTTTCCTCTTGAAAAAATATACTAACAAGTATTTTCTAGCAAAAAATAACCATCAGTGTAATGCCCTTACATGGCTTCTCTTTTCTTTCTTTTCTTTCTTTTTTTTTTCTCTCCTGGATGCTCAAAATATTCAGGAGTTTTGCCAAGTACAAGCAAATACATCCTCATACTATGGTAATGCATTAATTTTTTTTCCTATTTGTGAGTTCTATCTTGCTCTCTTTATCCTGTGGCTTCAATATAGTATGTACTGAACAGGAATAGTTGTGTTTTGCATGGGTATAACTGGTGTTTGCACCTTTTCAATTAGTGTCTGTAGAAAAGGTACCAAGTCAGAACAACATATGAAGAGGAAGCAACTTACTCAGTAAACAAGAAAAAAATTATGTACCTGTGGGCAGCCTAGAAAGTAGTAAATTTTAGCTGCTTAGAAGCTCATAAGAAAAAGGATGTTTTCTCCCTTTATTTCTAGTGGCCTTCAGATGGGTCCAAATTATTATTATCTTTGTAATGTGTGTAGGGAATAAGCAGATATATGGGAAACTTTGCCAGGTTTGTGTTGAATTGTGCACTGCAGTTACAATGAATTGTACATTATATATCATTATTGCTAGTGATAGCTTAATTGTAAATTAATGTAGCATATTAATTTAATGAGTGACAATTTATTCCTGCAGTGTAGGAGGAAGGTGGGCAGGGAAGAAAAGATGCAGTCATCCTTTGCTTCTTGCTCTAAGGAAAGGCTGGAATGTAAAAACACAGCCTCACAAGAAGACCCTGGAATCACAATCTCTTTCTTGGTTGCCCCTTGCCCTAATGGCAAAGTTTGCTGCAACTTTTCCAAAGCTACATATAGTTTGTAGCCATGGCCATCCTGTTGATGATGTTGCTAAAGGTATTTTCTGCCTACCTGCTTGCTTCTGCCTCTTCCTGTGTGGCTTTAATGGCTACACTGATGGGTAAATAACCAAAGAGATTACATAGTTGTGTGTTGGTATAAACTGTCGATAGTTTTTTAAAATGGCAGTACCTTAGAAGAGCTTACTTATAAATTGGAATGAGAAGGAGATTGGTGTAAAAAAGTAATAACAAAAAAAATTGGGCTTTGGGAGGAGGATCGAGAGGACAGGAGCGTCTGCTCCTAGCATGATAAGAAGCTGTGAAAAAAGAATTCGATTGAAGTAATAAGTGAAGACATTTTTGAGGAGTATCCAGAAGATTATGAAGGGTGTAAAAAGTTCTTAGAAATTCAGGCTAATAAATTACACTGGTTTTGAGAACCATGTCACTTCCAGAAGATGGTGGAAAGGAAGATAAAATGTAAAGCAGTACATCAAAAAAATTGGACAGTAGGTGGCATTTTGTAAACTAAGCAAGCAGGAGAGACAGAACAGTAGATCAAGTAGGGGGAAAGCATGGAGAATCCAATTTTCAGACAGATGATACATATTTATTCAATAAATAGATTGAAAGGAGGCAGAACCAAGTATGTTAGAAATGCAAAAGAAAAGGAGCAAATGTCTAACATTTGCTTTTGTAGCTTAAAGCTGTTCAGATACATTTGAACAGCTGTCCAAATGTTAGTATTCAACCCCTTAATCATACTAGAAGAAGGTGAATGAATACATTTTAGAAATTTCAGGAAGAAAAAAACCTGATTGAAATTAAGTGAATTGGTAATATGTGTGGTGGTGCATTTTCCCCCCTCTCCTGGGCCACTTTTTGATCTCAGAAATTCCCACGAAACCTCGGCCTTGGTATACTGAGTCTGGCGGTTGGGTGCTCCGTATCAGAAACTCTGCATAGCTGAGGCTGGGAACATTCCCCTACTGCCAGGCCCGGGTGTCGTCTTATCTGAGTCACAGCTCCAGTAGAACAACCCTGAAACCTTGAGAATTTTCCCCACCTGGGACTGTGGCCAGGATGGAAATTTACGGATGACTAGAGCCAATCATCTTGCGAACCTATAAACGGTGGTCCTGAGTGAGACCCTTTGAGCTCTCCGGGACCACAGCAGACTGCACCCAGCATCTCCTTCTGAGTGGGACGCTTCTCAGAGCTCGCGACCTCTCGGGTCTGCAATATTCAGAGGCCCGTTGTCCGATGGACCTGGGCTGAAACTCTTCACTCCTCAAGGCTCAACCCTCGCCTGTTGAGAAATGCTGAGACATTTTACGTGAATATTTCTTCACTGAACTCAAGGGAAATTTTTAACAGGTACCTTTTGTACATTTATATATATATGTTTCTGTCTGCGTGTGTGTGAACTAATAGTAAGCATAATCTGTAATTAAGTCGTGATTGTAGTAGACTTTACTAACACTTACTTCCTAAATATTAAATTAGTTAATGATTAGGTGCTGCTAAAGTTTGTTAATGTTAAGTGCTGCTGAAACTGTGAATGAACCCTAGACTACTGCTAAACACATATAATCCCTAAGATATAAAGCCTTAGGCATAACATGAGTTTTCTTTATATGATTCATCTGTGTAGTAAGTAATAGAGTGGACCTTGCCATCGAACTCTGTTAAGTCGCACTGTTATAGGTCTCTATTAAAATCACTTTCTGCTAATACCTTTGATATTGATTCTTTAAGTGTCCTCTAAACCACCCATTCACGACAATATGTTGTAGCATAGCATGCTCTATAATATAGGTAGCCTGGCCATAACGAGACTGAGATAGGAAATTAGAAGAATGTTTATAGCCATCCCAGTAATGGTAGTCTAGATTGCTATTGAAGTGGTGGGGGAAATCCTGACTGGTTTTATGAACAGGCTTGTGAAAAGGACCGTTTGTTCTGGTACTTTCAACAGCTGAAAACAAAAGCGTTTGATGAGTAAGAACTATCGCATTTTTTATTTTAGTCTACTAAACTTCCTAACTTAAGACAGTTCATTAATGAGGGCATGCTTATTTATTTAAGTGAAAAGCATTTTGTTTTATATTGTTGTATATCCAGTTTTGTTCTACCCTGGGTTACATTCTGTAGGGAACATACCATATGAAAAACAATATTACCTATGTATCTCAAGCATTTTCTTACAACTTTGTTCCTACTTAATCAAGAACTGATTTAACACTAACTTTGATTGTAGACTTCTGAAGAGGGAATGTTAAGTGAGAATTGACGTGCATTCAGCGATTAACATTTTCATCTCTGAGGATTACTTTTAGCTGGAATTAAAGTGTCATTTGCATGCTTTGGAAGGACATTGTCAGGAAAATCAGGTTATGCCTCAACCAGGATCAAAAGGAGGCAATTTTTCAGATAGTAGCAGAAGAGCAGCAGCAGGTCAAGCATAGTTAGTTGTTTTTCAGAGGACTTGAGAAGGGAACAGTGGAACTTCTCCTATTATCCCTGAAGAAATAGGAGTGATGAGCAGTGACTCTATAGCTGTCACCTGGCTTTGTGGCAGTACTCCTTCAAGAGGAGAAAGCAATGAAGAAGGTACAAGAGAAAGTTCAAAAAAAGACTGTGAATTTTTTGCACATCCTAGAAAATAGGGAGGACAATAGGCAGCAAAGAAATTGAATTCTGTTGAGAACTGAGGCTGAATTAATTTTTTCTGGTGGGGAAATTTTTTTTTTTCCTCCTATTTTTCTCTGAAAAATCAGGAGTGACAATATAATTCATTCTGGGGTGGAATTAACTTATTCTGGAGGCAGAGTGAAGAAGTAAATTATATGTGCAAGTATTTGGTGTTCTGGCATTGTGAAACATTGTATTGGAAATATGTTTTGCCAGACCTAATAGCCATAAAAAAACCCTGTTATGCTGCGTTCTTCACTTCTTTGGGACAAGGCCAATGAGTGAAGAAGAAACACTGTAAATGGATAAGGTGAAAAGAAAAGCACTGGCCAACTGGGCAGATTAGCAGTGATTTATATTTTCAAACTGGTAGGAAAAGGAGTTGTAGCAAAAGGTAAGAGTCACTCTTATTTCACAGACCTTGCAGCCTTCAGTTTGGTGGGAGAGATTTATTTTTACTCCTCCCTTGCATTATCCTTTTCTGGGAAGTCATAGGTTTAAATCACCTAGTAAGAATACTCATTTCTGCTTTCCCAAAGCATTAATTCCTGCAGTTCCCACAGAGTACAAGCCACCTGTCTTGTCTCAGTTTAGCATGTTTTGTATCCATGTAAGAAAGCCCGTGATGAAAACTGTAACTTGTCCAGTGCAGCAGCTCCATCAAGAAAACTTAAGGAGTTAGCAAAGGAAATATGTCCTGTCTTGCATGTTTAAGTAATAGTCAGGTTTGACATGTTGTAAAAGCAGAGTTTTTAATTTGTCTCTGCGGCGGTGAGAAGGATGCATCGGAGCATGGCTTGGCACCTGGCTGGGGTCAGGGACCGGGATGAAGGTAGGTCTCTTGCCCTGTATCTGAGAGTGGAAATTAGTGGAGGAGGGAGGGCAGGCTGACTCCCGCTAGAAGCAGCAGCAAAGAGAGGAAGTGAACTTCCTTTATACAGTTTTTAAACAGCTGTTTCTATCAAACCAGGCTGAATATCTTCCAGCATAATCCTGGCTAGATCACAGGGATCTCGTGACCTTCAGTTTAAAAACCAGACTAGGATGACTTTTTGGGTTTCTAATTTGCCTGTGTGCACATAAATGCAGTCGAAGCAAAAGAAATCCTGATTCACCCACGTAGCGGAACCATGTATGTTGGGGTTGGTCACAGTGTTGAGACGTTCATTAGCATTTGTTCATTAATCTGCTTGGAAATTATCTTCACTAAATAGGAGAATGAGAACAGGGTATCTCAGGAAGACATGACATTTAAAATATTTTTTGTTTTTTCCGGTCATAGACTTAATATTTCAGTGTATTCTGTGTTTATAGTATTTTGGGTTGCCCTTAAGGACCTATCAGATAATGTCATTAAAAATTGATTTCCAAACCAGGAGAGAACAGTAAAGAACAATCCAAGCCAATACTCTGTTTATTACTGGATATTATGGGAATCTTGACTTCTGAAATGTTTAATTTTCCATTAAACAAGCTTACACTTGCAAGCATTCATTTTAATTCTTCAAAGTTTCTCCTTTTATGTGCATAAAAAGGCAGATAATAGAAAAAATGACAGAAACTGTCTACCCACCTAAGAATGATAACTATATTGATTTACTTTTTAAATGAATCTGAAGGTGAAAACAGGATTTGGCAAAGCATTAAAGAGAGTTTATATTTTAAATATTTCTAACTTTTTGACATGACTATGATGCCTATGAGGCAATAATGACAAAGTCATGAAGAAAATTAGCTAAGCCAAAAGAGGGACTGGGGAACAGTTTACATAAAGCTTTGGAACTGTTACCCTGAAGTTTTTTCTGAATTCTGCTCTCAAGAATGATTTTAAAGTTGTTTTAAAAATGTGAATTTTGATGACCTTCATAGACAACTGCATAGACTGCATTGGCATAAACCTGTGGTTTTCTGAGCTCAGCTGCTAGTGTGAAAAAATGGACTTATTGGTATGTTCTCTGATAGGAACTTAGTTGGCCATTGCAACACTACATTTAAAATGATACCACTTGGTTTAATGTTCTTTTCTGGCAACCTGGTTTTATTCAGAATTTGGAAACCTGAAAGTCGGCAGGAAAGAGGGGAGAATACAAAGGACTTGAAAGCTTCATGCATAATACAGGATCATCTAGAAATACTAAGTTGACTAATACAAGCAGTTCAGTTATGTTAGCCCTAATTAATATGTTAACTTGTATACATAAACTTATACATAGCCTTAAATAAAACTCTGTGTCTTCATTTATATATAGTGATCTCTGTAAAATTATCCTGCCCAATGTAAAACTGACCAGAAAAATGTAGATTTTCTTCTGGTATCAAGCATAACTCATTTTCAGCTTCCCTATGTGTCTCTGCAATGCATTATGTTGTGTTGTGGAGACATAACAAAATTTTTATTTTTAACAAGAAGTGTGCGTGGAAATGTAGAAAAAGAAATATTTTCCATTACTTCATCTTTAAGTTTTGAAATTATTACTATAATACTAGGAGACATAAGTCAGGAATGTTGGATGATTACAAAAAGAGCAAGCAAAGAAATTGCAAATCACAGAAATATGATTTATTGATCAAATATTTGTAAAAATTATATCCATCGTGAACTACTATAATAGGTGCTTTCTGAGCATGGATATTTATAGATCATTGTACTGTTATGAAAAAGCCTTCCCTCAATTTATTAATCTTGAAGATTATGCTTTACTATAATAAGAATAAATCCAACATTGTCTATTACTACTTCTAGTACTATGTTACCATTTAGTAGGCTCAGTCCAGATTGAGATCCTTTTATGCTAAGTGGTGTAGTGATACTGTCAGTGCATTTTGATGATAGATTCACAAAAAGTTAAAAATATTAGAAATCCCATCAAAAGAAGAGGATAATTCATGGGGCTGGCTGTGGATGGATGTTCAGTGAGTTAAGGAGAGGGAAAGCCAGGCATGGCATTGATGCTGGAGGTGGAGATCAGTTCATAGTAGGAGTGGAGGAGGAGTCAAGCCTTGCTGTTTTTAAGTGGAGAAGATTACTGCATACTGGTAGTGGGAGGGGAAGCGACCTGGGTTTTGGGAAAGGTTGAAGAAAGAGCTGGTGATTGTGAGTGGGAAAGGACATAGGAAAGGAGACAAGTGGGAGGATCGGGCATGGTGTAAGCGAGTGAGGCTATGTTTACATTATAAATTAAGTCTGAAAAATCTCGTTCCCTTACCTCCACACACCTTGCAATGGAGACGGAGTTTCTCCAGCACTGTGTGTGCCCATTGCTGCTCTGGGAGCCGCTGAGGCACCCCACAAGCTTGTGCCGATGCAGGTCTTGTGGTGACTGCGCGGTGACTTCTGGCAGTGTCAGACCAGGTTTTGAGTGTTACTGTTTCCACTCCAAGGTCTCTCACGGCCGCTCCAAATTTCTGTGCTTCCTCTATATATTTTTTTCAAGCTGACTCCTTTGTTTCAGAAGTCTCTTCATAATTCTGTGGTTAATGTTTAATGTGGCTGATGGTCATCTTCCCCTTCAACGTAAACAGTTTTGGGAAAGCACCCTTTCAGAGAGTTTTGTGTATGCCATCCACACACACTATTTACACTCATGCTCCTGATGTTATCTGGCCCTTTTGCTGTAGATGGACCCTGCAGACACCCCCACCAATGCAGGTGAAGAGTCAGGATTTTAAATACAGGATGTCAGCACCAGAACTGAACTTGATGATGATTGGGGTGAATACGTAAATATATAAACCAATGCAAAACACAGTGGCTTTAGTGGCAGAGGAACACTGAGAAGTTGGATTGGAGTTCGTGCAATTGAGAAAGGGAGGATGATAAGAAACTTTATGGAGATGATGTGAAGCAAAAAAAAAGAAAAAAAAAGAAAAAAGAAAAATGGATAATAAAGAATTTAAAGCAAAATTAAAAGAGGAAGAACAGAATATAATGAGTAATGTGGAAATGTAAAGATAAGCAGGTGGCAAGCTGACAAAGAAATTAATGAGAATATGGTCATTTGCAGTTTTACATGCTTACTCATCCTTTAATACACTGAAACATAAATTGTGTTAATTACTCCATGTTATCTGTAGGTAGACTACGGGTAGTGATACTGATGAAATATATTAAATATTTAATGTCGGCCTGATGGTCTGTTTGGGACACTGCTGGTGTGCTGTTTTGCACTATTCCCAGGCAAACTTTTCCAAGGTTAATGATGAATTCAAGAGACATTACAAGATCAGTTGTTGAGTCATTTTTGAACTGGCATGAGTGAGCTTTGTAATGTTTCTTGTTGTTAAAAATGTCTGACTCCTTAAGGTACTTTAAGGGATCTGAAAAATGCACTCAGGAAGCAGATCCTGGTGGTGTTTTTGTTTTTTTTTTTTTT